>CM070676.1:18908894-19466440 GCA_036346265.1 Melocanna baccifera | reverse complement strand
CGGAATGGAGGTTGAACTCCACAAATTCTACCAACCATTTTGCCATGCGTCTCACTATTTTTTTATTTTGGAAGACCTTTCCTAAGGAAAACTCGGACATCACAAAAATTTTGTGCATTTGAAAATAATGTCTCAGATTTTCTCAAAGACATAAGGAGGGCATATAAGAGTTTTTGAATCGAGGGTAACGCTCCTCAGACTCGTGTAAGACTTCGCTTGCATAGTATACTCGTCGTTAGATGCTCCCGCGTTCTGTGACCAGCACTGTGCTTACTACTTGTGGCATGGCAGCTAGATATATTAAGATTGTCTCTCCTGGTTTTGGAGAAGTCAAAATAGGAGCACTCGTAAGATATCTCTTGACATTCTCGAAGGTGTCATTAGCCTCCTTCGATCACTCAAAACCCCCATGCTTCCTTAGAAGTTTGAAGAAAAGTTCTTTTCCCCAATCGTGCTATGAAATGACTTAAAGTCGCCATGAACCCTATGAGTTTTTGGACTTCTTTCTTAATGGTCGGAGGGCATATTTGCTCAATGGTCTTTATTTTTTCAGAATTTGCCTCAATACCTCTTGCCAAAACAAGAAATCTGAACAACTTTCCTGAAAAAAAATTCAAACTTAGGATTGAGTTTCAAGTGGTACTTTCTAAAGGTTGTTGAATGTTTCCTACAGGTCTAAAATGTGATTAAGTCATTTGATACTCTTTATGACTAGGTCATCAACATAGGCTTCCAAATTTTAGCCTAGTTGAAATAAAAAGTCAATTGCATCAAACGTTGAAAAGTTGGATCAACATTTTTCAAACCAAATAGCATTTAGACATAGAAAAATATTCCAAATGGTGTAATAAATGTGGTCTTATCTTCATCTTCTAGAGGCGTACTAATCTGATGATAACGAGTATATATCTATAAAACTTAACACTTCACAACCAACGATAAAGTCGACCACTTACCATCTTTTGGATAAGCTTTATTAAGATCATAGTCTATACACATCGCCACTTACCATTTGACTTCTTAACCATTACAAGGTTAGCCAATTACTTTAAGTGATTAACTTCTCTTATAAAGCCTACTTTTAGTTGCTTGTCTAGCTCGGACCTAATAGCTTCCCATTGATCGGTGCAAATATCCATAATTTTTATTTTACATGCTTCTTATCGGCCGTAGAGCCAATCTGTGCTCGATCACCTCCCTATGAACCCGAGCATGTCAAATGGTTGCAGCGCGAAGACATGCGTTTGCCCAAAGGAAGGTGATGAGGGCATCTTCCTATCTGGTCGGAAGTAACCCTAATGTGAGCGGTCTTGAAGTCTCTTTTGGATTCAGAGGAACTTCTTTTACTTTCGTCTTGCTTGGCTCAATTTTAGGTTTTGAGTGCTTGGTGAAAGCGTACCTTGCTTCTCGAGTCGATGGCTGGTCGACTATCTCAAGGGACTTGCGATTGCATGTAAGTGCCATCTGTTTATCACAGCAGACTATGATCACTCTTTTGGGACTGGCATCTTAAAATATTGATATGCATAATGAGCAACAATCGAAAACATGCGAGTTGGTCGTCAGTATGGTGTTATATCGTGTCGAAATCAACCACATCAAAGAGACTTTCTGCGTGCAAGTTGCCTAGAGAATCAAATGTAATAGATAGAGAAACTTAGTTAATTGGCTTGGTTGAAGATCCTAAATGCGATCCTATGGAATGAGTATCATACATGTTTTATTCTAGTTTGAGAAACTTGTATCTCGTTCGGAGCACTTACAAGCAAAATATTTAAAGAAGAACTACCATCAATCAACACTTGATTCACTCAAAATTGTTGATGGTGGGCTAGACCATGATAAAAAACCAACCAGGTTAAGTTGAAGGGATCAGACAGTCACTTTTCTCAAAGTAGATGGTGACTTTCGACCACTTAGGGAGACTATTGACAAGAGGAGGATCAGTGGAGTTTAACTCTCGTTTGATAGCTTTATACTATTATTTTGACTCGTATATCAAAGATCCTCCATAGATGTGCTCGATGGTGTGCTCTGGATCCTAGAATGTCATCTCCTTATCATCGTCCGATTGTTTTCGACCACTCGTTTGTCCTAACTCTTCGAGTATAGGGAGTGGTCCTTTGTCGAAGTAGTAATCCTCAAGTTTTTGTTGAAAAACTCAGCAATTGCGAAGGATGTCCTTTCTTTTTTTTGGAGAGGGTATCACCTAGGCTTGTTATCCTTTCGTATAGGGACTTTGCCCTTGCCCCGATCGAAGTACTGCTTGAGATTCCGTGGCTCCTTATTACCCATAGCCAAGACTTCCTTGGAGCTTCCAGTTTAAGACTTCTGACCTTTTGCCTTATTCTTGGATTTCTTAACCTTCTCCTTCCTTTTGCTACCTTCGCCTACCTCTTTGGTACTTCGATTGGCTTGATCGATAGTTTTGCTCCATTCGACTGTTTTAGCAACAATCACGTAATGATCAGCCATCTCGAAGAGCTCGATGATAAGTAATGATGATTTAAGGTGATATCCTCGTGAACCTTCTATTGCAGACTCTCGCTTGAATGCCACGATAATGAAGCATTAGAAACCTCGAGAATGGAATTACGAACCGACTAAAGTGTCGATGAATTGTCATAAGGTCTCATTTACTCTGTCTCATTCGATCTGGCTGTCTTCCTTCCCAAGGCGGTTGTATGTGCCTAGAAATTGTCTAACGAGTAAGATAGCAGAGGTGTTGCCATGAATGAATCGACTCTAGTGGTTGATTTAGCTACCATGATCAAGCAAATCCCTCGAAATCTGATCGGAAGGTAATTTGCCAAGACATGCTCTCCTGCTCTGTTGCTCGAATCGCATCATGTAAATTTGAAAGAATTCGTTGGGATTTTGTGACCCATCAAAATTCTCCATATTTATTGGTCAAAACCGCGGTGGCCAGCGTACTGCTAGGAGTTCAGACGTGAATGCCTGACATCCAGTAACGAGATCATGGTGTCTCCTTTGTAGAAAAGGATGATTGGCGCCCCGATGCGGATCGCGACGTGTCTTGTACTTTTCGATTAAATATATTATTCAACTGGAAAGAATTATTGAGCCGCATGAAACATTGCCAGTGAACTCATTCCAAATTAAATATAATGTTGTTATTCATAAGAATGAAATACTACCTCAGGTTATCAAATGGTGCATTCTTAGGCTTGTCAATGGCAAAGCAATGGAGAGGCAAAAGGAAGAGAATAACCACATTAGGTGCCAAAGACATGAAGGAAGAAAGCTCATGCAGCGGGAGAGCATAAGGGAGGAGCCCAAGGACTTAAACTACAAGTTTTGGATAAGATTATTCAGCTAAATTCGTACCTCCCACAAGGCCAATTGGATTCAAACTCGGATTGAACTCAGAATTCAATTCGGATTCGGTTCGGGACAGCCTGATAGGCACTTACTAAAAAAGGTCATAACTTTCACAAACGGAGTCCGATTTGGGTGTTCTTGTACTCCTTGGAAAGATATTTTCAAGGGATACGCAATGGATCTGGTCCTACTATCAAATTCATCACGAATCAAAAGTTATGGCCGAAACAATGTAACGGCTGTAAAATCTAGTTTCCTTTTTGTAAGAGTTCGTATCTAAAACCATATAGGGTTGAGTTGTACTAGGTTTGTGGACTCTATGGACGTTCCAAGGTCCTATATAAGCCATGTATTGGCAGCCTAAGGGCTCAGACCACCTTTGAGAATAATCAATCTACTAAAGTTTGTTCGAGTTTATCATTCTTCTTTGAAATTCCGTGAGGAATTAGGAGTGTTCTTCAATCAAGATCGCTCAGCCTTTCCGGGAATTGGGTGCACGATAGATCTTCGCTTGGTGGTCGGTGAAACCGACGCGAGTGTGTTTTGGCGGATTAAAGAGTGTTCGTCCCTTGCATTGGCATTGGAGGATCATTGCGATTCATCAAGACTCCCGCGAGTATCCATCCTACGTCGAGAAGATCGGGCGACCGTATCACGCCCCGGTGATTGTACTCGCGATGCCCAGCGATCGATGGGCCCGACCTGTAATAGGTCTCGTCCATACAAGGGTAATACTCATCGTATTCCATCTGCTGTTATAGATTTCTTGCTCGAAGTGGTGATTGATCACCTCCTTGATAATCTCGTTGATCCGGGGACGTTCGAGGAACTCTTCTCTGACTAGAGTCGTGATTAGGAGAATGACGTGACCTATCATCATGTCGATTTCCACAAGGTAAGTTTTATGAATGGCTAGACATAGTCATACCTGTTCGACTCCTAGAGTTATGTTGGCGTGGTTGCTCGAGTCTCGCCATCATGCTTGGGAGTTTTCGCATGATCCCTTCAGAGAAGTGATCATAGCCTAGTGCTCAAGTAATCTCTTAAGTTGGATTTTTGAGCAAATCATTTATGCGTTGAAGCTCTCGAGCCTCTTAGATTGTATTGGACACACCCAGACAAAGACCTCTGCACAACCAATCTTCTCCTTCGATTGGTCTTGGATCCTTAATATCTGAGACTAGTTGAGACTGTCTTAAAGGAGAGCGATTATTTCGAGGATTTCTCCCACGCTCATCGAGTACTCACTGCTCATCACTGAGGCATCCTCTTCATCACCATGAGTAGTCGTAGTGTGAGCGGAAGAAAGCATGTCGACCCTTCCTCCAAGAGAGAGATCTGTATCTGCGGGGAGGGCAAAGACCTCCTGGGTTCAATCTCCACTTCCGTCGGAGGCCCCCTCGCTTGAAGAGTCTTCCAATGAGAGCACATTGCGATCTGGAGTAAACCCAGCCAGAAAGGGGAATTCTAGGTTATAACTGTCTCCCGTTGGAGCTAAACCCTATGAGAGTATGGGCGAACATGTAGGGAGCCCACCCACGCTCTTTGCGGGGACAACCGGAGAGTTACGACCACCAGATGTTGATGGAGTCCCAAAATACAGATTCGTGACTCGTTGAGCTTGATCGGATGGGCTGGGAGACTCGAACACTTAGGAGGAAGCCCCTTGTCATGTTGCTAGTTCTGTTTATGGTCGGATTGACGCTTGCTCTTTGGGAAAACTCGTTCCTCTCTTGAGCGTAACGCTGTGGGGGGATAAGGATCACTCCTCAGCCTTTCTCGCGGTGCAATCTCTGAGATCTCGCAATGGATCTCTAGGGATAACCTCACCGTCGGAAGAAAGAATGGTTTGTTCGTAGTTGTAGTAGACATCTATGTCGAGATTTGCATAGTTGGCTAGGTCGAACTAACTCTCTTCGCTCCACTTCGCCATGAGGACATCGAAGGAAGAGAACTTCTTGACAAAGGATTACCAGAGTTTCAACGAAAATGATCCCCATGGACGATGCCAACTGTCAGTGATTTAATACTAATCTTACGTATGATTATTTGGATTCGGGGAAACTCTTTAAGACTTGGCTATGACCACACAGAGAAAAGACAGGGATTTTTATATAGGTTTGGACCTTCTCCTGAGAGAATAATAACCATACTTCTTGTGTGGCTATTACTCGAAGAACTGGTTACAATCGGGAAAGAAAGCAATGTGGAATGTCTTGCGCATCTCTCTCGATCCGCCTCTTCTTCTCCCTAATGTGAACCTTTATGTAGCTTATGAAACAACGGCGCTTGTTGTATACCAAAGACATCTTAACGCTTTAGATGATAATCGCCCAATGGGAGTTATTGTTAGAGAGATGTGGTATCTCATTGGCCGCACGGCATTATTGTCAAAGAAGAGTTATGTGCGCTATTCCAGAATAAGTGCACATGCTAACCACCTTGTCGATGTGCCTACGATGTAGTAGGTTGTCGCACAAGCGGATGGAGCTAGGGTAGGCGTAGAAAAATCTTACGACCATAGGGTGGTCATAAGACAATTACAACTAAATCATGCTCTTTGGAGAACTTACGATCATGATGTGGTATAGAAGAACTTACGATTATGAAGTGGCTGTAGGAGAGTTTACGACTCAGGAGTGATAGTAAAAGAGCTTATGATTACCCTGTGAAATCTCTCTTTTATTGATAAGGGTATACTCAAATAGTATAATGACATAACAATATCATTTATAAGTAAATAATAATGTGAGCATTGTTATATCCTCGTTAAATATGATTCGTGTTAATTTTACACAATAATCGGGTGCCAACTGCTTGCTAAGCTAATATAGCTTGGTAGATACCTACCGAGCTCCATTGGCTCCATAGATATAAGAAAAAGATTAGATTTGTAATAACGAATGTTTGAATGCTGAATTTTAAAAAACGTTACTATAATGCTATTTGCATGAACATTCTTTCAACTGCTCTGAGTTGCTATCACAGGTTGTAACCACGATGTGTACAATTGGAGACAGATTCAGCGGATAAACTCCACGTTTCATTGATACTCTGTCGCGCGCGCGCTCTCTCTCTCTGATTGACAATTGGCCGCGCAGCGCACGCGACGCGGGCAAGGAGAGGGACAGGCCACCTCCCCCTCACCTTCGATAAAAGCCAAGCTAGTCCCCCGCACGTTTTGCCCGCTTCACTTCACCTCACCTCTTCTCGTAAAATCCCAACACACTTGCAAGCACAGGAGGTCGCTCCGGAGCAGCAAAGCAAGCATGGAGACGGCGAAGAAGAAGGTGGTGTGCGTGACGGCGCCGGCGGCTTCATCGCGTCGTGGATCGTCAAGCTCCTCCTCGAGCGCGGCTACACTGTCCGCGGCACCGTCCGCGACCCCGGTATACCCGCCCTCCAGCCGCCGTTTGCACATGTAGTGTACTTGATAGTCTCATGGATCCTTATCACATCTGTTGATTAATCTCCCCGTGTTTGCTTGCTCCAAGCCGGAGGAGCCGAGGCATCGTGCCACGCCGCACTTGCCGTGTCTTCAGTTGATCGCCACAGTTCATATACGCTAGCTCATTCTACTACCAAACTAGTGGTAGAAACAAGTATAAGCAGGCAGTACGAATAATTGAAGCAAACGAGGGGAGATTCCCAGCAAGAACTACCTCTAGTAGTATTGGAAGCTTCGTTTGGTTCAACAATCTGCCTGTTTTTGCAAGCGGGAGAAGCGGGGCTTCCGATGAGACGAGGGTGAGTAGTAGTAGTGGCCGACAAACTCTGCCGGCAGCCACGTGTGGGGAGGGCTCACCGCTGATCCCATCGATCGCTCTCCCGTTCGTTCTAGAAACTGGGCCAGTTAGTACTACTGACTAGTGGTGATTTGGTTGTGCCGGGGTGATGTTTTAGCGATGGTTTCTGGTTTTTGGTTGAAATTTTACTGTAATTGATTTTTTTACTGTAGCTGATTTAGTTTTTTAGGCATAAATAAATTTAAAAAAAATGTAAAAATAGAAAAAAAATATGTTAGCCCATCACGGACATTACAAAGGAACATGGGAAAAAAAGAAAAATGCAAAAAAGCTCAAAAAATCTAAAAAAAATTCAGAAAAAGACAAATTACTGAATAGTGAAAAAAAAGCTGAAATCAGAAGTTGAAACTGAAAAAAAGCTGAAACGAACGGGCCTTAAGTGTTCGTACCATGTAGGCGCATGTTAGCCAGCCTTATCTTAAATGTTCGTACCATGTAGGGGCATGATAGTCACTTGATTTGGTCGAAATGACTGTTTTGAGTAGGAAAAGTCAATGCTTGTACATGGTTAGAAGATTACTAGCTATCTGATTTGATTTAGCCGGTGGGAGAAGGATGTGGCGTGGAACCGGCAGGAATATTTATTTAGTACTCTAGTCCGGAACACAAGTGCAGAAAGATCCTTAGATTATTTTGACAATTGAGGCGTCGTCCATTTGTTCTCCCTCCTTTTCATATGTTCATCAATGTCTTCTGGCACTTCTGCAATGGCACTTCAGATTTGAACTCTGACTTGTGTTCTAAAAGTCTTAAAGATAGCTATATCAACCGCTTGTCCAAATATTTTTTCAAAATGATGTCACGAAATGAAGTTGGGCTTTGGAGCTGATTAAAATTTATATAATCATGTAAGTGCCAAATTTGGCAACTCTATGCAAATTATTGGTAGTTGTGGAGCATCTGTCACGTTTATTGAATCAAATATGATGTATTTGGTAGGGCTTACTAACCAAACAAATTCACATTGTTTTGGGAAATTAGCATAAACATTGGAATTTCATTGCTTTCTCTGAACTGTAGTGATTACAAACTAATCAGAACTACTCTTACCATCTTTTTTACTATTAGATAAATTTTGCATAGACAATATTTTACAGCAATAGATGGAATATTTCTGTTATTATACTTTGTAAAAGATCTCACTATATTATGATGGAGACAATCAATTCCCATGGACTAATTTTAATGCACATATAATTTATTTCCATAGACCATAACAACCTAAGCATGGAGAATGCAGAAGAGACATGAAAACTTCTTAGAGGCCACAGATCTTATGCTCCTAATTCTAGATATTTGACAATTCTGTTTTGTACGTGATAATTCCAAGTCGTTGTGTTCTATCACCTTTACATTTGGTAGAGAATAAGCTACTTAAAATTAATTCATTTACTGGTTTCAGCTGATCCAAAGAAGACAGAACATTTACGTGCTCTAGATGGATCTGCTGAGAGGCTGCAGCTATTTAAAGCAGATTTATTAGAAGAAGGGTCCTTTGATGCCGTAGTTGACGGTTGTGAATGTGTATTTCATACAGCTTCTCCTTTCTACAATAACCCAAAAGATCCTCAGGTTTGTATGCTATTCTCAGTTCTTGTTCAATAACTTGCAATTGCATCTGAAGCAAAAGGGGAAAAGTTATTTATTTGTATGACGTTTATAGTCTACTTTTTGCCATATCATTGCTGCTTCATTTTATTGGGAGTTTCATTTGCATATTGTCCTCCTTTGGCTTCATTTAGTTGAGGCATCCAGGGATACAAAATTAAATAGTAACGAACTTTAGGACTTGTTTTCTCCCCACTGATAAAAATTTCAGGTTGGTTAAAATTACCGTCTTTAACCAATGCTGTACTTTCCAGGCTGAGTTAATTGAACCAGCAGTGAAAGGAACACTGAACGTTCTGGCCTCCTGCAAGAAAGCTTATTCTGTGAAAAGGGTGATTTTAACATCATCAACGGCAGCTGTTGTATTCACTGGAAAACCATTGTCTCCGGATGTTGTGGTTGATGAGACATCATTTTCCATTCCAGAACTTTGTGAAAAGAAAAGGTACTGCATATTTGTTATGAAAAGAACATTTGTATCATGTTTTCAACAGTTCATAATTTACTCTCACCCACATTTTCCATGTTTCAACATTAGTACTAATGGATGTATTACTATAGGTATATGCATTTTAAGATAGTATATTCTGTTGGTTAAAATGTGTCAGTTATCCAAGTTTTTTATACATAAATGATCATTTTTCTTTTGGATAAAATACTGGGATTTGTTATGAATAGCGCTTAGGCCAATGGGCTAATATATATACACGTACAAATATGTTATATATACAGAAAACCCCTTATACAACAAGATAATTACACAACTATATAAGATATATCTAACACCCCCTCAAACTTATGGTGGATCAACAACATAAAGTTTGGAGAGTTGAAAACTATACTGAGCTCTGGTCTGTGCTTTTGTGAAAAAGTCTGCTAACTGAAGCTCGGAAGACATATACTGAAGAGCAACAACATGATCCTGCACCTGTGTCTGTATATATGAAGCATTAACACCAATATGCTTTGTAAGCTCATGCCTCACTGGATCTTTAGCAATGCTAATAGCACCTGTACTATCAGACAAAAGAGGAGTCGATGCAGAAACAGAAACACCAAAATCCTTAAGTAACCACCATAGCCAAATAACCTCCGCAATCAACAACGCCATCGCTCGCAACTCAGCTTCAGCACTCGAACGAGAAACTGCGGCCTGTTTCTTAGTCTTCTAAGTAATCAGAGAGATAGTTCCATGTGAGGCATAGTAAGCAGAGAGAGGCGATCGATCGATGGATCACTAGCCTATGTGGCATCGAATATGCCTAGATCTATAAAGAGGAGCGAGAGAAAAAGAAGAAGAGAGATAGTTCCACGAAGGTATCGTAGAACACGAAGAAGATTATCTTGAGTGGATCCGGTGAGCATAAACAAACCGACTCAATATATGCATAGGTGCGAAATGTCGGGACAAGTAACACCAAGATAAACAAGACTCCTAACAAGGTGACGATAGCTAGTAGGATCTGGAAGAGGCTCATCATCAGTGAGACGAAGATAAACATTATGCTCCATAGGAGTCTCAGCTATGTGCTGATCAGTAAGAGAGGCATGCTCAAGAAGATGCTGTATATACTTTTCTTGGGATAAATAGAAACCCTCAGGAGTGGATATAACCTTAATCCCAAGAAAGTAGCGAAGTGGACCCAGATCAGACATGAGAAACTGCTCATGAAGACGCTCCTTGATAAAAATGATGTACTGAGAATAATCTCTAGTAATGATCATATCATCAACATACAAAAGGAGAAGCGTTCGACCACGAGGCGAAGTGTGAATAAAGAGAACAAGATCATGAGCACTGACAGAGAAACTAGCTGCAGTGATAACAGAAGAGAAATGATCAAACCAAACTCGAGGAGCTTGCTTGAGGCTATAGAGAGATCGGCGAAGGCGACAAAACGTACCCTCAAGAATAGAATACCCAGGAGGCGGCTGTATGTAGACCTCCTCACGTAACTCACCATTGATAAAGGCATTCTTGATGTCCAACTGAAAGATAAACCACTAGCGAACAAAGGCTACAACAAGAAGAGTGCGAACAGTGGTTATATGAGCAACATGAGCAAAAGTCTCATCATAGTTATGACCATGTTTCTGCTAAAAACTGCGCACCACAAGACAAGCCTTGTAGCGCTTAAGAGAACCATCGAGCGGGTCTTAACATTATAAACCCACTTACATGTGATAGGAGTGACACGTGTAGAAAGAGGAGCAAGATCCCACGTGCAAATGCGGCTTAAGGGCAGCAATCTCTTACGCCATCGCATGCTGCCACTCCTGATGAATAACAGCATCACAATAAGAAGTTGATTCGGCAAGAGCAGCGGCGGCAAAACCAAAATGCTCAGGAGGCCGAATAGACTGGCGATCGCGAAGAGCATAGCGAGAGAGGTCAAGAGGATGGCCCATCAAGAAGAGGGTACATCGAAGAGTCCTCACCCATGGACGGCGAGTATAGTAGAGAGAATAAGAAGGAACAAAACCAGGAGTAACCTCAGGAGAGTATGCCAGTGGTGAAGAGGGTGCCGACTGAGAAGGAGGCACTGGAGAGACCAAATGTTGTGGTGGTGGAGTGGCGACTATGGGAGTGGAAGGAAAAGTCAGGAAAAAAGTAGCTTGACAATCTAATGAAGTGGAGGAAGAAGAAGGGCGTGGATAGAAAGGACGAGACTCATCAAAAGTAACGTCCTGAGAAATCCACATCCGTCGGCCAACAGGGTCCCAACAACAATATCCCCGTGCTCGATCAGCTTGTAAAAACGCACTCAATAGACTGGGCGGTCAGCTTAGTGCACTCACGAGGTGCAAGAAGAATATAGCACACATCCAAAGAGGCGAAGACTGGAATAATTAGAAGTCTTACCACATAGATGCACGATTGGAATCCCACCTTGAAGAGCAGAGGAGGGCTGAATGTTGATAAAAAATGGCGGAGAAAGCGACCTCACCTAGAAGTGTAGTGGAACACTAGAGGCAAGCATAAGAGCAAGAGTTGTCTCAAGAAGATGGCGATGCTTGCGTTTGGTCACACCATTTTGAGTATGAGCACTGGGACAAGAAAATCGAGAGAGAGTACTGCTCAAAGAAGAAAACCACGAAGAGCTCCGATAAGTACACCCCAACAGAATCGATACGAAAAGGCGAATGGAAGAGTCAAAGCGAGTAAGGACCATGATGGCAAAAGTCTTGTAGATGGATAAAATATCACTATGAGATGACATAAAATATATCCACGTATGCCGAGAAAAATCATCAATAAAAATGATATTATATCGATGATCTCCTTTTGAGACAAAAGGAGCCTGGTTCCCATACATCGAATGAACAAAATCAAAATGACATTTGAGATCTTGACTCACTAGAAGGATAGAGGAGTTGAAGCTGTTTGCTAAGCTTACAACCTTAGCAATTGAGAGAAGTATCACCGCATGCACCCTAAAAGGCCACATTTAAGTAAAGAAGACATCGTGACCCACAAAGATGTCCCAAACGATGATGCTACTGAGCAAAAGTGGTTGTGGAGGCTGCAGCAAGTGCGGATGCAATGGTGGAGGCGACCAAACTGACAAGGGCAGCGGAAGGAAGACGAAGTCAGTTAAGCTCCTAGAGCCGTTGGGAATCATGGCGGCGAGGGCCAGTACCAACCAGAGTTCCTATGCGGCGATTCTCAATACAACAAGAATCGAGATCGAGAATGACACGACAACCATGATAAGTGGTGGTCGATAGATATGAGCTGCATAGTTAGTTTTGGCATATGAGAAATAGCAGGAACAAGAAAAGATGAATTGAAAAGAGTGTCTCGTCTTGTGACAGAAAGAGATGTACCTTTGCTATTTGAACAATGATAGGAGCAACTAAGGAACTAATGCAAGTGAGTGTAGTAGAATCAGATGTCATATGAAAAGAAGCTCCAGAATCAAGAATCCAAAGTGATGTACCTGAGGAAGGAGTAGAAGGTGGTCTCTCACTTTGAACACCGATGTAGAGAACTAGCAATACCGGCGATGTAGAAGCAACCATGCGACCTAGCAATGTTAGAAATTGCTGAATGTCAGAGGTACCAGAACTCCGAGAGGAGAAACCTCTAGTGCCCCTCGGAGAACGAGCACCACGACGAAAATCCTTCTTCTTGTAGCAAAACTGCTCCACATATCCATCCTTGTTGCAATAGGTGAAGTGGAGTCCCCTACTAACATCAATTGTCACTCGTGGAGGCGCAACCGATGAAGAAGTGGCGGCGGCAGCAGGAGTAGAATCAAGAAGCGCCAAAACCGAAGGAAGCGGCGATGATGATGGTATTTACGCACCATGAAGGCGAATCTCCTCAGTACGAATAGCTGTAAGGGCCTCCAACAGAGTCACACAAGGGTGACAAGCCAGCAACTGAGCACGAGTTTGCTCAAACTCTGATTGGAAACGTGTCAAGAAGTCGTAGATGCGACGAAGCTCCAAGTGAGACTGCTGACACTGACAGCACTGACAGGTGCGACAAACATCTGGCCCTAAAGAGTCAATCTAACGCTATACCACAGACAGCTGAGCGTAGAACTCGTCTGATGGTATCTCCACCGCTCTGTGATCGCTCCTAATGCACAACAGCAATATACAAGGAATCACCAGATGGCTCGTAGTGGGTGCATAGATGCGCCCACATCGCCTGGGCGGAAGCCAAACCAACATCACCAGTGAGGTGCATTTCCATGCTGGCAACCAGAATAGCAGAAACACGAGCATCCTCATCAATTCATGTCTTGTAAGTAGCATACTGAGAGTGAAAAGTCTTCATGGCAACCTCAAAAGCCTCAGATGCCTTTGCACGAGCATCTTTGGAAGCATCCTACGACAGTACAGGTGCAACAGGAGGAGTGGGACAACACGGATAAGGTAGCTCGCCAGTAAGAACTCCCAAAGACGCTGACCATGCATGTGAAGACGTATGTGCTGAAACTAATCCCGATAATTGAGACCATTGAAGATCACCGAGCAATGAGGAACAGAAACGGAGCCCGCAAAAAGAGGCATTTTTTCTTTTTTTACTTTACTTTACAGTCATCTCAGGCAAAAAGACACAGACCGACCGAATAAAAACACCAACCGAACAATGAGATCGGTCACTTCCACCACCGATCGAGAGAAAGAGAGGGCGGTGAGATCGGGGGAGGCATTGGCATCGCCGACGTGGCGACTCGGTGACCTTGGTCTTGGACAGTCGGCGAGAAGCGCCGACCCAATCTCGCCAAAGCTGATGAAGCGCCGATGAAGCACCGACCCGGCTGATGAAGCACCGTCCCGATCTTGGGCGATCGACACCCACGAAGAAGAAGCACGGCGCGCGCGCCTCCAACTCAAAGTGCCCGCCTAAGATGGCCGCCTACCGCCGGCGCCAAGGAGCTCTCAGGCGTCAAGCCCCACAAAAACTCCATTGAAAGGAGAAGCGGCGAGCACGAATTGGATCGGCCACCCGGCCAGAGAGAGGCGGCGACCTGGCGGCGGCCTCGGCGGCGACTCGCTCGGATTACCAGCGGTGGCAAGTGACTTCAGCGACCGGCAGCGGATTCTCTCTGAGGCGCCGGATCTGGTCAAAGGCAGCAAATCCGGCGCAGAGGAGGCCGGATTTGGGCGGGAAAGACCGAGGCGTGCATAGCCTGCGACGGAAGAGCAGCGGCCCGGTCTGGAAAGCTGGAGAAGAACCAGCGGTGGCAGCAAGCGCGGTGGTGGGGGGGGGGGGGCAAGCAAAATCTTAGGTATGACAAAACATTAGGTTTGGCTCTGATATCATATTATGAATAGCATCTGTTTTTATCATGAGGCCAATGGCTAATATATATACATGTATAGGTATGACATATATGCAGAAAATCTCTTATATAATAGGGTAATTACACAGCTATATAAGATATATCTAACAGGATTCATCCAAAATTATGTCCATTGTCTGTGGCACAACGCTTAAATTAGTTGTTCCACCAAGACTCATATTTTGTATCAATAAAACTATATTTCACTTTTACTATCACACCCCTTACGAATGTTTTTCTAGAGGGTGGGGACAATTGGCTAGTGTAGTCATTCTAAGGCTTACAACCCACAAGTCATTGGTTGAAATCCCAGACAATATTAGTGGAAAATCTACACAAATAACCCACCCAACTTATGGTTGGTGAAAATCGAACTCTGGTCATCAGCTAGAGAGACAGGGTACTACACCGCTAGGCTATGCTACGTTTGGCAATCCTTATGTATGTTAATTATGTACGAACTTTGATTGAAGAGCATTTTCAAATAAATGGATTCTCTAGTTTTGTTTATAACTGTATTTTGAAGGTAATGTGCTATCTTTCTTGGCAATAAGGGTTTTGGGTGTGTGTGCTATATTACTGTCTGTGACTGTCAATTCTACTGTGCTCCCCTTTTTGAATCTTTTGTAATAAAATTATCATGGTAGACTTGCTTAAGTTAATTGACTTCCTTTGTCTGAATGTACATGTTATCCCTCACTATCGAAGGCTCCAATTAGTATGTTTTCCCTTTTAATTGTTTGATTAGTTTTACCTGCACATCAAAATTTGGGCCAACTCATTGTCTGTATCAGGAATGGTATGTTTTGTCAAAGACCCTGGCAGAGCAGGCAGCATGGAAGTACTCAAAGGACAATGGAATTGACTTGGTCACAATAAACCCAGCTATGGTCATTGGTCCCTTACTGCAGCCCACACTCAACACCAGTTCTCAATTAGTCCTGTATCTAATCAGCGGTATGTAGTTCCAACGAGTAAAATTCTTTACTTGCGTAAATGAATGCTACTTTCTGCTAATGAGTAATGGCTCATGGATTCTGAACTGCGACTTCCATGAAATTTGATGAACACTAGCAACTTCGTGGCCAATTGAAGGTGGATGTGATCCTTTCACAAAAATATAACAAAATAATAACTTCCAGTTTGTACACTGGGGGAGGCATTAAGGGCCGTATTCTCTTATGCACGACAACTAGACATACTTGAGTGCATCGAGTGATTACTTAGCACCGTGTTACTTAATGTTTCCTGAAGAGAATTAACTTCAGTTGTCTAATTCAACATTATCGAAATAAGTAATGTTTCATCGTTCCTACTTTTTGCAGGGTCACCTGTGTATCTTAATTACAGCTTTGGCTGGGTGAATGTGAAGGATGTTGCTCTGGCACACGTCCTTGCATTTGAGGTCCCTTCAGCAAGCGGAAGATATTGCATGGTTGACAGAGTTGTCCACTTCTCGGAAGTTGTCAAAATCATCCATGAAATGTACCCTTCTCTTCCAGTGCCTGAGAAGTAAGTAAATATCTCCTATGTTGTTTGCAATCAATGACGATCTGAGCCCACTCCTTTTGGAGCCATTTTTTATTTTCATCAGTAACACCGCTCTGGAGTTTTAGTGTTTGTTCTTCATTCATATTTATGAATTCCTTCTGATAAATTATCATATCAATCTTGTCACATTACATTTCTCTCCTCCTTTCCCCCTCTCTGCTTTGTCCCATCTATGTCTTAACTAGCCAGTAATACATGACAATACAGAAAACTGTATATTACAATGCATGGTACTAAATTGCATAAAACTTAACATCAAAATTTCATATCAACTTTTCTTTCTTTAAGAAAAACAATTTTATTTTTATGGACAGGTGCGCAGATGACCAGCCATTCTTTCCAACATACCA
The DNA here is from genome assembly GCA_036346265.1 of Melocanna baccifera. Taxonomy (NCBI): domain Eukaryota; kingdom Viridiplantae; phylum Streptophyta; class Magnoliopsida; order Poales; family Poaceae; genus Melocanna; species Melocanna baccifera. The sequence goes on along the minus strand of CM070676.1, from coordinate 19,449,982 downwards.
GGTCTCAAAGGACAAGATAAAGAGCTTGGGGATCGAACTGATCCCATTTGAGACGAGCCTCAGGGAGACCATAGAATGCTTGAAGGAGAAAGGCTTTGTCCGCTTCTAAAGTCATTCTTTCCACCCTCGAATAAACACGAGCAAATTAAACAAGACGGACTACAGAGTAATATTTAGTGTTGAAACATACTAGCAATGCTTGTGCTACCGCCATATTTGGTTTTCGCTTTCGCCTTCTGATGTCAGTGTCACTCAATAAGGTCACATCAGAACATACATACAACCTTTTGTATCCCTCTCTAGTGGTCTTCTAAGAGGTGCTTCATATCTTCCACGCTGAATGATGTGCTTATTATTTGGTGAATTTTGGTTGCTTTCAGCAAGTACATTCCTGATATGCCTGTGATTATTTTACTATTTGGGCACCGAGAGAATTATGGTATTTTTAATAACTGGCTCTCCTGAGAAGAATTGACACGGTTGTGATGCTGTTGGTCAAAGGAGAGGATTGATCAGGAAATTGTATAACTTTTTTTTAAAAAGGGTAGCTGTCACTGACATGCGGCTCAAGTGCAGGTAACCCAATGGTACGATTGCCCAGGTTCATAAGAGTAGCTCTCTGGGTAATTGGAAAAAAAAACTAGTTAAAATGCTCCACGACATTTCATTGACACAAATACCCTGTAAACTGAACCCAAATCCAAATAGCCCTGTCATTACTGATTAGGGACTTGATAGTAGTTGGGTAACAATAACACAAATCATTGTGTGCATATACCTTTGTTTTGTAGCTCTTCCAGCAGCTCCATACTAATCTCTTGTACCTATAATAGTAGGAGCATGATCAGTCAAAGTACCGAACCATTTCTGGTATTTTTCTGGCCAATAAGGCCTTTTCCCCTCCTTTTTATTTCATCCATATCAAGCATTGTGTTTTTGAAGCATTCTACAATCACTGGTATGGAGGTAAAAATCTGAAAAGTAGCAGAAACTGACCATGCTGGATAATACATGCCCATCGTTTCATCAGTGATATCAGTGATAGCTAATCAGCTTTCACCGGTTTTCAGAAATCATGTCCATCGTTTAATCAAGGCCATGCATGACCATCTCCTCGAAATCGGACAATAATAGGAAACAACAATGGAAGTACTTCACCTTGTAATATATAGGATCGTATGGCGCAATCAGAGGGGGTGAATGTTTGCCTCCGCTTTTGGATACCAAAAAACAAATCTCAAACTAGAAAAAAAGCAATCTAAATTACCGGATATATATTTTGACCGCAAGTTGTTTGATCGCTCGCTTGACCTCCTTTGCACGTAGTTGAAATCTTCCTCCACTCGAAAGCGTTGACCGTTCGCTACGACCGCCCATGCACGTGGTCCAAATCTTTTTCTGCTCAAAAGCTTCAGTTGCTCGAACTCTTCGACCACTCGAACCAGAACACACCGAAGACAACACCTTGCTCTGCTTGGTTGGATTGAGCTCACAACCGAAGATAGCGAGCTCATGACACACAAGATCATTATGTGTTAGCACGCCTTCAAAGACACAAGAAAACGATGCTCAGAAAACATGTCACTGATGCCGACTAACTTTCCTTGCAATCAATCTAATCTATTACTTTAGGATCATGTTCTGTAGCTACAAATCGCCCTCACAGCACCCCTAAAACTCTAGTACAAAAAGCCTCGCAAAACCATAGCTAAACCCTTTGATGCGGAAATGCACGTGTCTTGTACTTTTCCGTTAAATATCTTATTCAACTGGAAAGAATTATTGAGCCGCATGAAATATGGCCAGGTGAACTCATTTCAAACTATACTTAATATTGTCATTCATAAAGATGAAATACTACATCATGTTATTACTTGGTGTATTCTTAGGTTTGTCAATGGCAAAACAATAGAGATGCAAAAGGAAGCGGATAACCACATTATGTGCCAAAGACATGAAGGAACAAAGCCCATGCGGATGGAGCCAACAAGAACGAAGCACATGTGGCTGGTTGGAGCCCATGTGGAAGGGGGAAAGAAAGCCCATGTGGCGGGAGAGTATAAGGACGGAGCCCAAGAACTTAGAGCACAAGTTTTGGACACTATTTTGAAGCCCAACTCAGACTTCCCACGTGCTCAATCCAATTCCAACTCGGATTCAACTCAGAATTCAATTCGGACTCGGTTCGGGACAGCCTGTCAGGCAGTTACTAAAAAGGTCATAACTTTCACAAACGGAGTCCGATTCAGACGTTCTTGTACTTGTTGGAAAGATATTTTCAAGGGCTACGCAATGGATCTGGCCCCAGCATCAAAGTCGTCACGGATCAAAAGTTATGACCGAAACAATATGACGGCTGTAAAATCTAGTTTCCTTTTTTAAGAGTTCGTATCTAAAACCATATAGGGTTGAGTTGTACTAGGTTTGGGGGACTCTATGCACGTCCCAAGAGGCTATATAAGCCCTGTATTGGCAACCTTAGAGGGGACCAAGTTTTATGCATCAGATTGAAACATAGCTATTGCTTGTTCTTTCAACACCGAGTTCATGCGAGGACTTTGAGAGAGAACTAGGCGATCCATTGTTCGTTCGCAACTCAAGGTCAAGCCGTCGTTCCATTGGGAATTGGGGACTTGGCGTTAAGTCGCTTGTGGTCGTGCGGCGACAACTATCCGGTGTGTTTTGGGCGTATTCGAAGAGTTGAGGGTTCGTGCATGGGCACGAGTGTTCAACTAGCGACCTCGCCTACATCACATCAACTATCCACGGTTCCTCATCGAGAAGATCGGGACCCATCCCGTATCATATGGTATCGATTCTAGGTTTACTCGGTGAGAACTTCTTTACCGTAGTTAGATTCGTTTTTCTGTCCTATCTTCCATTAAACCGAAAATTGCAATACCAAAACCGTAGTTTAATCTGTTTAGTTCTTGTGCGTTTTGTTAAGTTTTTGTCCATTAGAGTTTTGTTTTCGTCTTTGATCCGTGTGTTTCCTTGCGTAGCTTGATCTTTGTGTCCACATAAACCCTACAAAATTGTTGATTGAATTCCTCAATTAGCAACAAAAAAGTAAATTGCATTTACTTTTGAATCCTAAATTCCTTGTCTGTCCACATTGCTCTCGAGAGATCCATCCAAATTCTCTTTGGGGAGAGTTTGAGATAGTATTCACTTCCTTCAAAACCGAAAGTTTGCTGCGGTTTGGCTTGAAAGAAACAAATCACTACTTGTGCCAAACCCTAGCTGACCGATAAGAAAGAATTGCTACAGATTGAGCTTCACTTATATCTTTTCATCAATTGAGACTAACTTTTGATATTCTTTGTTAGGGCTGTTCTTGAGTATTATTTACACTTGCTGAATTCTTGAATTTGTGCAAAGGGAAGAAAACAGAGTTTGGCCAAAAAAAAAGAGAAAGGAAAACAAAAGAAGAAAGCTGAAAGTTTCTGCGATTTGATCAAGAAACAATGAAAATAGAAAGTGTTGGCCAAAACTCGTAAAAAAACCCTAGTTCATATTTTCAGCTTGTGCACTTATTCTCATAGAGCAATCTTGTGCCCTTACATTCATAACTATTGCAATTGGCTAGCGTCTCTCCTTGTACTTAGTGCAAAACGAGCTAGTTATTCATCTTTCAGATTGCCTCTTTCTAGCTCATTTCCTTTGTTTGCATTAAGTCCCATTTATCGTTGCGTGTGCGTTCATACTTTTCGCTTTAACCAATTGGAACAGCACATAGGCAAATACTCTAGCTTGGATCATTACTTAGCTTTACAATACCTTGAATATCAGATTGTATAGGTTATACACATACCTGTCCAAGCTCCACCTACACCTGTTTGTGTACTCCCTTGCTCTTGGTTACGCTCATACATTACCGGGTTGAGGTCGTTCGCTGTCCCAAGTGTCGATTTGACGTCCTTGATTCACTTTGGAACGGTAAGCTTACCTTGTTTTCAGGACAGTAAGTTGCAAGCATAGAGAGAGCTTTTGTTTTACTAACCCAGATGTAACCTCATTTCTTGTTTGAGAGTTGTTTCCATGTCAGGTCACGAGAAGGATCCACCTAATCCGGATGCGCGATTCACGTGGACCGAGTACACTCGATTGCGCGAAATGCTACAACAACAACTTCTTGATGGTAACACTAGCGTGCGCAATGAGCTCGGAAAGTTCACACAGACTGAACCACCTCGGGAAGGAGGTTCAACAATTGCATACGACCATGAATAATAACTTTTGGAGCTACGTGCCATGTTCGCACACCACATTCTACGTGAGGAGCGCTGCTAATGACACAAGTGTGCACGGTACTCCAAAACTACATATAGCTACCGAGATACACCACAACCCATATGAGGAAGAGAGCCACATAGCCAAATTGAGTGAGAGTGATAAAAAGAGTGAGTTGTGTGATTCCACCATATGTGAGGTTGAGATCATCCAAATTGAGAGAGTGTTAGAGGGACACCAAAAGAAAAGCGAGAAGAAGAAGATAGACAAAGGAGGATGAATCTGAAACTAACATATTACTATCTACTTCTAGTGTTGTTTCTCATATTGTGCAGTTGACATTAAAGATGAAGAATTGAACATTCAACAACCGACACCTTTGGAGGCAAATGAGAAGGAGATAACCACGGGACGGGATGAAGTACTGCTGTCCCATGGGTGCATCTGATAATTTTAAACCCCAGCACCTACATCATCCGAGGAGGACGATAAAGGTAACAATAGTGGTGCCAAATTTAATTATGCAAAGGTGAGTAATTGTGAGAACTCATATGATCAACCGAACACTCCATGTTCAAATTTCAATGCTTAATTTACATAATGTGGAATTGATTACTTACAAAGAAGTTCTTACTAGAATATCTCCTAATGATTCTTTATGCTATATCATGTTTAACACTCCTAGCGAGCTATCTAGTGTGATTAATAAGGTTGCTGAAATTTCATGTTCAAAATCACTAGTTAGTACCCATGCCTACACGTATAAGTTCAATTTGATTGGAGATTATGGTGTAGATGACAAATTTTATGTTCATAGAATTTGCATTACATGTGATAAACTTCTTGACTTGAAATTACAAATTGTGGATAAACAATCTTTTGCGCCATGTTATGATCATGATGAGATACATTTAAACAATAGTACGCATTTGTTTAGAAAGATTTCACAAATCTAATTGTTCGATTCTTGGTGTACAATCATGTAAAAATAATCGAGTAAGCGCAATTGAAGCATGTAAAGCACTCCACATTTTCTTTCCCATGTCAAGACATTTAAATCTGATTTTGCCCATTAAGGATCTGTCCATGTGCTTAGAAAAGTCGAGACGACTTTATTTTATGGGAGGGAGAATGATGTGAAAAACAATATTGCAATGCATACATCTTTTAGTCATTGCTATATTCATCGGTTTGGGCAAAATAGTGAGAATGCCACAACAATTGACTCTTACATATACTGCATATGTGTTATTCTTTTCGCTTACTACACCTTCAAAATTTTATGATGAGATAAGCCGAAGAAATATTGATGACGAATATATATACCATGCATACACGTTGTATCCTTTGTTTAACACAATTTCAGGTTATCAAAAGCCGAGGACGGCTTTTCTTGAAGAAGGGAGGATGATGCGGAAATGCACGTGTCTTGTACTTTTCCGTTAAATATCTTATTCAACTGGAAAGAATTATTGAGCCGCATGAAATATGGCCAGTGAACTCATTTCAAACTATACTTAATGTTGTCATTCATAAAGATGAAATACTACATCATGTTATTACTTGGTGTATTCTTAGGTTTGTCAATGGCAAAACAATAGAGATGCAAAAGGAAGCGGATAACCACATTATGTGCCAAAGACATGAAGGAACAAAGCCCATGCGGATGGAGCCAACAAGAACGAAGCACATGTGGCTGGTTGGAGCCCATGTGGAAGGGGGAAAGAAAGCCCATGTGGCGGGAGAGTATAAGGACGGAGCCCAAGAACTTAGAGCACAAGTTTTGGACACTATTTTGAAGCCCAACTCAGACTTCCCACGTGCTCAATCCAATTCCAACTCGGATTCAACTCAGAATTCAATTCGGACTCGGTTCGGGACAGCCTGTCAGGCAGTTACTAAAAAGGTCATAACTTTCACAAACGGAGTCCGATTCAGACGTTCTTGTACTTGTTGGAAAGATATTTTCAAGGGCTACGCAATGGATCTGGCCCCAGCATCAAATTCGTCATGGATCAAAAGTTATGACCGAAACAATATGACGGCTGTAAAATCTAGTTTCCTTTTTTAAGAGTTCGTATCTAAAACCATATAGGGTTGAGTTGTACTAGGTTTGGGGGACTCTATGCACGTCCCAAGAGGCTATATAAGCCCTGTATTGGCAACCTTAGAGGGGACCAAGTTTTATGCATCAGATTGAAACATAGCTATTGCTTGTTCTTTCAACACCAGAGTTCATGCGAGGACTTTGAGAGAGAACTAGGCGATCCATTGTTCGTTCTGCAACTCAAGGTCAAGCCGTCGTTCCATTGGGAATTGGGGACTTGGCGTTCGTCACTTGTGGTCGTGCGACGACAACTATCCGGTGTGTTTTGAGCGTATTCCGAAGAGTTGAGGGTTCGTGCATGGGCACGAGTGTTCAGCTAACGACCTCGTCTACATCACATCAACTATCCACGGTTCCTCACTGAGAAGATCGGGACCCATCCCCGTATCACCCTTAGCCTCTCCCTTTGCTTTTATATGCTAGAGCTCTAAATCGTGTTCGACTCAAAAATGAACACGAAATCTTATCTCTTTCTCAAATCAGGCCCTTTCAAACATGGGTTTTCCAATATCTCTAATCCTTCTGTTCACGGATTCTTTCCATAACGTGTCCAATCTCACCACATGACGAAGCTTTCGTGACAGCACCTCATGTATCTTCATCATGCATCATCATCACGTGTTGAAGCCTCGGGACCGCACCACGCGTATCTCCTCCACGCATTATCACCTTTGATCTCTATGTGCTCCAACATGATTCTGACCACCTCACGTGACATCCTCGATCGCCTAGACTTCAGACTTCCCCATCCTAGTCTCGATCCTCCTCATCACCGACCATGATTGTCTCCACACCAACCTGCACATCAAAGACCAAAGACATCAAGACACACATATAACACACTCTAGTCTATCCATAGACAAGAACCAAAACATCTACAATACCAACCAGGTTGCCCACGACTACAAATTCCATCGCTATTCAGAAATCAACCTCAAACTACTCATTACGACCGCTAGCTCATCGAGTACTCGAAAACCACAAGTACTCAGGAAATACCATCACTCTGCACAAAACACTCGGGAATAACAAGCATCGCTACCGACCACAAAACCATTGAGTACTGACTACCGAGTACCAATCACGTACCGCAAGTCTCCGACAACCGATTGCAACACATACGACAACTGATTGCTGACCACAATCGTGAAAACTAAACTATCGTTTGCTGAGTCCTTTCGACTACCAAGTATCAATCGCTTCCAACCTCTGAGTACCAAGTACTCTGACTCCCAAGCATCGATCACTTCCATCTTCCGAGTACTGCTTACTGAGTACCGACTTGGTACTGTATCAACGACCGCTCAATAAGACCATCAAGTTCCAAGACCATCTGACCACCGAGTACTTCCATCTTCCGAGTACCGAATCCTTCAAGTACTGTTCCTTGATCACCGACCACCATGCACTAGCCAGTCATATCGCTAGCCTAACACGAGTACTCGAAGTACTCAAAGATAGCAAGAATTGGAGCACTCGTATTGACCATGAAGTCTAAGAGTACCTACAATGAATCTTACGGCAACCGATCACAAAGCCTTCGACTACCGATCGTGAGGTCTACAAAAATTGATGGAAAAATCTAAGACATTGGTAGTGGACCGTAAAATCTACGAGTACCGATCACAAAGTCATCGACTATTGAGTACCGGCCAGTAAAGTCCATGACTATCGAGTACCGATCAGTAAAGTCCATGACTATCGAGTATCAACCAGATACTATAGCTACGATCATCGACTAGTTACTGTAGAAGACGAGCTTACAACCTCTGACCGGTTCACTGTTGCATATGACCGGTTCTCGTGATGGCAATGGGTACCCGAAACCCGATACACGGTGGGTTTTTACTCTATTAGGGTATGGGTCTAGGGCAATTTTCTAACCCATGTGTCTCTTAATGGGCAGAAAGCCCAACCCATTGTCTGCGGGTTGATGCGTTCTATAGTACCGAACCCGTAAACCCATAGGTAATATAAACCCGGTCATCCCAACAAACCAGCCCATACCTCGGCCCACAATTACCCCAAAACTTCTCCAGCCGACCTAGCCCAACTAGTGCATATAAAAGACGATGGCCCTCAAGCCCTAACCCTAGCTCACTCTCTCATGTCGTTGCTTGTTTCATGCATATTAGCATATAAATTGAACTTATTATTGACTTGCTAAGCACTGCACTGTCTGCAATCTGCACAGCTGTTGTCGGGCACGGGCGACCCGTGGGTACTCGTCACCCGAGTGGGCATGGGTCTGGGCAAAAATCTGCACCCATCAACGGGCATGGGCTTTTTAGCGGGCGCATCCAACTTTCACGGACACGGGTTTGAGATGGCAAAACCCAGCGGGTTTGTGCCTGTTGCCATCTCTAACCGGTTCCTTGTAGCATATGACTGGTTACTATGCTTATGACCGGTTGATTGGTAACTTCAACCAAAACATTGTGGCTATAGTCGTATGCTCTCTGACTCTGGGGTCTTCAACTTGAGGCCTTCGACTGCTCAGTGCTCAAAATCTTCGACCACACTGCTCGAATCCTAAGCGTTACTACTCGTGGCTTTGATACCGCTCAAATGCCATCCGATTCTCCAATGCCACTTTGATACTGTCCAATACTTCTATGGCACTCGAACGCCGTTCGATGCTCCCATGCCACTTGAACGCCGACCGATACTCCAATGGCACTCGAACACTGTACGATCCTCTGGCGCTATTTGAACGATGTCCTATCCTCTGATGCCACTCAAACGCCTCCGATACTATGATGCCACTCGAATGCCATCTGATACACCAATGCCACTCGAACGCCGTCTGATACCACTAGGAGCCAATCGAAACCACTTGGAGTCGATCAAAACTACTTGGACTAGACCAAAACCACTCGGAGCTGACCAAAACCACTTGGACTAGACCAAAACCACTCGAACCTGACCGAAACCATTCGAACTTGGACAAAACCACTCAGACCCGACCGATTACTTGATGAGGTCGTTCTGCCACGATTGAAGTACCGTGATCATAAAGCCGTGGTTGAAGTCTGCTGATCGGAGAAAGGGGTTCGGACCACCGATAACCAAATGTGGTCGAAACCTAACATGGTTGAAATATGTAGTGCTCGACTTACCATAGTCGAAATGCTTCACTACTATAGAAATCATTATCACAGACGGTTTTTTTAACCGTTTGAATTTATGGGTCAGTGATAATAGAAGGTTATCGCAGATGGTTTGTGAGCAGTCTGTGATAAATACAATATAACGGTTTGTAACTATAACCGCTCATGAAAAACACTATCACGCATGCTCTATATATAGAGCTATCTATGATGTTCTTCACATACGGTTTATACTACAAAACCGTCTGTAATAGTTCATTCTATACCTAAAATTTTTTCTATTTTTGAATTAGCCTTAGAAAATATTAGCTATGTCATTTGAAAATAAGCAAATACGATAGGAAAAATAGCAGAGAACATTCTATTTATATTACAATCCACCATTACAATATCACAATATTACAATCCACCATTAAAATATCATAAGATTACAATCCACCATTACAATACTACAATATTACAATCCACCATTACAATATCACAAGATTACAATCCACCATTACAATACACAAGATTACAATCCACCATTACAATATCACAAGCTATGCCTCACTGTAAGTAGAAAAAATAATGGAGGGAGAAAACTTTAAACGCTACAAAATAACAACACAAAGTTACAGAATCAAATATTAGAAAGAAACAATGGAGAGAGCCTTAACCACAAAGAGATCGATTGAGGAGGAGACAGTAAGGAGCCTATGGAGATTTTGAGCGCATAAAAGGTAAGGGATGGGTTCAGGTGAGTATTTATAGGGGAGGGAGAAGTGGGACGATCTGTGGGGTGTGGGTTGGTCGGTTTCTATTGGTTGGAATTGATTTGGAGAGGATTGACGAGCCCAGCTGTTAGAATTTATCTTGATAAGAACCATCTGTAAAATCATCACAGACAATTCTTATTAAGAACCGTCTGTGATATTGGCTATATATATACCGATGCAATATAAACAACTAGTCTCAAAATATAAAATAATAAAGTTCTGTATGGCTTATATATACTCATTTGAAAGGTATCGACGAGATCTACAACTTTGCAGTTGAAACAAACCACAAATTCTGAAGGGAAGATCAAAAATTTTGGCAAAAACAGAAATCAGAAAATTTTCGATGCAAATTTGAGGCTAAAGATGACCGATTTTGGGGGTCTTCGAGAGCGACCGGCATAAGCCGTCGTTTTTTACATCGGACTCGTCGTTAGCTTTCCAATGAGTACAAAAACATCAAAAAACGGACACCGTATGCAAAAGTTATGCTCGTTTTACTGAAGGTGTGTCAAAACAGAATCCTACTCGAACTCAAACGGAAAATTATGAAATTTTAGAGGTGTGTGGGGCGGAAAACATATCACAGATGGTTCTTATTTAAGAACCGTCTGTGATATTCCACAATATCACAGATGGTTCTTAAATAAAAACCGTCTGTGATATGTTTTCTACCCCCACACACTTCTAAAATTTCTTATTTAAAAACCGTCTGTGATGTGGCTATATCACAGACAGTCTGTGTTGTGTTTTCCGCCTCACACACCTCTAAAATTTCTTATTTAAGAACCGTCTATGATGTGGCCATATCACAGACGGTTCTTATTTAAGAACCGTCTGTGATATTCCGCAATATCATAGACGGTTCTTAATAAGAATATTCAATAGTGTCACTGCGGTTCTTATCAAGAATTGTCTGTGATTGCATTTAATATATGCGATTTTTATGAACCGTCTGTGATGAGGCGTCTAATATAAACCTTTTTGTAATAGTGTGTAGTCAAATCCTTACATGGTAGATGTCTGCCGATCAGACAAAGCCGTTCGGACCATCGACTATCAAACATGGTCAAAGCTACTTGTAGTCGAAGAGCCGTGGTCGACATGTGTTGTTCAATTGCCATGGTCGTAATCTGCCCGAAAACTCCAAACAACACAAGCACATCAACAGAATTTTACAGATGCAAATTCCAATAAAACTAAATATCAACTATTCATCGTCAACAATATGCACAACCATCACATGATCTCACAGAATCACCACGGTGGAAGAAGTACAGCAACTTAGAATTCAAAACGGTGGAAGAAGTACAGCAACTTGAATTCAAAACGGTGTAACGCTATACACAAATTCACTGCCTCAAGCACCACAGTTCAAAGGATCCCAATCAGTACCAATACAATAACAAATAAAGAAATAATAAATAAATAAATACGATCATATAAAAAGTGGAGACCTAGAGTAGTATAAGGCGGGAAAATCTAAAACGTAGAAGTGCGTAGTTCAAGTCGGCACTCGGATGAATACAGGCATGGGCATCCATAAATGGCCATTGTAACCAAAACTTAGAGTCTTTATAACGATCACGTCATTTAAAAAAATTAAAAATGACGCTTTCATCTTTTTTGTTTTTTTGACTCACCGACACTTGCATTTTATTAGGAGTGCGTGACATGGAACTTGCATTTTATTAGGAGTCACGATCGACATGGAACTTGCATTTTATTAGGAGTGCAATCGACATGGAAAGAATGATATGACCAAAAGTAGGTTATTATGAGTACCATACATTTAAGTTTTTTAAGCTTTAACTATTAATATATGTTAAAGTAATATATTAACTACGTAAAAATAATATCATTAGATTTATCTTATAAAATTTTTTATAATATATATTTTTTATTATTTTTATTAGTATATTATGATAATAAATTATAGTCAAAGTCTTGTACGAAAGATCTAAAAATAAAAAATAATCTATATTTATGAACGGAGAGAGAACATAGTAAGATCAATCTATCTCTATGATTGATTACGATAAATCTATCTTTATGATTGATTACAACCAGGGGCGGAGCTACAGGGTATGCCGGGTGGGCCACGGCATACCCTGGGCCCAGACCAACTCCTCAATCCCTCGAACCTTCGATGCCTCGAACTCATCACCAACTCCTCGAAACCCTCCAATCGGTAGAATCGGTACGAAGGAAGGTAATAGATCCATATTCGAGCGATGAGAGGAACAGAGATCGATATTCGTGGCGCGGAGGCGAGAGGCGAGGGCAGCCGGTAGCCACTGGCGGCGGAGGCCGAGGCCGGAGGGGGAGTCGCGGCCGACCGCCGGAGAGGGCCGGAAGTGCCGCAACGCAGAGGCGGACCGCCGCCGCCGCCAAGACAGAGGGCCGCCGCCGCCGCCGCCAGAGGGCCTGGGAGGCGGCCGGAGGGGCGGCCGGCCGGGCCGGGCAGCCGCAGGGGCCGGGGAGGCGGCCGAGCCGAGGGGGGCCGGCCGGGGCCCGGGGAAGCCACAGCCCGCAGCCCGTAGGGAGCCCGGTCGCCCGGAGAGGACTAGGGAGCTCAGGGAGGGAGGAGGCGGGCCGGAGGAGCCGGCGGCTGCTATCTGCCGCCGCTGCGCTGTGGTCCTGTGGAGCTGCAGATCTTTGCCAAGAAGGACTAGGAGCCAGGAGGTAAAGAGTAAAGACAGTCAGGAACTCAGGAAGGGGTGTTGTGCAGCTGTGCTAGTAGCCTAGTACTTTAATAGTTTAATGGTTTGTACTTTAATAAAGTTTATGCTTTGTTAGTTTGTTTACCCCTTTGTTTAGTAGTATACTAGTATAGTGATTAGCTAATTTATTACCGTTTTTTTGGAATTGTTCAGCTATGAAGAGAAGCAGAGACATTGCATCTCTTTTTCAGAAACATGCAGTCAAGAAGGCGGCGGCTGCTGCTTCAAATCCTACCCCATCTCCAGTTGAAACTGTGACAGAAAAGCAAACTCAAGAGCAAGAGAGAGTAATTGATGAAATTGTGAATCCTATACCCCCGTCACCGTCACCGTCACCGTCGCCGGTTTATGACATCAATCGCCTTCCGCATGATCCAGGTGAAAGGCAGCCCATTGAAAATTATTCTGTTAATGATCAAGATGCAATTCGAAGAGCATATATTATTAAAGGTCCATTCCAACCTTATACACATGATTTTCCAAAAAGAAAGATTGGAGATAGAGATCGTCAATTCAATTTTGTATGGTTTCATAAACATGAGGAGTGGCTTGAATATAGTATCAAAAAAGATTCTGTGTTTTGCTTTATATGCTACTTGTTTAAGAAGGTGCAAGGTCGATAAATTCTTGTTGGTGGTGGAGAAATTGGAATATAGGAGAGAAAGCACTTCTCAAACATCTGGGTTCTAAGGCACATAATGCAGCTCAAGAGAGATACATTGGCTTTAAAAATCCCAAGGTAGCAATTGATTATCACATTGAGAAGTGGACTAATGAGGATCTTCGTCTTTACAAGAAAATGTTGACTTATTCACTTAGATGTATCAAGTTTCTTTTGCATCAAGGATTGGCATTCCGTGGACATGATGAAAATGAAGAGTCTAGCAACAGAGGAAACTTCCTTGAACTTTTGAAGTTTCTTGCAGACTTGATGAAGAAGTGAGCAAGTATGTTTTGAACAATGCTCCAGGTAATTGCACCTTAACTAGCCCAATGATACAGAAGGAAATTATTCACTGTTGCGCTATAGAAACTAGAAAGAAAATAATTGAAGAACTTGGTGATGAGCCCTATGCAATTTTAGCTGATGAGTCTAGTGACATATCACATAAAGAACAACTAGCTCTTTGCTTGCGTTATGTTGATAAATTGGGAAGGCCATGTGAGCACTTTATTGGAGTTGTTCATGTAGATGATACTACCTCTTTATCACTTAAGAATGCAATTGAAGCTTTACTTGTTAGTCATGGCTTGACTATGGCTCAAATCCGTGGTCAAGGTTATGATGGGGCTAGTAACATGAAAGGAGATATTAAAGGGCTGAAAACATTGATAATGCAAGAGTCACCTTCTGCTTATTACATCCATTGTTTTGCACATCAACTCCAACTAGTTCTTGTTGCTGTTGCTAAGGGCAATACTGATTGTGTGACTTTTTTTGATCAAGTATCTCTCCTATTGAATATTGTTGGAGTCTCTTGTAAGCGTCATGGCATGCTTCGAAATTCTAGGCTTGAGCATATCAAGAAAGCACTTGATTGTGGTGAACTTGAATCTAGGAGTGGATTAAATCAAGAGATGGGTTTGCCTAGGCCTGGTGAGACTCGGTGGGGCTCTCATTACAAAACTGTATGCAACATCATTATTATGTATTCCACAATTCATGATGTACTCATAGATCTTGGTGATGATACTGCACATAAGGCGGATTGGACAAAAATACATTTTGTGCTTGGAGCATTTGAGACATTTGAGTTTGTTTTCTTTGCACACTTAATGTTTGTTATTCTTGGATACACAAATGAATTATCCGAGTGTTTGCAAAGAAGGGAGCAAGATATTCTTAATGCAATCTCACTTGTTAATGTGGCAAAGAACAGAATGCAACAATTGAGGTCTGATGGTTGGGATAAGTTCCTTGAGAGGGTCACTTCATTTTGTGATAAATGTGGTGTTGAAGTTCCTGCTATGGACGGAGATTATGTGCCTTATGGAAAATCAGTAAGGTATGCTCGTGCTCGAAACCAAACAAATGATGATCACTTCAGAAGAGAAGTATATATTGGTGTCATTGATCAAATTAGTCAAGAGCTTGATAATCGGTTTGATGAGGTTAATATGGAGTTGCTCTCTTGTATGTTGGCCTTCAATCCTTCCAACTCATTTGCTTCTTTCGATGCATATAAGGTACGTAGACTAGCTGAGTTCTACCCTAAAGAGTTCTCGAGCAATTATTTGCTAAAACTTGAATTGCAACTTGGTAATTATATTGATGATATGAGACAAGCTGATAGCTTCAAAGATCTAGACAATCTTGTTGATCTCTCGGTTAAGCTTGTTGAAACAAAGAGGCATAAAGTGTATGATATGGTTTACATGCTTCTCAAATTGGTTTTGCTTCTACCAGTGGCAACAGTAAGTGTTGAAAGGGTATTTTCTGCAATGTTTTTAGTGAAAACAAAGTTAAGAAATAAGATGGGTGATAGTCTTTTGGACGATTGTCTAGTCACATTTATTGAGCGGGATATTTTCTTTGAAGTGGATGAAGATGATATAATCGAGACCTTCATGTCCTTTAGAAAGCGTAGACCAAAAAAGTCAGATAAGTAATATTGTAAGTCTTTTTATGTATATTTGAGACTATAAGAATGGTGTTTGAACTAATTATATTGTAATTTGTGCAAGTTTTCAACTTAATCCTTGATTTTAAGACTTATCATATTATTTAGTGCCTGTATACCGAATTACGGTGCAAATTTTACAATTATTTACCGAATTGCATATAAAAATTTTGGTGCGGCATATCCTTTGGTAAAATCCTGGATCCGCCACTGATTACAACTGACAAAGATGAGTCCATGAAAATCATTTCCCCATCGTTGGAACTGAAACCACGGGTGCATATAAAAGATGCAGAGAATGGAGAAGAGATACTAACTTGCTGCAAGCTTGCTAACAACTTGCAGCTAACAAAATCCAAACGAGACTAAAAAACTAACAAAAAAAGAGCCAAAGTCAAGCCGTCACAAGAACTTTCCTCTATTTTAGTAAAAAAAAAAAGGAGAGAGAGGGGGAGTGGGGAGGAACACTCGTCTGGTCGTGCACTCGGCATCAAGCCTTCACCAGTGTACACATCTGAAAGGATCGTCAAGCCGGGAAGAGATTTTGTTGGCAATCACGGCTCACCAAAATGATAGAAGCGTACTACTGTTGGGCAGCTCATCTATACTTACACATAGTACATTTCTCGGTGCGTCGTATATTATTATTATTCTAAATTCCACTGGTAAAGTAATAACGTCGGATTTGGCACGTACTATGCGAGCGACGCGAGGTGCTGCAGCGCCCGGGGCACGGGCGGCACGTAGACGTCGACGACGCCCTCCAGCCCCTGCACGACCTGCGCCATGGTCGGCCGGTGCTCCTCCTGGTCCTGGATGCACCAGCACGCCACCCTGCACGCGCGTTCGAGCTCCTCGTCCCTCACGTCGCCGCGCAGCCGAGTGTCCGCCACGGCGGCCACGTCCCCCTCCGCCACCTTCCCCGCGGCCCAAACGGGGAAGAACAACGGCCCACGCGGCCCCGCCAACGCCTCCGCGTCGCTGGCCTTGCTGTCCCCGCCGGAGCTTGATCCCTCGGCGTTGCGCCGCCCCGAGATGAGCTCGAAGAGCAACATCCCGAAGCTGTACACGTCCGCCTTGGCGCTGATGGGCAGCCCGGAGATCCACTCCGGCGCGAGGTACCCAATGGTGCCCCGCATCGTCGTGAGGGCCCGGCTGAAGTCCCTCCCCACCAGCTTCGCCATCCCGAAGTCGCCGATCTTCGGGCACAGGTCCCCGTCGAGCAGTATGTTCTCCGGCTTGATGTCGCAGTGTATGATGCACTCGCGGCAGCCCTCGTGCAGGTAGGCCAGCCCTCTCGCGACGCCGACCATGATGCTGTAGCGGTCGCGCCGGCTCGGGTACGGGCCGCCCCTGAAGAGGTAGCCGTCCAGGGAGCCGTTGGGCATGTACTCGTAGACGAGCAGCTTGTCGTCGGAAGAGGAGCAGAACCCGAGAAGGAGGACGAGGTTGACGTGCTGGATGAGCCCCAGCGTGTTGACCTCCGTCCGGAACTGCTTGTCACCCTGCCGGAGACCTTCCAGCTTCTTGACCGCCACTTCGGTGCCTCCGTTCTTCAGCACGCCGCGGTACACCGAGCCGAAGCCTCCGCCGCCCAGCCGCTCCGAAAAGTTCCTCGTGGCGGCGCGGAGGTCGCCGTAGCTGTACACGGCCAAGGAGGAGCCCCTGTCGTCTTCCTATTGGCCAGTCGTCGTTTCCTCCTGGATAGAAGAACCCAGGCTAGTAGTGCCGATGCGCCCAACGCCGCGAGGCAAGCCAGAACGATGCCAAGAACAAGCCCCAAGCTCCCCTTCTTCCTGTTTGCTACGCGCATGTCTCGCAGTCCTGATTCCGATAGCCGGAGATACAGGCTCGACCCCGAGCTCCCGGCGTCCGCGTACAGCTGGTGAAGATTGAGCAAGTCGCCGTACCAAACGGCGCACCCGCCGCCACCGCCTGAGAAGGTGTAAGCCTGGCAAGAGCAGTTCTTTAGGCAAGCTGACTGGCACTCTGCTTTGCTCTGAGTGCTCACGGCGAGCGAGTCGTCGGGGAGCTTCGTCTGGCAGCTCCAGGAACCCGTCCGTCGACCCGTTGCGCGCGCACCAGAGCGGCGCGTTCCTGCGGCACCCGCCGCTCCAGTCGCTGAGCCCCCAGTCCCGCTCCGCCGCCGGTGCGAATCCGGGCGGGCATCGGCACGACGGCTGGCTCCTCTGGTCGCAGAGTCCGAAGGCGCCGCAGACAGCGTACACGTCGCACTGCACAGTGGGCGCGGCCCAGAAGAACTGCCAGCTCTTGCTGTCGGTCACCCAGATGTACTGCTTGGTCTGGCCGGTTTGGTCGAGCACCATGCGCGTGATGTCGCGTTATCGTAGAGCACGCTGGTGACGCGCCGGTACGCCGGCGTCTCGACGTACGTCTGGTTGAAGAGCACGTTGTTCACCGCCTCCGGCAGCCGGGCGAAGACGCGCCCCGTCCAGACGCCGCTCCGCCAGTAGGCGTGGGACCGGTTCCATGACAAGTAATCCCAGGTTCTGTTCACAGTTTTATCTACTGTGTTTGTTTGTTTGCATGAGTTTAGCAGAGTTTGTTTTCTTGTGAGCCCAAGGGTTATTCTGGGCGCGTCTTTCTATTTGAATCGGTCATTCTTTCTTCCCGTGGCTTGCGGCATGAACTGAGAGGTGCGGGATGGCGCAGCTTGTGGAGGAGCATGCCGCACGTCATGGTCTGTTAGTTTTGCATGTTGATTGATTACTTAAGAGATAAATGAACAACAGAAAAGCAGTAGTTGCTGCACCAAAATAGTATCTCGTTGTGTTCTTCTTTGTGCCTTTGTGTGTGTGCAGGTGATTGAGTTTTTGCTCCGACGGGAGGAGCAACTCCGGTGGGCAACCTGAACAATTGGTATCAGAGCCACCGCACCTGAGAGCAGACGACCATGCCGCGCCGACGTTCTTCGTCACCACCAAGACGGACTCGGGAGGAGTCCACACCGCCATCGGGGAGCGGTGGAGGAGGTGGCGGCAGCACCGAGCGCGGATTGGTGATCCATCGAGTCACCAAGGAGATCAGCGGCAGCGGCTCATTCCCGACTCTCTCGAAGACGAACTACTACGACTGGGCGGCTCTCATGCGCGTCATGCTGCAGGCACGGGGCCTGTGGGTGGCGGCGAGCGTCGGCACCACCGACTTCGTAGAAGACCGGATGGCTCTTGAGGCGATTGCGAAAGCTGTCCCGATGGAGATGATGGGGACTATCGCAAGCAAGACGACGGCCAAGGCAGCATGGGACTCAATAAGAACCATGCATGTCGGAGTGGGCGTGTGCGCAAGGCCAAGGCAAACACGCTCCGCCGCGAGTTCGACGGACTCAAGTTTCGTGGACGGCGTGGGCGAGTTTGGCATCCGCATCAATGGGATCGCACATCAACTTGCGGTCCTTGGGGAGGGTCACACGGAGGAGGAAATCGTCAGAAAATTTCTTCAAGCGGTTCCTCCGAAGTATGAGCAAATCGCAATGTCGATCGAAACTCTCCTCGATCTCAGTGAGCTCTCCGTCGAGGAGCTGATGGGGCAGCTCAAGGCGACAGAGGAACGCCACAATCTTGGCGGGAGCAGCGTGGTCGCCTCGGCAAGATTGAATCTCACGAGAAGATGAGTGATCGCTCGAGTAACAGGACGGCTACATTTTTCCGTGAGGCCAACCGGAGCGCAGAAAGTGGGCTACGTCAAGCCAGAAGAAAGGTCGTGGTCGTGGACATGGCAGAGATAGCGGAGCCCAAGGAGGATTCCGGCCACCGAGAACGAGTGGAGGAAACAGTGCCGGCGGAACTTCAGTCGCCGGTGACTAGTGCCGCTACTGCGGGAAGACGGGACACTGGGCTCGTGAGTGTCGGAAGAAACGAAGGGATGAACAGGCCCACGCAGCCCAGGTGGAGGAGGTGTCCGAAACTACATTAATGCTAGCTACCGTTTCAGACCACTCCAGGCTCACTTTCCCCACTCCACCGACACAATGCCAAAATGTGCCAACACAGGCGACTTGGAATCAGGCGATTTGCTCGGATCCCTCGGCGGCGCCTCCCCCGGCGGATCCCCCTGCGACGCTCCCGGCGGATCCCCCTGCAGCACTCTCGGCGGCTCCTCCTGCGACGATCTGGATGGCTGCTGGCGGCTCCCCTGCGGCGCCTCGGCGCTCTTTGGCGCTCCCCTGCGGCGCCCTCGGTGGCCGCTCGGCGCTCCCGCGGCGCCCTCGGTGGCCCGCTCGGCGCTCCCAGCGGCGCTCTCGGCGGGCGGCCCTGCGGCGCATTGGCGCCACCGCTCGAGAGGTTCCTCGGAGACTTCCTCGAGGCTGCGCCGCCACTGCCCGACGTTTTGCTCGGCGGTCGAGTGGAGGTAGTGAGTTCCCTCACACCGCCAAGCGCCGAGGAGGAGGAGGCCATCGCGCGTCGGATGACACGGATCCGGCGCCGCGGTGTACCTCGCCGATTCATGCGGAGGAAGGGAAGCTCTTCGTCGGCTTGGCGGGAAGAAAGAGGGAGACAACGCGCGGCTGGATCCTCGACACGGGCGCTACCAACCACATGACGGTGTCGCTCGGCCTTCACCGAGTGGATTCGGCGTCACGAGGACCGTGACGTTTTGGAGCGGGTCCGTCGTCGGGATAGAAGGCTGCGCACGGTGCTCTTCTCGTACAAGAATGGGGAGCACCAGGCGCTCTCAAGGGTGTACCACATCCCACGCCTATCGCTAACATCATCGGCAGGGCAGCTCGATGAGGATGGGTACAAGATTTCAATCGAAGATGGGATTCTCGGATCGGGACCGAGGAGGAGCGCTAACAAAGTAAACCGCTCGCCACCCGCCTCTATGTCCTGCCCGGACATTGGGAGGCGGTGTGCTGGCAAGTGTGGGAACCGGACACGGCGTGGCGGCGGCATGCAAATGCAGCCACCTCAATTTCAGAGAAGTGCGAAGGCTAGCTCAAGAACAGATAGTGCGAGGAATGCCACAAATTGATCATGTAGATCAAGTATGTGACAGTTGTCTTGCTGGGAAGCAACGGCGTCTTGCGTTCCCTAGCGAAGCCAAGTACCGCGCGGTGCACAAACTGGAGTTAGTACATGGAGACCTCTGCGGTCCTGTGACTCCACCAACACCGAGTGGGAACAAGCTGTTTCTCCTCCTTGTGGACGACCTGAGCAGATACATGTGGCTCACTCTGCTGGGCACTAAGGATCAAGCAAGTACTGCGATTATACAATTCGATGCGGAGCCGAGGCGCAGCGGGGCGGAAGTTGGGAACAGCTGCGCCCAGCGATCGTGGGGTGAGTTCACGGCGCGAGCATTCACTGACTATTGTGTCAAGCAGGGGATCCAGAGGCATCTCACGGCACCATATACACCACAACAAAACGGCGTGGTGGAAAGAAGAAATCAGACGGTGATGGGGATGGCCAGGAGCATGATGAAGGCAATGTCCTTTGCGGTGGTTACGGGGAGAAGCGGTGACAACGGCGATGTTTATCTTGAACCGTGCTCCCACCCAGTGTTGAGGAAGACACCATATGAGGTATGGCATGGCGCAAGCCTCGGTACACTTCCTTCGCACTTTTGGGTGCGTGGCGCGCGTGAAGGCAGCAGGGAAGCACCTTACCAAGCTCGATGACCGGAGCACACCCATGGTGTTTGTTGGGTATGAGCAAGGATCCAAGGCCTACAGATTCTACAATCCAGTCACAAAACGTGTGTATGTCTCACGGGACGCAGTGTTTGAGGAGAGTCGTCCACAGGACCGGGTGTTGACAAAGGAGTGGGCGCACAGCGACAACGAGCCGTTTTATGTTGACTATGTGCAGACTTCCAGAGATAATGGCAGCACCAGTCTCCCTGCTACACCAACCTCACCAGCTACAACAACATCATCTTCATCACCAGCTAGTGCGGCGATGCCCACGTGCGGGTCTGAGCCCCGCACACCTTCTGCGCCAGTTGGAGCCAGCATCGAGTTCACATCGCCACCATCAGGCGAACCCGATTTGGATGTCGACCATGATGATGCACCGCCGTTTCGCACCATGGATAATATACTTGGTGCTACCTCACCTCCTGGTCTCGCCGAGCGGCAGTTGAGTGAGGAGCTCTTGGTAGCAATTGGAGATGAACCGACTACTGTTGATGAGGCAAAGCAGACTAAGGAGTGGCGAATGGCAATGTTGGAAGAGATGGCCTCTATTGAAGAGAACAAGACATGGTCCTTGGTGGAACTTCCTCCTGGACACCGTGCCATCGGCTTGAAGTGGGTGTTCAAGCTTAAGCGCGATGAGCATGGTGAGGTTGTAAAACACAAGGCCAGACTCGTCGCCAAGGGATATGTGCAACGTCAAGGGATAGACTACGAGGAGGTGTTTGCACCGGTCGCAAGGATAGAAACGGTGCGAGTGGTGCTAGCTGTAGCAGCAAACCGAGACTGGCCTGTACATCATATGGACGTCAAAACGGCATTTCTCAACGGAGAGTTGATGGAAGAAGTGTATGTTGCACACCACACAGGTTCTTCTTTGGGTGTGAGCATATGGTCCTCAAGCTACATAAAGCACTTTATGGGCTACGTCAAGCTCCGCGGGCATGGAATGCAAAAACTGAATGCAAGTTTGAATGCACTCGATTTCATCAGAGTGAGTGTGAGCATGGGTGTACACTCGTGGAGCTGAGAGTACGAGGCTGGTGGTAGGAGTCTATGTGGATGACCTCGTCATCGCAGGGGAGTCAAAAGAAGAGATCAATGCTTTCAAGGTGGAAATGAAGACACTTTTCAGTATGAGTGATCTGGGTACCCTGTCATATTACCTTGGCATTGAGGTAAGGCAGAAGAGACATAGCATTGAGCTGTGTCAGAAGACTTATGCTACAAAACTGCTTGAGAAAGCAGGGATGAGCAGCTGCAATAGTTGTTCCACACCCATGGAGACACGGCTGAGATTGTCAAAACAGAGTTCCTCACCTGCAGTGGATGCTACAACATACCGCAGCCTCATTGGGAGCCTTCGGTACCTTCTACACACCGACCGGACACGGCATTTTGGCTGATACCAGCCGCTTCATGGAGGAACCGAAGCAGGAACATATGGCAGCAATGAAGCATTTGCTCAGACATGTTGCAGGTACGACTGACTATGGTCTGACATATACAAGGGGCAATGCCGAACTCAAACTAGTTGGCTCTGATGGATGTGACATGGCGGGTGACGTGGACGGCCGGAAGAGTACAAGCGGCATTGTATTCTTCCTGGCGGAAACCCGTGACTTGGCGATCCACAAAAACAACGGGTGGTTGCATTATCATCATGCGAGCGGAGTATATCGCGAGGCGCAGCGACATGTCAAGGGTCCGCCCGTCGATCGCTCGATGATATTCTTGGAGTCCGTGTCTCCACCACAATCGAAGATGGACAATATGTCCGCTATTGCTCTCAGTAAAAATCCTATGCTCCATGATAGGAGTAAACACATTGACACAAAATTTCACTACATCAGGCAATGTGTTGACAACGGGGGAATTGATTTGGATTTTGTGAGAACGCAAGAGCAGCTGGCTGATATCATGACGAAGCCACTTGGAAAGTCAAAATTCCAGGAACTTCGTGAACGGATAGGAGTCACCAAGCTCAAGTGAACAGCACCGGAATTAGGAGGAGATTGACAAGTAATCCCAGGTTCTGTTCACAGTTTTATCTACTGTGTTTGTTTGTTTGCATGAGTTTAGCAGAGTTTGTTTTCTTGTGAGCCCAAGGGTTATTCTGGGCGCGTCTTTCTATTTGAATCGGTCATTCTTTCTTCCCGTGGCTTGCGGCATGAACTGAGAGGTGCGGGATGGCGCAGCTTGTGGAGGAGCATGCCGCACGTCATGGTCTGTTAGTTTTGCATGTTGGTTGATTACTTAAGAGATAAATGAACAACAGAAAAGCAGTAGTTGCTGCACCAAAATAGTATCTCGTTGTGTTCTTCTTTGTGCCTTTGTGTGTGTGCAGGTGATTGAGTTTTTGCTCCGACGGGAGGAGCAACTCCGGTGGGCAACCTGAACATTCCACAGGTAGAAGAACTCGCTGCTGCCGTTGGGGTCCACCGTGTCGGTGAACATGCCCGGCGCGGGGTCCTCGGCGTTGCGCCACGACGTCAGCGTCTGGTACTCGCCGGTGAGCTTGTTCTCCCCGAGCCACGCCTCGGGCACCAGCGTGTCCGTCGGGTGGTCGAAGCTCTGCCACAGCACGTTGGAGGAGTTGCCGCCGTCGACAAGAACCAGGTTGACGTTGTCGCGGATCACCACAGTGTTCGACCCCGGCGACGCGGACCCCGACGGAGACGACAGGTTAGACGACCACACGATACCCGGCGCGGCCGAGGGGTGGCTGAGCCCGACGAGCTCGAGGTTGCCGTCGTCGGGGGACACCCGGACCTCAGCGGAGTCCGCTTTGGACAGGGGGCTCGCACGGTTGGCGACCCAGATGACGGTCCGCACAGGGACGTTCTTGTACCAGATGCCGAGGTAGTACCGGCCAGAACCGCCCGGGCTGAAGAGGCCGAGCTCGAACTTGCCCTGCGCCGAGACCGCCGTCTCGTTGCCCCGCAGCGGCTGCCGCGCCCAGATGGTGTCCGTCGCCGCTGCAGCCGGACCAAGAGCGCAGGAAAACGCAAGAACGGCGAAAGTGGTAACGATCGGTAACATGTTTGGAAAGATTGCACGGCGGAGCACCGTTGGTTGCAGGTAAATTTAGGAGGGATGGAGGTTGGCGATCGCATCTATGTACGCAAGAAAACAAAGGTGGCCACGTAGCGATCTGATCTCGAGAGTGATGCTTGCCTGTTGGGCCCGTCATATATAAATGAGTAAATGACTCTTAGCTACCGGGCGCTGATGGTTGAGGACGCCATGCCATCGCGACCAACACTACACACACAAATATATACCAATAAGATGCCTGTGCCTTAGCAACGGGATTTTAAATGAAAGTGGTACATATAGTAAAACATGATCAAAAATATATGCTTGGCAATGATCCTTCTGCTTGTTATGGGCATCGGTCATCAACCTTGCCACTCATCGCGAATCTGTCATACAAAACTGGCAAAGCATTGGTGCAAGACATGGAAGAGTGAGAGGATTAGAAGAGGTTCATTGGAGTGAGGAGAGGGGCGATGCTAATTAGGATGTGAGAATAGCAAGAGTGGCTAGTGATTAGGGCCTCAAGGGTGTGGCCTTGTGTGGAAGGAAAGAGGAGTAGTTGGGGTGTAAAGCCACGAGCACTTCGGGGAGGGAGCTGACTAACGATACATGCCCACATATCGGTGTATGTCAAGAGAAGATGTGGGAGTGTGCTGTAATAGGGAGAAGGGAGAGATGGTGAATAGACAAACTCCCCTTTTTATATTAGTGTATGTATGTATGCATGCATGCATGTATGTATGTATGGAGAGGAGGAAAATATATTCTACTCTTGGGTGTAGTTAGTCCCATCCGTGATATACCACCTAAACGAATTTAACATACTCTTTTATCACCTTAGATATACTCATATACTAATTCTAACATACCTCCATACTAACCACATGAAAAAAATTGCAAGAGAGCACATAGTTTGTAGTATATTTTGCTAATACATTCATATTAGTACATAAAAAAGAGTATGTTCAAAAAAACTATACATACCATCAGATGGTCTTGTATACTCATATACTACACGTATTACTCTCTGTTGCGTGAGATACTATCTACTTTGCGAGATATATATATATATATGCACACACACACACACACTCCCGAAATACATACTCTCATTTCTAATATGCTACTTAAACAAATATTTTGTACCCCTTATCACTTTGAGTAAACTTAAATACAAATTCTAAGATATTTCAATACGACTCGATTAAAAAATTTTCATCAGAACTCTTTATTTTTGCTATATACCATTTTTCATACATAAAAGAAGTATATACATAAATTATGTTATAAAAAGTAGATTTTAATGAAATTTTTCATGGAACTTACTTTGGAGTATTTTATAATTATTATTAGAGTATACTCAAGTACATAAAGAGATATGACAACAATTAAAGCGGCATATGAGATCTGGGAGTACGTACTGCCAGGAGTATGGAATTATTTCTCTCTCTTTATATATATATATATATATATATATATATATATATATATATATATATATATATATATATATATATATATAGTTTTAAGTAATTGTGGTATAAAATAGGTATTTTTCCTATGTATTGTAAAATAAAATTTTTGAATTTTTGAGATATCAAGTTTAACTAGTTCAAACAAGCTTGAATTGAAATTTGAATTGTAGTTACTTTTTTATGATAGTTTGATTGTAGGTATATGCTGATTATATATATATAAATTAGTAAAGCATATGATCTAAATTTGTCCTAAACTTTGAATTCGAGTATACTTTTTAAAGGTATATGTTTTATCTGAATTGTTATAGATAGATATATACATCTTAAAACTGATATATTTTAGAAAATATATTCTAGATTAGGTTGAATTCGTTTATTTAAAATCGTGGTGCTAGACACTAGGAAGCTCTATTTCATAGTGCACAGGTAGTACGGCTACCTCGCAGCTAGTGGCTGACTGTGGCAGGTGATTTTTCTATTCGAGACAGACATGGTTCATAAGAAACTTGTGTGTACGCACGCGACGGCGATATTAATCAAGAAAGGAGGAGAGACACAGGCCAGGAACAACATGACAAGAGAATCCATTCGGATAGTGAGAACGGGGAGAAGTGGATGGATGCTGGTAGGTGTTGTGTGTACGCACGCGACGGCGATATTAATCAAGAAAGGAGGAGAGACACAGGCCAGGAACAACATGACAAGAGAATCCATTCGGATAGTGAGAACGGGGAGAAGTGGATGGATGCTGGTAGGTGTTGAATTGCTACTAGCTTGCAGGCTCGTGCCGTCGTGCGGCTAGAGTGAGGTCCCGTGGTCTTCCACGGTGACGCACGAATCCGTTTTGTGTTCATGCAGATGGATTTGCCTTTGCACGTCTGTTGGTCACTGTAGATTCTTTTAGATCTATGAAGTAGCTTTCTACAGTAGTTTTTAAATAAAGTTCTTTTGAGATGATGTTTATAAATTAATTGTAATATATATATTATTCTTATTTTATCTATATCGATCAAAATCGTATACGTAAAGATCTCTCTTAAACAGATAGAATTTAAAATTTTAAGTCAAAACTTAAAAACGATCGGTCCTTTTCAAACGGCTTCAGCTTCTAGCTTTCTAATTTCATCTTTTTTTTTGCTTTTTTGCTCTTATTCTTTTGCATTATCTGTAATGATATAATTTTTTTTTGCCCTTTCTCTCTTCTGTGGATGGGTAAGCTCTACGCATGCCTTCGGTGGAAAAAGAAAAATGGTGTTCCCAGCGTAATTTATCATTAAGGGAGGAAAGACGGGTAAGCTCTACGCAGGAGTAGCTTGGTTTGGTGAACTGGGCGCTCAAATCATCATACTAGCACATGTGAAAAGGCGATTATGAGCCGTGGGTCTTTTCTTAAGTTCGATTGACAAAATCTTACGACGATTTTCCTGGCGTTTAGTCGAACGCTGCTACAGCACGCTACCCTGTTGGGGCAAGTAAAGAGAGAAAAAAGTAGCAAAACCAAACTTAACCTAAGAGAGGAAAAACTATACAGGAACCGGTGATCTATTAACTAAACTAGAGAATAGAATAGGGAGCAGTGGAAGTCTCAAAACTGTTCCTTCAACAGCCTATAAGGAGCCTCATCCAAATCAGCTGGCAAACATCTGTTGAACTTATGCAAATGTTGCATGCAGGGCGTCGTTCATTCGGTTATTCCAGAGGCATTTCTTCGTGGAGATGGCTATCACAGCGGCATGGCACGTATGGGAGCAGCGAAATGGCATGGTTTCTGAAAACAAGGCACAGTTTGGTGCATGGAAGCACTCCATCAAAAAGAGGTCACTCTGCTTGTGGTCGGTCAGTTCCTATAGATTTGCTGCCGGCCATGGGTTGCGCGGGCTGGAGCTGGCCGATCGCCGCCGACGCCGTGCAGCTGCAGCGCGGTGCTCGACGTCGTCCACGCCTCCTCCGGGAACAACGACCATAGAATACAGTGGCACAGCAGTCAAACAGGAAGCCGATGTACTACTGGCTTAGCAGAACTGAAACTTACCATGCCGTACAGGTAGCTGCTCTGGTCTTCCAAGAAGTGGTCCTGTATTATCACACAAGTCGTATATGTCTGCTGGTCAGCAATTAATTGCTTAAACATGAACATCTATATGCATGGTTCTGTTCATGCGCGACAAATTAATGTTACCTCGCAACGAAATTCATGCAGCCACTCGTTCGTCAGTAGCTCATGCTGCACGCAAGCAAGGCATGCAGTTACACACACACACACACACGGCTTTCGGATAATGAAATTTATACAGGGTACATATTTGGATTGCACCGAGTTGTGTGCGCTACCTTGTACTGACTTTGAGTGGCGGAGCTGAAACAAAAATGATTGGTGTGTATACCATCACATATATAATTATCAAGCAACATTGTTCAAAATAGTAATGTATGCAATTTTTAACATCAACATTTCAACAATGACAAAGAAGTAGATTACCAAAATAAAGAACCCACTAATAGTATTGATCAATTGGTGCAAAGTGAAGTAGTCAAGGACAAATGACCAAGCAACACACCAAGATGATCGGCATCAATAAAAGTTATAATAGCTAATGACCTATTTGAGGAGACAAAAACTCATGCTAATCAGCTCTAAAAAGAGTCATAAAGGCAAATTTACATCCTTTATTTCCCTGTTTCCTTTTGCAACTCTAAAGGAAATAATTTAGTTGGTGAGTGTCGAGACCCGAATATGCAAATTCGGTCTCTCTGTGTAAACTGCACTAGTCCAGGATCACGCTAGTGCACACAGTCAAACATAGATGTCATCACAGTCATACACACGACAATACTAAAGGAAAACTCGAAGATCGATAAAATGTCAAAGGTACGACCTTATGGCCAAGCTTACATTATCTCTAGCCGGAAGGGCCTAACAAAAATAACAGCGAAAATCCAAATTAAAGCGTAGCAGCCAATCGACAAGCCCACAGGCTATCGAGTGGAGAACGAAGCCTAATCCGTGAAGTCGTCGTAGTACTCCCCTTCTGGAACCTCCTGCTGATAGTACTCCTCTCCCTGAACTGAGCAACATAGGCGTAAAGTCGTGAGTACATTGGTACTCAGCAAGTCGTTTGTAACAAATGAATGCAATATAATATGCAAGGCTTACCAAAGGAAGGCTGAAAGGTTAATTTGCATAAAGGCATTTTACAATGAAATATAATAAATAACTTGAAAGCGAAAGTTAACTGAAAACAGTAATAATGAATAATCAATGGAATAAACACGAACCCCTTGTGAACACCAATTCACAAGTTAAACCAACAGTGAACTACCTGTCCACCCCCAACATGAACCACCAAGTTATAAGTGAAAATACTAACCCTCGTGTGAAATCCCCGAGCAATGTCCATGACCGAGGACGCGGCTATTCGAATAGTTTTACACTCTGCAGATGTTGCACAACTGTACCCACACGATGTGATTAGCCTCGATCTCAGGAAATCACAACAAGGCCTTTACAATACTCTACCTCAACCCAATCCTGCCCGCTAGGGTTTCGCATCACACCCCCCCTTGCGCCACATAGAAATCAGCAACCATGTCCATCACAATGGCAGAATTGAATTGGGATATTACAAATTAATCAGTCAGGTCCATCCCATAATAGACATGTGGTTTGCACGATTAAGCTCAGATCAATGTCGCACAAAGTTAAGTCCTTAACATTACCCGGGCGAGACTACCACATCCCCAAGGTGCAACTGCACCTCCCTCTTTACTGCACGATCACTCGCCCGAGTGCAAAACCAATTTGTAAAACCAAGCCAACGCCACACCAATGACGTGGCACAAATTTTAATACACGTGGCACCAACCACGGTTCCATATGTCATTAAGTCAAATTAATAATTAACATGTGCTGATGCGATCAATCGTAAATATAAGCCAGCTAAGCAGTCTAATCGTACCAACCCATGTGACAAATAATCTAGCATCACTAGTAAATTTCCCAACCTATGGTGACAATGGCATCATGGCATTCTAAAATATCAAGGAGGTATAAACTCAAATGGGACGATAACTACCAGTGCAAAGGATTAAATAGAAATTAGCGATGCAATGTAATTTAAAACAAAATAATTAAATAGTAGATTGCAAACTGGGTTCAACATGATCAAAGGACACGACTTGACTTGGTTATGCTCAGCAGGGTACTCCTGGTCTTCGGGCGCGAAACCTGCTCCTCCGGAATCCGAATCTAACGAGGGAGAAAACGACCGAAAACAAAGAAACACATAAAATGATAAGAAAATGAACTCCAAAATTCACAAAACTAGAACCAACAGCTAGAGATTGATTTTAGATGAATTTAGAAAAAGGAACGGGGTCAATCGGAGCTAGGACGGAGGAGAACGGGCTCTCGAAAAATTTAATCTAAAGAAAATCGGGATAATTCAGAAAAGTTCTTGTCTTTGTGAACCCAGTCCACGAAATCACCGGTCACCGTGAACCCGCGCGACGGAGCAGTGCACACGGGCGGGGCTCGACGCGGCGGCTAGGGTCGACGTGGCGGCGGCATATGTCGCCACGTGTCACCCGGCTGACGTGGCAGCTGACGTGGCTGCCACGTGGCTCGGGGAACGGCTCGGGGCTGACGTGGCATGTCCACGTGGCATGCCACGCCGATTAGGGCTGACGTGGCCTAGGTGACGACACGGCCTGCGGCGCGGCGCAGCGGCGGCGGCTCGATCCGACGGCGGGACGCGGCAGCGCTGGCGCGATCGAGCCGGCTCGCCGGTCCGATCGGCGGCGGAGATTGAGCGGCGCGCGCGGAGAGGTGGCGATGGCCGACGCGTGGCGCACGCCGCGCGAGGCGCCGCGCGACGCGGCGCGCGGCGGCGAGCGCATCGGCGGATCCGACGGCGAGGCGCGCGACGCGTGCGGCGCGGCTGCAGTGCCGCGTCCCGATCTCGGGACGGACGGCGGGATGCGGGCGCGAGGCGGAATGCGGCGATGGTCGACGCGTGTCTCGCGGCGCCGTCTGGCGTCGCGACGCTGGCGCGCGCGGTGCGCGCGGTCCGGCGCGCGAGCGAGGGCGAGCGAGGCGCGGGCTCGCGACGGAGAGCGGCAGCGGCGACGCGGCGAGAGGGGACGGCGAGGACGGGCGGCTCACCGGCAAGGACAGCGGCAACGGCGGGAGGGGTCGGGGAGGCACGAGCGGCGGCGAAGCGACTCCGGGACGGCGACGCGAGCGCGAGGAAGCGAGGCGGATGCGACGGCGGGCGAGAGCGGGAGGCACGCGAACCGAGGCGATCGCGCGTAGAAACACACGCGAACCGAGGCGTGTTCGATCCAGAAATGACTCAGGTGCTGGCGGCGGGCGGTTTGGACGGTCCGGATCGGCGGGGAAGATCGGATGGGCGCGCGCGCGCGAGGGTTAGGGTTAGGGTTTGCAACGCGCCGCGATCCAACGGCCGAGCGCGCGCGAGATCGGACGGGCGAGGAAGGCCGAGGCGTGAGCGCTGGCGGGCACTAGCAGCGCGACGCGTGGCGGGCGCGTCGCGATCCGACGACTAGGATGCGGGGCGGGGCGCGGACGCACGGGATGGCGCCGCGTGGCAGTGGGGAAGGATTGGGCGGCGCGGAGAGCGGGTGCGCGGGAGAGAGTACGGCGCGCGGACGGGTGGATGGTGGACGCGTGGTGGCGGCGGGATCGGGCGGCGGCAGGATTGGGCGGCGGGGAGGAATTTCCCTTTTTCTTTTCTTTTGCAGAAATTCAAATAAACTTCTAAAAGCATTAGAAAATAGCAAATAAATCCCAAAAATTCACCAAAAATACCAGAAAATTTCTTGAGACCTGAAGAATCTAAATAAAATATTTCCAGCTTATGTTAATGTTTATTTTATTCATATTAAATATTTGAAAATTCTAAAAATTCATTTGAAGCTTCAATTAAATTCAGAAAATTCCAGAAAATTCATTTTTAAATTTCAGGCTTTAAAAATCTCAGAAAAACAGGATGTTACAGTGAGTTAAAACGCATTTATTGATGAGCTACAACAAGAAAAGCCACAAATGAACAGAATGACACCCTCTATATCCCACTTTCTTTCAGAAATTATCTACCTGTTGGTCAAGGCTGAGATTGAAATTCTTGTTTGACAAAAAAGGAAAGTGCATGGCCTTGCTATGAGTGGTCAAAGAGCCGACCACATGAAGATATCCATCACTAGACCAGGAAAAGGTTGAACAGTCCATAGATGCCACGTTTCTCACCTGGAGTTCGATCAGACATCATGAGATAAGAGGAGAATATGTAAACAGGTCATTTAGTCTGACTAAATATGAACTGGTTATGGAGATCGACTATCGCTAGAGGACAATCAATTTTGGAGGATCACTTTTCAAAGATGATCGACTACTTTCACTAAACCGACGCACGCTACTTTGAACCAAATTGCTTCAACTCTTCTTTTGCTACACTACATGTCTAGTGATAACGATCCATAATTTCTTACTCGCATGGCTTCTTAATTTATGTGGTAGAAATTTTAATTTGTGTTAGTATAGCATATCTGTAATCTTACTTGAATAAACTCTAACTCTGCAATTTAAGAAAAATCAATGAACTCCTCAAATTGAATCCCTAAATCACAAATTTAGTCACTATGCTTGAAATAAATCAGAAACATTAGAAGTGATCAAAATTAACATGTTGAAATAAATCAGAAGCGTAGAGGTCTAGAGGGCTCATCTTGAGCAGTTGAGCTATTGCCGCTGGCCCGTAAAGAAAACAACAACAAGGGTGGCGAGGCGGCAATGCCAACGAGTCATCCATTGGCAGTCGACGGCTGGGCGTGTGGCCTCTAGCGATGCCTCTCCCTACTAGTCAACTCCTTTCACATGAGTCACAACTCTATCTAGGGGCTCGTTCATGTGAATCGATGGGCATGGAACAAAGCAACACGAACATGATGGCTTTCTAAATTATTGACCTTCTACACTTCCATGTTTATGTGGGATGTCAACAAGAGCACATTAGCCATGGCTGAATTGTGCCTAGGCTGTGCACTAGCGGATTGCTTTGTTGGTTTACCTTCATCCGAGATGTTTGGGGCCTAGGGGTGTTCTTTAGGTTGAGTTAGGGGTGTTACATACCATTTATACATAAGCTATAGCAAGGAAAAACGAGTTTGGATCCACTGTCCTGTGCGCCCCATGACCCTACTTGTAGATCATTGTTCTACTGAGTGCACAACGGAAGATAGGAGATCATTGTACCTAGGCGGGGGCGTGAATCTCCTTGTAGGCAGCGCCGTTCTGGCGTGCCTTGATCCTTCAGAGCTGCTGCCCGTCGACTTGCCGCGGCTACTTCTTCTTCAACTTGATTAGCTAGCTGGTGCTTACGACGTACTCGAGCCCAACAAAATTAACTTCATTGTGAATGCCAAGGAGAACGTCCCAATGTAGTACTACCTAGGATGGCCAAGTTGTGTTGCTGCTTCACTGCTACTAATCAATTTATGCATGCAGAACAATAATCATTAGTAGGCTGCCGTTAGCTTTCTGTTTGTATTAGTTTTTTTTTTGGTTTGTACTTAGAAAAATTAAAAGCTATCGTCTCACTTCGAGGATAAGGTAGGAGGTTACAGGTGCATCACATGTCTCACTCCTCTCATTTCCATTGCACGCATGCATCTTTCACCCACTTTTTCCACCGCTCACCCTTCTTTCTAAAAGACACTTCTTTCTGTCATTATTATTTATTTTTAGGTAAAAGTTATAAGTCACAATCAAAAATCATCAGTAAAAGCTAATGCGAGCACCCCTATGTCAAGATTTCTCGTGGAATGCCAATTGAAGCATTATGCTCATCCAAACAAATCCAAAACCAAGATTCCCCCCTTGCGTGCAATATTTTTCCGCCTTCCGCGTAGTGGTGAGGTTTTTCGCCTTCTACATAGTGGTGCGGTCCAACCGGAACCGGTTTTGTCCGGTTTATATCAAAACCGACCGGTTTAACTGGGAATTTTTCGGTTTAGAGCGGTTCACTTGCACAGCTGGTCTAATAGTAAAATAAAACCGGATTGGGCTTCGATTTCAGTTTTTTCCGGTTGAACCACCGGTTCGGTCCGGTTTTCATAACTAGGGGTCCAAGTAGGGCCATGGAGTGCACCGGACACTGGATCTGAACTTGTTTTTTTACTATAGCCTATGTATAAATGGTATACGACACCTCTAGCTTAACTCGAAGGACACCCCTAGGCTCCGAACATCTCAGACGAAGGTAAACCAACAAAACTATCCACTAGTGTGCAGCCCAAACATAATTCAACCACAGCTAACGTGCTCTCGTTGATAGTCCACATAAACATGGAGGTGTAGAAAACCAATATTTTAGAAGGCCATCATGTTACTTTGTTTCGTGCCCATCGATTCACATGAACGAGCCCCTAGACAGAGCCGTGACTCATGCGAAAGGAGTTGACTAGTAGGGAGAGGCACTGCTAGAGGCCACACGCCCAGCCATCGACTGCCAATGGATGACTGTTGGCATTGCCGCCTCGCCACCCTTGTTGTTGTTCTCTTTACGGGCCAGCGGCAATAGCTCAACTGCTCAAGATGAGCCCTCTAGACCTCTACGCTTCTGATTTATTTCAACATGTTAATTTTGATCACTTCTAATGTTTTTGATTTATTTCAAGCATAGTGACTAAATTTGTGATTTAGGGATTCAATTTGGGGAGTTCATTGATTTTTTTTAAATTGCAGAGTTAGAGTTTATTCAAGGAAATGGTGAAGGATTACAGATATGCTATACTAGCACAAATTAAAATTTCTACTACATAAATTAGGAAGCCATATGAGTAAGAGATCATAGATCGTTATCATTAGACATGTAGTGCAGCAGAAGAAGAGATGAAGCAGTCTGGTTCAGAGTAGCGTGCGTTGGTGTAGTAGAAGTAGTCGATCGTCCAACATCTTTGGAAAGTGATCATCGGAAGTCGATCGTCCTCTAGCGATAGTCGATCTCCACAACCAATTCATATCTGGTTGGACTAAATGACCTATTTACATATTTTTCTCTTACCTCATGATGCCTGATAGAACTCTAGGTGAGAAAAATGGTATCTATGGACTTTTCAATTTTCTAGTCTAGTGATGGATATCTTCATGTGGTCGGCTCTTTGACCACTTGTAGTAAGGCCATGCACATTCTTTTTTTTTGTTAAATAGGAATTTCAATCTCAGCCTTTACCAACCGGTAGATAATTTCTGAAAGAAAGTGGGACATAGAGAGTGTCATTCTTTTCATTTGTGGCTTTTCTTGTTATAGCTCATCAACAAATGTGTTTTGAACTCACCAACTAAATTATTTCCTTTAGAGTTGCAAAAGGAAACAGAGAAATAAAGGATGTAAAATTGCCTTTATGACTCTTCTTAGAGCTCATTAGCATGATTTTTTATCTCCACAAATAGGTCATTAGCTATTATCACTTTTATTGATGCCGATCATCTTGGTGTGTTGCTTAGTCATTTGTCCTTGATTACTTCACTTTGCACCAATTGATCAATACTATTAGTGGGTTCTTTATTTTGGTAATCTACTTTTTTTGTTATTGTTGAAATCACTACTACAAAAATGTTTATATTAAACGCCTCATCACAGATGGTTCATCAAAATTATTAGTGTTAAATGCAATTACAGATAGTTTAGGTTTAGAGACCGTCTATGTTACTGTCAGCGCTAAAAATTGCTTGTAAAGAGATAATATCACAGACGGTTTATGGTGAGCACTGTCTATAAAGTATCACAAGCGGTTCTTAACAAGAACCGTCTGTGATATTGCCATATATCACAAACGGTTTTTTATTTAAACCGTCTATGATACTTCATGGTTTATATTACAAACTATCTGTGATATTCAAGTTATCACAAATGGTTTGTATTAAAAACCATCTATAATATGTTTTCTACCTTTCAATCTTCTAAAATTTCATAATCTCCCATCTGAGTCTAAGTAGTATTCCATTTCGAGATACCTTTAGTAAAACGGGCATAACTTTTCTATACGGTGTCCTTTTTCGATGTTCTTATACTTATTGGAAAGTTAACGACGAATCCAATCCAAAAAAATAACCATATTGCACTAGTTGCCCTTTAAAACCTCCAAAATCAGCTATCTTTCGCTCTAAATTTGTGTTGTAAGTTTTTTGTTTCTGTTTTTGCTAAAATTTTTTATTTTTCCTTTGGAATTTAGGGTTCGCCTCAACTGCAAAGTTGTAGATCTCGTCGAAACCTTTTAAGTAAGTATATATTAGTCATATAAAACTTTACTATTTAATCTTTTGAGACTAAATATATATATTGTATCGATATATTATCTTCTACCGTCTGGACATTATCATAGACAGTTTTTAATAAGAACCGTCTGTGATATATTCAGTTATCATAGACGGTTTTTGTTAAGGATCATCTATGATATCTGTATCATAGACGGTTTGTAATTCGAATCTTCTGTGATAAGCCCCACCATGTCACCGATCCGTGGCATCTCTTCTACGATCCCAATCTCATTCATTCATTCTCTCCGTATCGAATGGAAGGCACCGGTCTCCTCCCCACCTCTCGGCCCTATTAAGCCCCCTCTCCCTACTCCAAGAATCAACACCACCAGTACTACTCCAACTCATTTGTGCACAGTAAGGGAGGGAAGGGGTTCGGTTCAGTAAGGGTGGTTGAAATTTCGCTTGAAACAAGATGAAAATGAAGAAGATAATAATAGATCTACACTATTCCAAGTCATTGATATTGGCAGAGGGCTTCCACTTGTTACATCCTAAAAGTGTGGCATTCTATTGATTTTGTCATAGAAGGTGAAAATGGTGTTCATTACCTTTATGTTTCTGCTAATTTTTCACTCTCCACTTATTTTAGATTGTAGTTTATTGAAGGATGTATGAGTCTAGCTTGCATTAGCCTGAACTTTCTTGTAATGTAAGCATATTTATGAATTTGTAATTGTGAATTTGTAAATGTCCTCTTGTGTATACAGTGCTATATGTAATTTAGATCTGAACTTCAAATTCAAGTACGTTGTTTCACTTTCAGATGGTATGGTATGGCTAGCATTTCCTGAAGCTAGCCGAAAAACAGTAAAAATTGTAGTACTATCACAGACGGTTTTATGGTATAAACCGTATGTGAAGACGTATCACAGGCAGCTGCCACAAAAAACCGTTTGTGATATATATGTATCACAGACGGTTCAGGACAAGAATCGTTTGTGATGTTTCTCATCACAGATGATTCTTATTTTAAACAAATCGTGATATTATATCTTCACATACGGTTTGTGGCTAAAATCGTATGTAATATTATGCCTTCACTGCATCGTTCTAGTTCCAAACGTATTGTGATTATCACGACGGCTCATAAAGCGTATGTGATAACCTTCGATTATCACCGATCTATTGATTCGAGACGGTTCAAGGAATTGTGCAGACGATTGTTCTAAACCGTGATAACCCTTTTGAAGCAGTGAATGTTGCTGTTAAAAACTACACATGTTACTATATTGAGCAATGTTGCCTGATAATTATATATGTGATGGTATGTATGATGACACCTGATCATTTCCATTCTAGCTTCGTCACTACCCCCTCGAGAAGGTCGCCTGGCTGATCATTGCGTTCTCGGTCAACTTGATCTCCTTCCCACGCCTCGTTGCTACCTAACTGTGGATCTCAAAAAGCCGCAAATAAGAGTCGAAACAATCATAATAGGAGAGCAGAAGGAAACTGAAGGAGTACTAGTGTTTATGTTGCACTTCCTCCAGTGTCGTGTTGTTTTACCTGTCCTTGAGAGGCACGGCTCAAATGCTTCCTTCAATGTTTGATTGATCAACTGACGAGAGCAACAGAAGCGCATATAAAAACCTGAGCAGTGGTATCCCTGCCTCACGTAAGAATATCGCAACGGCATAGATATGTCCTTAGGTGATTCTCAGGCAGCAGAACTAGGCGTGCCGCAGGGCTTCACGCCTGCCTGACACGCGTCCCTACCCCATGGAAATTGTGCTAGAAGTCACTGTATTTTTGGGCAAATGCCCAGGAGTTGTGCGCTGCAATATCTTTACTCACTACAGCGTGCTAGAAGTCACTGTGTTATTGGGCAAATGCAGAGAATTTTCTATTTTTTTAAAACGAGAAACCCCCAATTTCATTGAGCAATGACAGAGATTGCCTGTGGTCATCAACACGACATCAATGACGAAGACAACAGCGGTTGCATCTGCCCGCCGTGACGGTTGGGATGGCGGCGGCCACGGATCTAGCCGGATCTGGACTCTGGGACCCTTCGCCAACGAGTTGCGATTGGAACCCCAATTCAAAATGCAAGGCTAGGTTGATCATAATCAAAATAGGGCTTGAAACTTTAGAATCCTCTCTAGTGCGAACAGAGGGTGCATTATGATATGATTTACCTCTGTTGGATAGGTGCCGGATGAAGGACTATGTAATAAGGTTCACGGATAATTAGTGATGAATAATTGACATATTTATAGAGTTGGTTTTTGATTTTGCAAAAGTTGTCAAAATTCAGTGTTGTTGTCAATGTAACCGTGACCGATATGTGGTGTCGATCGATCGCTGGATGTATGCGGTCAAACCGACCGTTGGTTGGTAGTCCGACCGTATTGGAGATTCGGTCACCGGTGTCATGTTACTAGGAATGGTTTAAGTCAATTTAGGCTGGTCAGACCGGCTGTTGGTTGACGGTTTGACCGCCATGGGGAGAGCGGTCAAATCGGTGGCTGTAGGTGGAAAATAGTAAGAGGTGTTCTTACGTTGTTTGAGTGTGTGCACGACATGGGAGGCATTGGTTGATTGTGTAGCGTTGTATGATACATTGTTTTGACTAATGTGAGTCAGCTGTATGGAACTTGTGCTCGAAATGATTTTGGTCTTTGGATGTGCAGGTTGCTTGGAGAATATTAGCGGTCGATGGCAAGTGATCCGGACTAGACAGGAGAGTTGAGATCTGTGTGGTCGGGTAAGTCTGGATGAGGCTATGTGGCTCAAACAGGAAGCACATGAAAGACAGGATCATAAAGAGACGAGTTGATGTATGCAATGTACCAAGCGATTTGGGCCGATGCAAGTAGAGACGATTCGGGGGAGACTATATATGTGAAGACTTGATGGCAAAGTCATTGGATGCTATGGGCTACATGTCAAAGCCTGAAAGTTTCGTTGGGGGTATTTTGGGAGTTTATCGAAACACTGGGTTGAGCTTTGGACAAAACTGCGGCGTGGAGAGGCGTAAAGGAGAAGCGGTTTGGTCAAGGTGAGCTAGAATGGTTAAGTGATCAATCGCTAATGGTTTAGCTAGTTGAGTCTTATAAACGCTTTGAGAAGTATGTGTAAGTGTGTAAAACCCGTGTTAGCCAGATTGACGGGTTTTCCTATATGCTTAGCAGGTCGACACCCACTAAGAGGTTTAGGTTATATAAGGGAGGAGAGGGGAGAGGTAGGGTTAAAGTTTTTAGCTAAGTCTTGAGTATTTTATTTTCTCCCCCCTAGGGCTATATGAGAAAACTTGGGTAAGGATGGTACTTTAGGAGCACCTTATAACCATCTATATACTCATGAATCACCTGTTCTATTGGTAATAGATCAACTATTTGATCTCTTTTTGGTGTTTCACTTCTCTTGGTTTTCTTGTTTTTGAGCAAGAAATTTGAAATCATGATTTAGGTGGTTTTAGCCTGAATACTTGACCAGATTATCTTGCTAGGTCATATGGAAGTAAATCTAGAAGACCTTGTGCCTTAGATCCCTACAAGCAAAAAATAATTTTGATTTTAGGATTTTTTTGTTGTTTAGGATCAATTTTATTCAAATTGATGGAACCAAGTTCAAGGACCTCATGTTTCTTACCTTGATCTAGCTTTTAACATCCTAGATAAGGTGAGTTCAAAGTTTCAAATCATTTAGAGTTATAGATCAAAATTTATGTTGAATTTTGGATT
Source organism: Melocanna baccifera (assembly GCA_036346265.1). Lineage (NCBI taxonomy): Eukaryota > Viridiplantae > Streptophyta > Magnoliopsida > Poales > Poaceae > Melocanna > Melocanna baccifera. Next base: position 19,410,229 of record CM070676.1, on the reverse strand, counting down.
TGAAATTGTGCTAATTTTCAGTTTTATGCTGAGAGAGAGGTCAAACCGCCCTGACGAGAGGTCAGATCGCACGAAAGTTAGATCGTCAACTAAGTAGCGGTTAGACCGCCTGAGCACATAAAACCTTGTTTGGCTTTATTTTTGGATTTGAAATCGTACTGATTTTCAGTTCTGTGCTGAGGAAGAGGTCGACCGCATGAGGTTAGACCACCAACTAAGTAGCGGTCGACTGTCTAGGCACATAAAACCTTATTTGGCTTGAGTTTTTCTTGAAAATTTCGTCATGAGTGCCTAGGGCTTGCTATTCATAGCTTTCCTTAGCTATTGGAATCCAAATAGGCGGACTAATCTGATCTTTTAAGCTTTCGTAGTCTTTAGAGTAAAAGATTAACAATACATGGAGAAAATTTTAGAAACAATCATTTATCCCATTTAATTGCCTACATCAATCCTACCCTAAACAATCGCCTTACCAAAAGAGGCAAATAAGAACATCCATATTGCTAGTCTATGGTCACTGCATTAGTCTACCTAGACAGATGTTTTGCCCATCCTAGCAGATGTCTAGGAGCTTGTCAGGTTATTTTCACATTTTAGGTCTTGTTCTTTTAGACTGCTAATGATGTTTTTTCGTCTTAGAGTAAGCGTTTATACAAACAAATCGAATGCTAATAAATTAGTAAGTCACTTTGAAAAGACTATCCTGATAAGCTATTTCGAAAAGATGACGAAAATATTGTCATATTTATTTGTTCGAAGGAAATAATAAATTATAAGTCATAACTGGAAAAGAATGGGCCATAGCTTTTTTTTACAGGGAGGAGTACTAATGTGGCCATTCATCTTTGAGCGAAGCAAGCATTTTCAAGTAGGGAATGGTGTAGACGTCTAAACAGAATAGCATATTGTAATCCTCCTATCTAGGGGTGTAGCTAGCAGGTGGGTTTCAATAGGCTCGAGCCCACTCTCTCGCATCTGTAATTCTTAATCTTCCAAGCTAGTCTTTGTAGTTCGATTTCAATATCATGTATAAAGTCATATTTTATGAGAGAGAACAAGAGAGTTATTTGTTAATTTGAGAGAATGATATTGTGAAATTTTATATATCGGTTTTAGTTATAAAGGACATCCCTATATACTAAATTTGATTAATTGAGGATGAATGGGAGGAATATCTAACTAAGAAACAATGAGTCGAATTGAGCGAATGAATTTACTTCCTTTGTCTATCTAATTTCAGGATTGGTTTTAGTATAAAATTATGGTAATTATGAACTTTTGCGTGCATGATGCATAAATCAATTTGTTTATGACAAATTAGCCATATTTAGGTTTGTCTTAGATAAAATTTTGTCATGCGCTCGCCACCGTCGGCATGTACAGACCGTGAGTTCATGCGTGAGGCCAACAGTGCCAGTGCAGGCTGTAACTACGTTGACCATGTATTGAGCTACGGTGTTGATGTGGGTAGGTGAAGAAGTTTTGATCTATAAGCCCCTTCTTTATTTTTGCCCTGGTTTGGTCACTATGCTATCCATGAATAAAGCCGTAGCTCCTGATTCTAAAAAAAGAGAACGGTGTAGGGGAGAACAGCACTACTACTGCCGTAGATAGCGTGTGCCTCCGCTGATCGTAACACTTGTCGCCGTCACCACGAAGGCACACTATCGCTGCCGCTCCGTCACCGTACGGACGAGCGCTAATGGCTTGGCAAATTATGTGATCCAAAATCCTTAGGATTTAATTAGTTTAAACCCTAAAGAATTATAGAGTAACGCCGTCTTCCAAACGTGTCCTAAGACTAGTTGGGCAAGTCCAATGTGTACAGGTCGTTGCACTAATAAAATCTGAATTAGACGAGTAAAGTCCAACCCAAAGCTATCCAAACATCAATGCTTGGTCCGATGAAATATCCAAATCTAATTAAGACACCACTCAACTTAGTTTTGACTTTTGGTTTTTATTTTTTTTTATTTTTGTTTTTTTCATTTTTTCATCTTTTTTCTCCGTATTTTTTGTATGTTTGTAATAGGCATTAATGTTTTTTATTTTTATTTTTTTAAAATTTAATTATATCTAATAAATTAACTTAGTTACAATAAAAAATAAAATAATTATAGTAAAAAAATCATAAATCAACATCATTTTGAATGCCTGTATCCGGTACTACCCCTACAAAGACATGGATCGTCGTGGCTGGGAAAATGGCAAACACCGTTCAAGGTGCTACCCTTGTGAAACTGCAGCCGCTCAAGAAGAACAGGAAACCACACTGGAGGAGCAAGCCCGCTCTAGTGCCTGGCTAGTAGTAGTTTGTTGGACAGTTTAGCCCTAGTACGTTGCGCTTTTGAACCATGAACGCGGTTGAGCTGGGCGACGAGACGACGATGACGTTGCAGTGACGTCTGCGAGCAGTGAACTGACGAGTGGAGCAGTTCTCGTGCGGTTGTGGCAACGAACCACTACAGGGTGTTTTCTGTTAGGACTGATTGCTTCTGTGTTTCTTTGACATGATAATAAAATGTTGACGTGAATAGTACCATAGCTTTAGATAGTATTTGGAATAATGTTGGTTTATGATTTTTTTACTGTAGCTGACTGATTTTTTACTGTAGCTGAGTTGACTTATTTGGTATAATTAAATTTTAAAAAATTTAAAAATAGAAAAAATATGTTAGCTTATCACGGAAAATACAAAAAAATACAGAAAAAATAAAATAAAATAAAAAATGGAATAGTAAAAAAAAGCCTACGCCGGCGTCAAAAGCTAGCGTTTCGCTGCAGACTACTCAAGAAGATATTTAGATAATCTTCTTTTTGAGAGATCGTCTTATTTTAATATTTGACTTATTGGCTTCCTTCCGAATAAGCAAAAAGCGGTAGGCAAGAGAAAAAAAGAGAAGGACATGCCTCTTTACGAGAGAATTACTGAGCAGCGAACGTGCTCCTTTCCTTCACGATAAAACCCCAGCTCAGCGCGCGTCCTCTCCTGTCCTCGCAGCCAAGAAGCAGCAACAGGAAGGAACGAGAACGAGGGTGGCAGATGAGCTCTGCGGCGGCAGCGGGCATGGGGAAGGTGGTGTGCGTCACCGGGGCGTCGGGCTACATCGCGTCCTGGCTCGTCAAGCTGCTCCTCGAACGCGGATACACCGTCCGCGCCACCGTGCGGGACCCCGGTGAGCGCCGACGTCTCTAATCTGTTCCCATGCCGTTTATTGGATTGTTTCCTGTAATCACCGGAATGTTTGGTGGAATCGTTGAGATGTTTTGGTTCGTTCCGACGAGGAGCCGACTGATTTGGGGACCAGATGTCCCATCCCGATCGGTTTTAGGGTGGTAAATTGGAATCAATTTGGCATTCCTTCTCTGCTCCCCTCTGTCCCCACACCCCAAGCCAGTGATGTTCTTCTTTGATAATCTCAAAAGGGGAAAAATACAGGGCCCTAATTAAAGAAAGATGCTCTCGATACTACGTTATATCCTGGATTAGCCGATTAGGATCTTACTGTTTGGGGCGGTTTGGGGAAACATCGATGTCTCACTACTGCAAGGATTTTTCAGTCTAAGGCACTAAGCAGCATGCGTTCCGGCTTGTGGATAAAACTGCAAAGCTGATTGATCATAGTAGTGTTGCTAGCGTTCAAGTTGCTTATTAGTTTCTTATTGCCCCGATAAGTAGTCTGCAATCATCTTTCTGTTAGCTTTGACATGTTAGCACTTCACATTGTTAGGAGAAGTTTGAATTTCATTAGTTGTAGTTGGTAATGCTATGCAATGCCTTTTTTTTTTAAGAAACATATGAAATGCCAATTTACCTTTTTATTTTTTCAGCTGACCCAAAGAAAACATTGCACCTGCGCGCCCTGGATGGGGCAAAGGATAGATTGCACTTGTTTAAAGCAAGCTTGTTGGAAGAGGGCTCTTTTGATGCTGCAATTGACGGTTGTGAATGTGTGTTCCATACAGCCTCTCCTTTTTATCACACTGTAAAAGATCCTCAGGTTAGTATTATGAGTAGTTCATGACCATTCAGTGCAAATCCCAATTGTCATGTTCCCATGTTGATCTCAACATACAAATAATCACATGTTGATTTATTTTTTTTACTGAAGATGCATTGCATCAGAGGAGTATTGATATGTAGAACTTTTGTGTTTCTGTCAGGAGTGCGGGCCTTGGGCCCAAGGCCCAGTCGGGTTATAATTAGATATTGGTTTCTATTTGAGTTAGAGATTAGATTCCTTTTGTTAGAGATATAATTAGATATATGAGATGAGTTGCTATATTTGTTAGAGATATAATTGGGATTAGAATATATCTGTTAGGGGGAGCCATCTATATAAGGAGACTACCGCATGATATTGGAGGAATCAGAGAAATATTATAGTCTTTCTCATCTAGTCTCTCCCTCTCCTTCTACGCCGACACCATCCGGCCATCTTTTTGGTGGTGTTTACTCCGGTTCATGACAACTTAGTATCAGAGCAGTCGATCCCTTCCCACGACTTCTGCTACCATGATTTCTGACCAAGCGCTCTACCATCAGATGGCAACCATAATGGACAATATGAGCAAGCAGATGAACGAATTCCTTGAGAAGCTACAAGAGATGAAGAAGGCACGTCATCATCCAACACCAGATCCCCAACAACAACAAAATCAAGAACCACAGCCACCGCCAGATACCACCGACCACATCACCAACGCATCCTCTCCGGCGTCTCCGCCCGGCCAAGACACCTGCCGCCGCCGGCATGAGGCCCCCCGACTGTGCCACCAATGGCGTCTCGCCACCCCAAAGACAGCCGTAACGCCGCCTTCTTCACCGCACACTACCTCATCGCCATCGGCACCGGCGGGATCAACGTCGGCGCCCTCATCACACCTCCCGGTGCTCGTTCGGGTCCGGATGAGCGTCTACCGGGCTAGGGCCCGGCATCCCCGCCGACACCTCTACCCGCGCGCGCCGCGCCTCGCGCGTGGCCAACTCCTCCGTCGTGCCGCCGCCACCGGATCTGGCGTTCTCGCCGCCGGTCTTCGCCTCGCACTGCCGCCGCCGAGATTCGGCGGCCGAACTCCACTGTCGCGATCTCGCCCCTTCAGCCGCCGCCGATCCGTCTTTGAGACGCCGCCGCCGCCGCTCCAGATCCGCCTCGCCGCGCCGTCACCACATCCTCTGCTGGCGCGCCTCGCTTCGTGGCGAAACTCTCCCGTCTCGCCGGCTGCCGCTGGCCGTCTCGTCTGCGTCGCCGCCTCGCCGAACCCGCCTCGCCTGCCGCGCCGCCACGCTGAGCCACCTCGCCGCTCGCCGCGCCGGCCTCACCGTGACGGCGACGCCTCAGCCGCCGCTCAGATCCGCCGGACCGCGCCAGCGACCACCGGCCGCTTTCCCGTTGCCCTCCCGTGGCTTCCTCCGCCGCTTCGCTGGATGGGCCGCCACCCGAACCACCACCCGCTGGTTGCCCCCGCCGAGGCTCACTGGCGATCACTCCGCCCGCCGCTTAATCACGCTGGCGGTTGGCCGCTTTTGCCCCGCCGAGGGCTCGCGCTTGATTGCCCGGTCCGCGCCTCACAGTCGCCACGGCCATTCCGCCCGAGAGGATCAGGAAGACCTGTCGATTGGATGTCGATTGGATTAAGAGTAGGTAGCTTCTTTTAGAAGCTAAGCAAAAAAAAAGTCAAAATAAAAAAATAAAAAAAGCAAAAAAAAGGAAAAGGAAAAGAAAAGAAAGAAAAAAAGAAAGAAAAGAAAGAAAAAAACAAACAAACAAAATTTTGCAGGCATTGTTTAACCCTGTTCTGCTTGGATCAAGTCGGCCGTCTCCATCCGCTGCAGAACTCCGCCATCGTTTGTCTCCTACACCGGCGTCAAAAGTCATGATCGCCGCCTAGCAGCTCGAGGACGAGCTGCATGTCCGAGAGGGGTGTAGTGTCTGGAGTGTGGGCCTTGGGCCCAAGGCCCAGTCGGGTTATAATTAAATATTGGTTTCTATTTGAGTTAGAGATTAGATTCCTTTTGTTAGAGATATAATTAGATATATGAAATGAGTTGCTATATTTGTTAGAGATATAATTGGGATTAGAATATATCTGTTAGGGGGAGCCATCTATATAAGGAGGCTACCGCATGATATTGGAGGAATCAGAGAAATATTATAGTCTTCCTCATCTAGTCTCTCCCTCTCCTTCTACGCCGACACCATCCGGCCATCTTCTTGATGGTGTTTACCCCGGTTCATGACAGTTTCTAGGTAAAGTTACTACAAGAGCTCTAAGGATAAAGAGTATTAATATATACTGAACTTCTGCACTGTACTTAAATATATGCATTGTTCTTCTGCATGTCACCTATGAACCAACATGTCCTTCAGATTTTTGCAATTAGCCAATTTCTTATACGGATATGTTGCGGCAGTGTGCTTTAATATGCACTAAGGGCGTACCCAGTGCCGAAGCTCTCACATTGTGTGGGGTCTAGGGAAGGGGAATTTCTAGGTAGTCTTTCCCCTGCTTTGCAGAGGGGCTACTTCGAACCCTCGACCACCACAATGCTTTAATATGCACTATTCGTAGTATTTCTTTCCTAATCACGCATTTGGCTAAGAATTGCACATTTTTAATTCCAAGGTTTCTCTTGGAAATTGTCCACCAAACATGATGCCCCCTTCTATTTGTTTATGCCTTATGCATGTATGCCCCACTTATAACTTTTTTCCAATAAGTAAAATAAAAAATCAATAAGTAAAATCCAAAATTTCCCAGCCAGAGCAAATGTTGAATTTCAGAACAAGATTTACAACTTTTTTGGACAAACTAAATGTTTAACAAGGGAGCTCCTTAACAATCTACATCATGATTTCACCTTGTTGGAGTTGGACCAACTGTTGACCTTTTAACTTTTCTGGAAGTAATAGAATTTAATTAGTTCATTAAGGAGTTCTGTGATGTTTTGTCTTATATATGCATGTCTTGCAGGCTGAGTTACTTGACCCAGCAGTCAAGGGAACACTTAATGTTCTGGGTTCCTGCAAGAAAGCTTCTATTAAAAGAGTGGTTGTAACATCATCCATCGCTGCTGTTGCCTACAATGGGAAACCAAGAACTCCTGATGTAGTTGTTGATGAGACATGGTTTTCACTTCCAGAGCTTTGTGAAAAGTATCAGGTAATATGCCTTGATTGTGCAAATAGCACTTTGGTTGCTTGGCTTATATGGAGTGGCACATAATGGCATAAACAAATATCGCTTATTCTGGTCGCTCTATATGTCTGCCACTGCCACTCTACCTGCATTCAGATGCCTTTGTTTTGTTTATTCGCTGACTTTTTCATACGAATTTTATTTATTTAAAAGGTCTCTGTACAGGAGACATGTATTGTGCAGTACACCTCTACTGGAATTTGGATAGATTTGTTTCTTAGGATAAGAGGGTCGTATCATCATTGTGAATACTGTTTGTTTTTGTAGTTTCAGACCAGTCTGTAGGTTGAGGCCTACAAAAAGTACATAATGCATAATGAGAAGTCCAGGTAGAGAAAACTCACTGTCAATTGATCTCGTTCTATGTGTATTTAGGTTAGATTTAGGTACTTGGTTAAATCAACACTTATGTCATTATGTGATAGTTAGTCATTCTCTGTCCTTTGCTACTAAACAATTGCAGAACAGCCATCAGCACATTGGTTAGTCTAGACGTCGTGCTGAATACAACATAGTATCAAATGAATGTGGAAGGGATATTTTTTCACTTAAGTACTATTCCCATATAACTGGTGCCTACACTTGTCATTATCAGTACACGATTTTAGTTTGATTGGGATATATGTCTGATTCCTTATGCTGACTGTAAGCTTAGTTATAATTTCTGCCTTCCAAGAGTTCTTCTAACATTTTTTAATCTGACTTGACTAGTGGAGATGAGAACAAAGTTTTTCTTTGTCTTTTACATTAATGATCTCTGGAAGTTTATTTCCAGTTTCTTTTAGATATCTATTTTGAATTTCTGTACTTGGATTGCACAGTATATCTGCTCTCTTTATTTTCTAACTGTTCATTCTGCTTCAGCAATGGTATGTCCTGTCCAAGACACTTGCAGAGGAGGCTGCTTGGAAGTTCTCAAAAGATAATGGTTTGGAAATAGTTACAATAAACCCAGGAATGGTCGTCGGCCCCCTGTTGCAGCCTACACTGAATACTAGTGCTGAAGCAATCCTGAAGCTAATCAACGGTATGTGGCTTGACCAATTAAATTTCCTGAAGTGAAATGTATCTACAGTAGAATTCTTATGCGCTTTATGCCTACACTCATCTTGCATTCGTCATTGAGAAAAAACACCTATTCACCATCAGGACAATTGAGTCTAGTACTCAAATAGAAGGTGCAAACCAGTTCACGGTATTCCAAACTATGTTAAATTATTATTAATTTTTTTTGGAAACTGATGCAAGCACTGTGAGATGTTGCCATACTGGAAGAATTCTACTTTTAACCGTTCATCTAACTAATAGTTGTGTATCCTAAAGCCACTGGTTGCATTCATGGTCATGGTAAATTATGTGAATCTTCTAAGCAATGTGAATAAGAAGGCTATGTTGAATTGGCTTGGAATGTGGTACTCTGTTTCTCAATCTTGTAGCAGCCACATAATTGGGACATTAGGTTGTTTATTTATGGCCTATGGTACCTTCTCTATGTTTTGCTGTGTCTTTGTCCCCATTTCTTTGGGCACTTGGGAGTTGATCTTTATTTCCATGTCAATGTTATGGACATAGATGCATCTAGCAGGGAAGATATTAGGGTGATTTATATTTATAAAAACACGAACCAAATAAATGCTTATGACTGAAAAAAAACTGTCCAAATTACAGCGGTTATAACAGAGAAGTGCGCTCTATCAAGAAAACCTTTCTGTTTGGACTCTTGGCATGAAATAGAAGAGATGTAATCCAAATCCTTCTCGTTTTCTTGCAGGATCATCTTCTACATACCCTAATTTCAGCTTTGGATGGATAAACGTTAAAGATGTTGCCCTGGCACATATCCTTGCATATGAAGTTCCTTCAGCAAATGGAAGATATTGCATGGTTGAAAGAGTTGCTCACTACTCGGAGGTTGTCAAGATTATACACGAGATGTATCCCAACATTACACTGCCAGACAGGTAAGTTAATATTCTTTGCAAGCATTCTCTTGAGTGACTCCCTGTGGAATCGAATCCAGGACAGTATTGTGTTGGATATTATTTATTTCTCAGTTTGTTCTTCATTTTTGTTGAGGGACTAAATGTTATAAATGTTTCCCTGTCATGCCACAACATTATAATAAAAATTCACTGTGTGTGGTTCAGTACGTGTTCCCTCTTTTCTGTTTGCCCAGATCTCAGAATGAGCGACAATACTCTTCTTTTTTTCAGGTCTGCAGATGACAAGCCATTTGTCCCAACTTACCAGGTATCGAAGGACAAGATAAGAAGCTTGGGCATCGAGTTGATTCCCCTGGAGACAAGCATCAAGGAGACTATCGAGAGCTTGAAAAACAAGGGATTTGTTACTTTCGAGTCGAGCCATCTGTGAAACAGCAGATAGCAATTCTTGATGTTGGATAGCATAGCTAGTGGCAGACACAAAACTAAGCATGAACGAGATACATATTTTGTTTACATAAAATGGAGGCAAATTGCGGTTTGCGGAGATCCTTTCAAACTAGGTGCCTGTCCGGCCCGGATAGTTCCTTAGCCCTTCAAGGGGACACGTACTTCCTGGTTTTATGGAACTACTGGGTATCCATCTGTTTGTGTTTTCCAGTTGCTTCCTACCTGATCACTTATTTCTCATGCGGTCGTGCCTATCAATGGATTAATGATGAAGCCATGACCATGAACACGTTAGCTACTCGTCAGAAGTTCTGTTCAGGCAAATAGGAAGCCGTGCTCGTCCATTTTTTTGATCAAGGCCCCCTAGTATTTGTTTTGTTACTTTCCATTATATTGATTTGAGAATTGCTATTTTCTTGCGCCCCGCTTGATGCCCACCGCGCACATTACCCATGCCCCTCACCTCTCCACCACCAACTTCCTTTCCCGGTGACCCATGGAATTTATATATATTTAACAAGTAATCTCCGCTAATTACAATCAATATTATTTCTCTTTAGATGAAAATTAAGTACCAGTTCTTACCATATTTCACTTGATTTGTTCAAATATTACAATCAACAAATTGATTTCTACATATTTTTGCTGCAACACGCGGGGTATCCTTCTAGTATTTTTAAATAGGATTTTCTTTATTCCACTTAACTTCTATCTCCTTGTTCCCACTTTTCTCTCTCTCGTCTGCAACCCCAAGTATGGTATAGTAGCACACATTGACACAGTACATGAGAGAGATGCATGTCAACTACTAATTACTTTAGGTTTTTTAAAATACTTTTTAGTGTATAATTGATAGAAAAAAAATAATGACAATGGGAATTGGGGGTATAAACAGTCCATCCTCCTTTAGTTGGATGATGCCCTCCTAAATTATAAAAGTGTGATTTGCACGTAAGGGTTATCCCTTGCTCCATCTCCACCTTTCGACTTGTGTATTCCTGCCGTGTTTTTTGGGTGTAGTATTTGCATAATTGGGTAATCGGCTAATCCCTTGTACATGATACTTCCTCCGGTTACGAAAAGAGTGATGTCTTAGAATACGTGCAGTCAAATCCTATTAACTTTCACTACATATGTTGTTTAAAATATATGGTTTGAATATATGAAAATGGTACGAATGAATTTATTATAAAAATATTTTCATAATATTGCACTTTTACAACTTTTATCAAATATATGATAAGAGAATTTAGTAGCGAAAGAAGCGACTTGTTGACTTTAAAAGTAAAAAAACGTCACTCTTTTGTAGGAGTAATAAATAAAGTTTACCCGGCCGAGTGATATGATATAACAGAGAAGAATTATTGTTCATTAAGTTGATAAGGAATCTACTCTGATTGGAACAGGAGTTGGTGACAATGATAATTAACAATTAAGAGATTCCAATAGCCCAGCAGATAGCACACTAAGCCGCACGTAGCATGCCAGTTTCTTTACAGGGAAAAAAACACACTCGAATGTCCATCTGCAGTGAATCACATCCGTTAATTTGGAAGACTATCCGTAGAGAGGAAATTGATCCATGTCATATAGACACAACACTAAAGATAGTCCTTGAGATGTCTCTATATGACCTTACATGCTTTTACTTCTTGTATGGGCCATTAATATTCTAGGAGACATCAACTAATGATAGATCATGTGGGGAGGTGCCGTAAGTTAGTGATGAACAATTGACACCGAGAAATGTGTTGAATCTAGAGTTTTGCAAAGGGTTGCAAATTCTGGAAAATTAAGTTGTTGTCATGTTGATGGCGGTCTGATCAGTCTATAGGGACGGTTTGACCGGCTATAGGGGGTGGTCAGACCGGTTGGTACGGATCAACTAGTAGGCTAGCTGATACGCAAGGGTGACGCGATCTTCACAACACAAAAGAACAACTAATTTCTCTCTTCTCCTTGCGGCAACAATAGGAATTAGGGTTGCGGCTAGGGAAGTATTTCCCAACCAATTAACAACCCTTCTTCCTCTTCCTACAGCAACAATTGAAACTAAGGTTTTGGCTAGGAAAGTGTTTCCCAACCGATTAGCAGCCCTCTTCTTCTCCTTGCGCCAATTGTAGATGGATAGTAGGGTTGAATTGCACTAGGCTAACAAGAGTGCTGAAATAGAAGCAACCAAACGGGTCTCCCAAAACCGTGAGCAAGGATTCATGAATTCAGAAGGATGAACATTATAGGTTCAATTCCGTAACTCAAGAAATTCAGCACTTAATCTACGAAATTCACTCAAACCCTAAATGGAAAAAACCTCAACATGCACTCACAAGTTTGCGCCACAACATTGTGACTTTTCTGTTTTTACTTCTCAAAGCATAAACATAACTATTTTCCCTTACATGGGGTATGCCCTTCGCCTTATATTGGTGCTCATAGCATAGCCAACACACGCACAACTCACATACGCCTGGCCCAAGGGTGACTCTGACTCAAACCTAACTAGACTCCTACGTATTCAACTCTAATTCTTAAGAACTAATGTATGTTTACAATGAGACTTGGACTCTCTAGATAAAGAAGCTATCACATGGAATAGAAACAGACCCACAATTTGGAAACCAATTCGATTAATAAAGAAGTAAGGACCAGCATGGAACCAATCCGAATCTGATAGGTTTCTGGCTTCTTCTCTGGCTTTTCCCATGTGACGTTGTACTGTCTCCTTCCTTGGCTTGGATTGTTTTCTAGCTCCTTTCTTGGCTTGGCATTAATTCATGGCTCCTCAAGGCTTCTTCTTTCTTTATCTGCACGGCATGCACATGATGGCCCACTCAAGACTCCCCTTCATCCACGTTCCACACACTGCATAACAATTAGCCTTCCCTCTTTCTTCGCGTGCAAGACTCGCAACCCCAATCGTTCATTCTCGCATAAATACACATGAAGGAGGGGGGAAACTGCCGGGAATGGAGGAGTTTTGATGAGAGGGATTGAATGCACTTGATTGCGTGAAGAATCGTTAAGAAAATCATGTGTTTTGAGAAGCTTCAAGAAAGCTTTAATGGCGGCCATGCACGGGACGCGTCTGGAGGAAGAAGGAATAGAGGAGAGAGAAAAGAAAAAAGAAAAAAGAAAAAAAAAGAAGAAAAGAAAATTTTTAAAAATTTCAAAAAATATCCACAAAATACCTTGGAACCTGAAAAGATCAAATAAAATAATTTTAGATTTAATTGAAGTTTATTTTAATTATTAAAAATGTTTTTATTTTTCTAGATTTAAATTAATACAATAAAATATAAATAAAGCTTAAAAATTTTAAAGAAAATCATAGAGGCTTCTTAAGCTATTTTGGACTTAGAAAATTATTTTTAACTAAAAGTTAGATATTTTTCTTTATAAAATATTTTTAAAGAAAGGTCTTTTTAAAAGTATAAAATCAAGTTAGCTAAAATTTTAAAATTTAAGAAACCAAATCACTTGATTTTTATTTTAAACTAAATTAATTATTATTTTATTTATTTATTTTATTATTTTTCCTTTTTAAAAAAACCTGGGATGTGACACATTTCCTCACCGCACAAGGACCATCTCTTCGGTCGGCTCCCGCTTGGCCGATTCTGTTTCCAGTGGTAATGGATTCCACCGCCATTTCTTGGCTTCTTCCCCACCCCTTCCACCTAGGATTGCTCAATTCAATGATGCAGTGCCGTAATATTAATTGGCTTTTGTGGTTCGTTCGCCTAGGAATCCGTTAGCGTATTCGTTTGCTACGGAAAGAAATAGATTTGGGAAAAAGCCTCGCATTTGGCAACTTCGTTGCCCTGCAACCTTGTTTAGGTTTTTCATGTTACAATGTGGACATGAAAAGATATGAATTTGTCCAGCGATTCTTAGCACAGATAGTTTTGTCAAGTGATTAATCCCTTATTCAATCGTGTTTAAGGGACATCGAAGCAACTTGCCTGTTTGGATGCATCAGAAACATCCCATAAGGCCATAACTATTGATTATTGAGTTCTGTCTTGATTAGGAGGAACAAATGTGCAACAAACATAGAAATTGTTGCTTTGTCTCAGGAGTCAAGACAGCCTACTATTTCATGTGAAATTGTGTCGAATAAAAGTATCTAGAGGACAATATGCTTGGACAACACCCAAAATCTTACAACACTTCGCACAGTTGGTGATTTCTTTTTTACCTTTCATTTTATGAGGTAATGCTGCCATATTCTTGTTTCTGCTTCACCTAGTCCCTTATGCATGCAAATTGCCCTGTGCCGAGAACGAGAACTGCAAATTGCCCTGTGCCGAGAATGAGAACTTGATAATCCATGTTTTGATTTTGTAGATATTTGAGTTTTAAACAATACAAAAGTCTACAAATTTAAAATCTTTGTGGGAGAGACCTGCAGCAGGTGAACACTTAATATATATCTGTCAATGTATTATCTCCTGAATTTCATTGAGTGTATCATGAATTATGTGTTTTCATCTTCATGAAATGGCAATTGTCTCATCCATCCAAGAAGCACAAAAGGACAACTTAAGGAGTTTTAACAATTATATGATGTAAGTTCTTGAGGTTGGTTGCTTTTTCTTGCTATTCTATTAAAATTTCTATTTGATCAGGGCTAGTAGCTGTGGTAATGCCTTTTAGATTGCAATTTCTTGGATCAGCTTGGTATATGTTAAGAGTAGTTTGTCAAGTTTCTATACCATCCAAACTTTGTTTGTGTTATTCGTATTAACATGACGCTCCTTTCAAAAAGCAATAGTGTTTCTGATAGTGTTGTAATTTGGTTTGATGTAACTCTTATCACTGTTTTAACATTCAAGGGACAAATGTCTTCATTTTTTTCATTGCTACATTTGTCACCTATTATAGTCTGCTCGGAAGTGCATATTTCTAGTGATTTACCGTTCAATTCTAAACTTGTATAATATCTTTGTTGTAGCCTTGTAGGATGACTGGCAGAAGGAGAAGCAAGATTTCTTGCTGATGGGAAAAGAGCAAAAAAGGGCAAAATTAGCAAGGTATATAACTATTATTAATCTTTAAAAGTTGCTATTTAATTCATGCCATTAGGCTCGTCTTATGTTGCCCATTTCCAGGGGCGGAGCCAGGAATTAGATATAGGGGGGCAATATTGACAACAAGTAGAGTAGAACCAATGAATTATGTTGGATTTACCGATCCAATAGTCACATATCAAAGTAATATATTTCGTAAATTACAATACAAAGAAAATTACATCTCTGTTAACTTAAACTTAGCTCTACGACTACCAGCAAGATCATAGGTCTTAATAATATCATCATTACTAATCTTTGCGGCCAATTCCTTTTCAATATAAATTACCAAACAATCTCGTAGAAATCCATCTCCTATTGTACTTCCCATTGTAAAGGAAAATTTAGATAGTGATTACTGATTAGATAAGAGTCTATTGCATCGGAGTCGGGAGGCAAAAAACTATCCGGCACCATACGGAAAAAGAATCGGAGTCGGGAGGCAAAAAACTATCCGGCACCATACGGAAAAAGAATCATATAGGATAAGACAGAATGAAAGTACATGCCACCCTTTAATTATAATTACATGATGCATGATTGCATTTGTCCCTGTCTAATCCATTGATGTATCATATATATAAGCATGGCCATATTACAAAAACCTTGAAGTCTGATTTCTTTTCTAGCCCCCAATACATGTATGCGTTCCTATTGTTAAAGTAAAACTTGCCCTGTTGCCAAGCTCTCAAATAGTATTCGATTCGATTGATGCAGCAATAAATTTATTAAGTATGCCACCAAGGTTGAAAATGTGCCTAGAAGAAAGTAGTTTCGATGGATAATTAATTAATTTGGAGCTACCAATATATATCGGAAACGTTGATGCATGCATGCATGGGTAGGCCTCGGATCCGCAAAGTATCAAGTTAGCACATGCGGATGATGCTACGCACTTATACAAATAGAATTAAACTAGCACAACAGAGAGGAAATTGAATCGATACTTGGTGAAGATCGATCGAAGCCGCCGCTAAGTAGTCGATCCGAGTTTCCTAACATGTCCGATGCAACTGGACAACTGTGTTGTGTTTCATGGTCACTCAAAGATGCAAGCGAGTCGCCGACATGAAGGTTGGGGTGCCAGCCCCTCCGCCCCCTCTCCGCCACTGCCCATTTCCTCATAAGAAATCATTAATATTGTATTATTAGTGTATCTATATACGCTTATCGTTGTATCGATGTTTTGAGAGAACTGGTGTGTCATGGTATCGGCGTATCGATATCGACGTATCCTAACAACCTAGCTCTGGAGTTCGAAAACCTATTCTAAAAATCCTAGGTCCGCCATTGTCCAATATACCATATCTTTAGAAATAGTTGTGGTGTACTATTGTATATGCACTAAGAGCATCTCCAATAGTCACATATCAATTGTCGATTAGCCCACCATATCACCAAAATGCCTAGCTGGACGAGAGAGAGGGTGTGTCATCGTGTGAGGACATGATGACCCTTGCACACAAAACAAGACACAAGAGATGACGGATTTGTGCTATTGGAGCTGTGTCATCCTCTATCCACATAGTTTGTGGGCCCACCTGTCGTGGTTGACGATGGAGGGAGATACCCTGAGTGCATGGCGGAGAGGGAGGGGTGGTTGGCTTAGCGGCGAGGAAGGTGGATGGAGGCCGCCGGAGGAGGAAAAAGGGGTCGGTATGAATGGCATCAGTGGTGAAGGAGAGAGAGAGAATGGCGGGAATATTAAAAAAACTGACAAGGGGGCCCACTTGAAAGAAAAAAATGGAAAATGTTGATATTGTGAAATGTGCTAGAGATAACTTGTTCAAGATATTTTCTTTAGGATTCTCTCTTGTTGATGTGAAAAATGATATGACAAAATTAGAGACAACACTATTGTACATCTCTTAACATAAATGATGGGCTAGGATCTCGCCTAATCTAGGACCACCTAGTATAGAGCTTAAGCATGGTTGTGAAAATTGATCTTGGTCGAACGTAGCAGGTTAGGCCAGGTCACATTAGGAAGAAAAAAATATAAACCCCTACATCTATTTTCTCAAGCCATCTCAATGGTATTTTTGCTGGTTTGTATGCTTGCATGTTGGTAATGCAAGCTAAGGTTGGTTAGGTTAGGTGTTCCAACCAGACCTGGCCAAATGGGCCATCCAGCACAGCTCGACGTGGGCTTGGCTAGGCACAACCCATTTAGATACAGACCAGTTGGCATGGCTAATTAAATGGGCCATGTCGTACTGACCCATGGGCTTAGCCTTGAACCTAGGTATGGCTCAAGGAGGTCATGGGTTGTCATGGGTTGTGATGTGCTAGTCTGGGCACTTTTAGCCTAATGGGCTTGGGCCTGTGTAGCCCATCGGGGCGGATTACACTGACCTGCTGGTCGAATCATTGCCATCTAATCTGTCCCTATTGGCTTGCTCCTCCTCCTCCTTCTCAATCTTGACTCTGGGCCGCCTTGCTCCTCCTCCTTAGTCCTTTCCTCATTACCGCTTCCACCATTGCATTGCTGGCAATGGCTCCCTAGCTCCACGTCACCAGTTGACCCTGAGTTCCTACTCCTCTCTCTCTCTTCTACCCTTCCGCTGCCCTCCCTCCTTGCTTAACTACCGGTGAGGAGGATGAAGTGATGCACCGATCTAGATCTACCAAGGTGGCCTATAGCCATGTCCCATGGCAAACCAACAAGACATCGAGGCTATGCAGTAGACGCATGTTCCGGTCAGTGACCAGTCCCACACAAATGGCGGTTACAGCGGCTGGCTGACTTGGCCAAATCCATATTTGGATCTATTTCCTCATCGCCGCCAACTTCGACTACTAGCTCCATGTCTCTAGCTATGACAATATACACGCTCCTCGTCTCTAGCTAAGGCTCCTGGCTTGTCGGGACCAAAATTCCAAATCTGAACCCTCTATCTATTGCTACACTAATTCCATGTCAAAGCTAGTGTACATAGTTAAACATTGATAATTACATTACCAAATATGGTTTATTACAATGGTAGAGTACCGACATTAAGGCCACTTAGTACCAAAGAGGCTACAAAATCTTACTAAAATACAAAACTCAAAGTGAAAACAAATAAAGTAAACTCCAAAGATAACCCATCAATTCGCCACAGGCAATTGACTGGGAAAACGCAACCTAGACCTCCGGAAAGCCTTCATCAATTTTGCAGGTGAAATAGTCGTAGTCTCCTTTTGCATCTTCGTATTCTTTTGAGATGATATGTAGATTACAATGTGAGTACATAGAGTACTCCGCAAATCTTGGAAAAAATGTAATTATATGCAAGCTTAACGAAGGAAGGATAATATTAGTTCTTTTGTACAAAGCAACATATTTAGTTCAATTACCATTATAAAATTCTAAAGCAACAATTTAACAAAGTAATCGCAATAATTAAAACTAACATAATTTTTCTAGTAAAGGTTCTAATCACCTACACTATTAGACATTCTCTAACTCCAAGGTTCATGAACTACGGGTTGCATCCACCTACACTAGCTCCATCTGCAATGTAATATCCTGATTTTTGGGGATTTTTAAGACCTGAAATTTAAAAATTAATTTTTGGAATTTTTCTAAATTTAAATCAAGCTTAAATAAATTTTCAAAAATTTAAACAGATTTAATATGATTAAATTAAACTTCAACATTAGCTGGAAATATTTTATTTGGGTTCCTGGTGTCTCAAGAAATTTTCTGATATTTTTGGTAAATTTTTTTTGGATTTATTTGCTATTTTCTAGAGCTTTTTTATTATTAGTTGCATTTTCTGGAAAAAGAAATGAAAATAAAAACCCTCGCCCTTCCTCCGCCGCCCGATGTCCGCGGTTGCCACGCGGCAGCGATCCCGCGCCTCCCTCCCTCGGCTCGGCCCGCCCCGCCTTGTCTCCATCTCGGCCGCCCGATCCCCCGCCCCGCCCACGCGTCGCTCATCCGAAGCTTCCCGCGCCCGCGACCTGCCCGCTTGCTCCGCCGCGCGCCCGCCCCGCCACGTGTCGCGCGCTTGTGCTCGCCCGCGCGCGCGCCTCGCGTAACCCTAACCCTAACCCGCCGCCTCGCCCCGCGCGCTCCTCGCTGCCGACCAGCCACGCGGCAGCCATCCCGCGACCCGCACCGCGCCCGCCGGACTCCTCTCCACCGTCCGACGCCACGCGCCGCTCGCCATGCCTCGCCCCGATCGGAACCCTCGCGCGCCGTCTCCGACTACGCCTCGATTCGCATGTTTCTTCCCGAGTTCGCCCTCGGTTCGCGTGCTTAAAAGTGCGTGTGCCGGCGCCCCTTCTCCTCCCTCGCCGTCGCTCTCGCCTCGTCCTTGCACCGCGCCGCCAGAGCCCCGCGTCGGCATCGTGCTCGCGCCGCGCCTCGGCCGGACTCGAACTCGCCGGTGCCTCGCCTCGCGCCATCGCCGCCGTCCCGGAGTTCTCCGCCTCGCCCTCGCCGATGTAGCCTCGCTGCCGCCTCGCCGCGTGGCCGCCGCCGACCCCTCCCGTTTTCCTCGCTGCCGCCGAACCCGCCGCGCGGCGTGCGTCGGGTCGCCGGAGACCACCCCGCCGCCGTCGCGCTCGCACGCCCCGCGCGCGCCTCGCCGGACTTCGCCACGCACCCGCCCTCGCACCTGAGCCACATCAGCCCTGCCACCTCAGCCCTCCACGTCAGCCCTAAGCCTACGTGGCAGCCACGTGTCACGCCACGTCAGCCAAATCCCGCCACCCGAGCCACGTGGTAGCCACGTCAGCCGCCATGTCAGCATGACACGTGGCAGCACTAGCAGCTGCCACGTCAGCCACACCCGCACCCGTGGCGTGACACTATTCCGTGCACTGGGTTCACGGTGGACTCGTTCCTTCGTGCGCCGGGTTCACAGCACAATATATTTTTTCAATTTCCGGCCTTTTCCTTGAATCCAATTTTTCGAGAGCCCGTTCTCCTCCGTCCTAGCTCCGATTGACCTTGTTCTTTTTTCTAAATTCATCTAAAATCGAGCTCTAGCTTTTGGTTCTAGTTTCATGATTTTTGGAGTTCATTTGCTTGTCATTTTATGTGTTTATTTTATTTTGGTCGTTTTCTCTCTCGTTAGATTCGGATTCCGGAGGAGCAGGATTGACGCCCGAAGACCAGGAGTACCTCGTTGAGCATAACCAAGGCAAGTCATGTCCTTTGATCATGTTGAACCCAGTTTTCAATCTATTATTTAATTATTTTGTTTTTAATTACATTGCATCGCTATTTTTATAAACCTTTGTATTGGTAGTTATTGTCCGAATGAATTCATCCCTCCTTGATAAACTTTGAACACCCTGATACCCTTGTCACCATAGGTTGGGAAACATACTAGTGATGTTATGATATTTGTTACATGGGTTGGTACGATAGAATGCTTAGCTTTGCTTATATTTACGATCGGGTGTATCATCGTATGTGAATTATTAATTTGACTTAATGAAATATGGAACAGTGGTTGGTGCCACGTTTATTAAAATTTGTGCCATGACGTTGGTGCATCATCGGCGGTGGTTATACAAAACCACATGTTGGAACACTTCGGGGGATGTGGTAGCCTCGCCCGGGTAGAATTAAGGATTTAACTTTGTGCGCCATTGATCTGAGATTTACCGTGCAAACCACATGTCTAGTGTGGGATGGACCTGGTTGATTAATTTGGGAGGTTTCAACTTTAATCTTGCCATTGAGATGAATATGGTTGCTGATTTCCATGTGGTGCAAGGGGATGTGATGCGAAACTCTAGCGGGCGGATTAAGTTGTAACTGAACTTTGTAAAGGCCTTGTTGTGATTTCCTTAGCGCGAGGCTAATCATATCGTGTGGGTACAGTTGTGCAATCTCTGCAGAGTGTAAAACTATTCGAATAGCCGCATCCTCGGTCATGGACAATGCTCGGTGATTTCACACGAGGGGTAGTGTTTTCATTTATAACTTGGTGGTTTATGTTGGAGGTGGACAGGTAGTTCACCATTGGTTTGGCTTGTGAATCGGTGTTCACAAGTGCTTCATGTTTATTCCTTTGATTACTCATTATTATTGTTCTTCTTTAAATTTCGCTTTCAATCTATTTATTATATTTACTTTGAAACGCCTTTTATGCAAATTAACTTTTCAGCCTTCCATTAGTAAGTCTTACATATTATATTGCATTTATTTGTTACAAATGACTTGCTGAGTACCAATGTACTCACGGCTTTACGCCTATGTTGCTCAGTTGAGGGCGAGGAGTATTATCAACAGGAGGTTCCAGAAGGAGAGTACTACGACGACTTCACGGATTAGACTTCGTTCTCTACTCGATAGCCTGTGGGTTTGTCGATTGGCCGCTACGCTTTACTTTGGTTTTTCGCTGCTATTTTGTTAAGCCCTTCCGGCTAGAGATAATGTAAGCTTAGCCATAAGGTCGTACCCTTAGGATTTTATCGATATTTGAGTTTTCCCTTTATTATTATCGTGTGTATGGTTGTGATTACATCTATGTTTGACTGTGTGCACTAGCGTGATCCTGGATTAGTGCAGTTTACACAGAGAGTCCGACTTTGTATATTCGAGTCTCGACATGCAAGGACATACTCCCAAGAGTTCCAACCACTCCCGGTTCCCAGACTTTTTACTTTGAAACCAAAACCAAAGATCTACCATGTGAAAGCACACATTACCTATCCTTGAACGTGGGCATGACTATTCGAATAGTTTTACACTCTGCAGAGATTGTACAACTTACCCATGAGAGAACAACTTATGTTGTTGGCCATTACACGCTTCCTTTGGTGTGAGACTAAGTGATCATCATAAGGCCTTTACAATACGCTAAGTCAGCTATTATCTGTTCGTTAAGGTTTCACCGCTAAAGGGTTAAATCCACCTAGTTAGAAGCCTCCTCTGGCGCCATGTGGGACAACTGTCTACCCAATACCCACTCATACCACAGACAAATATTAAGCTAAGTCATTGCAAATTAATTAGCCAGGTCATACCTATTTAGATTTGTGGTTGTACGGTAGTGCTTAGTTTGGATAATCACAAGCGTCGGCCCTTAATTGATTTTGGTGGTACATTCACAATTCAAGATCACGTGCTACATCCACACCAACCCAAATTTTACCATAAGCCCAAGTCTAAAAATCATATTTACCATTTTATTTTTCTTTAAAAATAGTAGCAATACATATCACCACAAAGTTATTAGAACGAAAAGATTAAAGCATATGGTATTAATTTCCACCCTTGGGGTTATAATGATCGAATAGCTTATCTAAGAAATTCTACCGTTTTCTAGAATTATGAAACCATATTATAATTTCAATACTAAGACAAGGGAATCCTAAAGTGATAAAGGTATAGGGATTTCAATATCAAATGAGGATATAACAACTTCGGCATAACTAATGACCTTAAGACAAGTTATCATTTTCTGTGAAATAGCAATGCATGTAAATTTAAATAGCAAATAACTTTGATAAAACTCATATCAATATATTTAAGAAAGACTTGCCTTCAGTGGCTGAGGTCTATTCTTGTTGGTCGGAAACTTCTTCGATGACGTCGGGTTCTACGCGCAAAATAAGAAACACAAATAAAGAAATATAAATAAAATCACAAAAATATAAAATATATTGGAAGAAATATTATGATTTTATATGAATTTAGAAACTTGAATCGTTGGATTCGGAGTTTGAACGACGCAGAAACGAGCGATCAAAAAATCAAACGGAATGGCAATTTTAGAAAATTCACAGATGAGAAAATATTCCTCGGAATCTTCTTTTTGCTAGGATTTTTTACTTGCAATAGAGTATGATGTGTAGGGCCACTGTCATATACTTGAATCAAATGAAGAAGAAGAACAGAGATGTGCTGGAGCACAGCGCACACACATGCGGCTCTAGCCATGGTGCACGCTGGCGAGGGGAGGAAAGGGAGGCATGGCGGACGGGTAAAACGAAACTGCCTGGTCCTGAAGAAGATAGGGGAGGTGGCGGCGTGGTGAATGATGACCGCTGGCGGTGGCAGCACGTAGAATGGCTAGCGGTGCATGCTGTAGAGGCAGCGGCATTTCGGCATGGAACGTGGAGAAGTAAGGTGGGCCCTAGCACGTCATCCACCTAAGTAACGCGATAGTGCGCTCGGTTCAATCGGAGGATGAATGGATTGGCCTAGGCACAACGACGTCCATGGAAATTAAAGGGTGCTCCGGTGCGGGACCTCCTCGGCGATGCACTTGGCAAACTGAGGTATGGAATATGTAGATGGTGCGATGGTGATCGTGTAGTAGCAAAGAATTGGGTTTTGGCTTATCGGAGACAATGAATCGACGCTGGTAAGCGATTTCGGTCTAGATTGGGAAAACTCAATTCTAGGTGATATGCTGCACCAAAACCAAATTAATTTGACATGGAAACATGATGTGACACGAAAGGATTATGAAAAAGCTCACCTGAGTGCTCGGAACGCAAGTTGGAGCGACATCAATTTTGGGAATAGAGGGCTCTCAGTGGCGGCCATGTTTTGGGATTTGAGGGGACTTGGCAAGGGTTGGGAAGGGTTAAGAGAGATCAAAGGTTCGTATACTAGGGCTCGGAAGAGTTGAAAATGGACTCAAATTTGTGGGATTCGATTTTAAGTCGGTTTGAGAAAATACAGGATAAAAGGCAAGTAGATGAATGAATCACAAAGGGGCTAGAAGGAATGGATTCTTTACGTGATTTGGTACAACTTTCATTTTGGAGAGACGTCGAGATAAGGCTCAGTTGAGAAGTTGACTTGGGTGGGAAGCAAAAGGTGTATGCTCTATTGGCAGTTCAGCTTGCTGCTCTTGGGAAGAAGATGATGAACAGTGCCACAATAGTGACCGAAGGTAGAGAGAGAAAGAAAGAAGAAAAAGGAAAAAGAAAAAAAAAGATGGATCAAGAAAAATAGGTTCTAAGAAAAATAGAACGAACATTTTTTTATGGAGATTTGGATTTTTGGAGTTTTGAATTTGAATTTTTTCAGAGTTTAAATTCAAATTTAGAATTTTGGTTGGAATTGGAATTTTAACATTTCTTTTCAGAATTACACATAAAATCTAGATACTTTTAAATAATTAATTTGGGATTAAATTTTTAGGATGTTACATGGCTCCACTGCAACGACAACCGAGGGGTGATAGTGCGGCAACAACGCTGACAAGGGCTGCCTAGGCTGGCAACTGTGCCGAGCACGATGCTATTAGTGTCATGCCGAGATGCCCAAGCAAAGCACGACTGGTTGGCCCAAGTCGACACGGCCTGTTTAGCCATAGCTGTGTCATGTCTGAGTAGGTCATGGGTCGGGCCAAGCCAACCGATCCATTTGAATATCTCTAGTTCCAACTGTGCACAAATTATCCATCCAACTACAGCACGAAACCTAGACCTATAATTTACAGTTGCTAGGATTCAAGCCTTGTCTCCCAATCAGACACTTACGTGTTTGACTAGCAAGCTACAGTTGTTGGTATTTCTGTATGCGTATATTATTAGACTACAGAGTGTTGTTTATGTCTTTTCCCAAAATTCCGAAATAAACTAGCGAGACGCCCCACGCAGTATTGAAATTTTCGCTCATGTTTTTTAGAAGAGAATTTCCCCCGTTTTCGCAAAACACGAAACTGAAAAAGGGCAAAACTTTAAAGCCTAAGGATCCACTGCTCAGCCCGGCCCACAAATAAGGGCCAAACCAAGCCCCCCTCCCCGAAAGCTTGTCACTCGCCTCCCTCCCTCCCGAAACCCTAGCTCCCAGATCCCTCCCCACCGGATCTTGGCCTCCCTTCCGGCCGCGCCGCAACCCGACCATGGCCACCGGCGGCAACCCCAACCCGGCAGCCACCCCCAACCAGCCGCGCCCACCGCAGCAGCTGCCGCCGTCCGGCAGCTCCCCGGCGACCCCCTCACCCACCTCCGCCCCACCTCCCTTGCCCGCCCCTTCCAGGGCCTCTTCCACACCCCGCCTCCCCACAACCCCGCTTTCCAGATCCACATGGGCGCTTCCTCCTCCCCCCAGACCCCCCTCATGGCCGCCGCCGCAGCCGCCGCGGCCTCCGCCAAGCGCCCTCCCCAGAAGCCCCCGTCGCGTCCCCCGGCCCCCACCTCCTCCGCTGGTGCGGCGGCCTCGGCCGCCGCGTACAAGGCTGCCGTGGCGGCCGCCAACTCAGGCGGCGTCGACCTCACTCCCGCTGCGCGGCGCAACAAGAAGCGCAAGCTGCCGGAGAAGCAGCTCCCCGACCGCGTCGCCGCGCTGCTCCCGGAGTCCGCGCTATACACGCAGCTGCTCGAGTTCGAGGCCCGCGTCGACGCGGCGCTCGCGCGCAAGAAGGTGGACATCCAAGAGGCGCTCAAGACGCCGCCGTCGCTCCAGCGCACGCTCCGCATTTACGTCTTCAACACCTTCGCCAACCAGGCGCCGCGCACCATCCCACCGCCCAAGAACGCCGAGCCGCCCACCTGGTCCCTCAAGATCATCGGCCGTGTGCTCGAGGACGGCGCGGAGCTGGACCCTGCTAGCGTCGTGCCAAAGCACAACCCGGTGTATCCGAAATTCTCCTCGTTCTTCAAGAAGGTGACGATTGCGCTTGACCCATCTCTGTACCCGGAGAATCCGCTGATTATTTGGGAGAATGCGCGGTCGGCCGCACCACAGGAAGGGTTCGAGGTGAAGAGGAAAGGGGATAAGGAGTTTGTTGCGAATATCCGGCTGGAGATGAATTATAACCCCGAGAAGTTCAAGCTGTCGCAGCCGCTGATGGAGGTGCTCGGGGTTGAGGTGGATACTCGTGCGAGGGTTATTGCTGCCCTCTGGCAGTACATCAAGGCAAAGAAGCTGCAGAACCCAAGTGATCCTTCGTACTTCATTTGTGACCCTCAATTGAAGAAGGTCTTTGGGGAGGATAAGATGAGGTTCGCGATGCTGTCGCAGAAGATATCGCAGCATCTCGCTCCTCCACCACCCATCAACTTGGAGCATAAGATTAAGCTGTCGGGGAATGGCGCACACGGCAGTGCTTGCTATGATGTGCTGGTGGATGTTCCTTTCCCACTGCAGAAGGAGATGGCAACATTTCTCGCCAATACCGAGAAGCACAAGGACATTGAGGCATGCGATGAGGTGATATCTGCTTCGATCAAGAAGATCCATGAGCACCGCAGGAGGAGGGCTTTCTTCCTTGGGTTCAGCCAGTCCCCAGTGGAGTTCATCAATGCATTGATAGCATCTCAGAGCAAAGATTTGAAGCTGGTTGCTGGTGAAGCGAATAGGAATGTTGAAAGGGAAAGACGTGCGGACTTCTATAACCAACCATGGTAAGCTCAAGCAATGCCTAGGCTTTACACATTGTGTTTTCTGCTTGAATAGATCATATATCCATATTCTTACTAAATGATTTTTTCCATTCCACAATGAAATAGGGTTGAGGATGCTGTTATAAGATATTTGAACCGCAAACCAGCTGGCAGCAATGAGGGCCCAGGTGCTGGTGCTGGCGGTTCTTGAGGAGAGGATTACTGTAGTGCCCTTTTGGTGTAGAGATAAATTATTTATTCTGTATTAGTAAAATTCAGAGATGTTAGTGACAGGAGATTTGTTTGCAGTTGTGAAGGATCTTGGCATGTGTGCCCTCCTTTGTCTGTCTAAATGAGTTAGCTACAGTATGCTTGTGTTATATGTGATCCCTAACTATGATGGAAGTACGAATTATCATGCTCAATGCTGAACTGGAAATATGTTTAAGTCAGTCTATCTACTGAATATATGTGACCGCAAGGTTGCTTTGTATGATGCTGAATGGATTGCCATTTTGTCACTGAGTCAACAAGGAATATATGGAGGGGACCTCAGAAAGTGTACCTTTTGCATTTGAACATGGAAATGGAGGGAAATGGAATGGGATATCCTAGTCCCTGTCTTTAATGCCTCAAGGATTAGTTATAACTGCTATGTCTTTTGGGCCATCTTATTCTATTTCTTATGAGTTTTGTTTCTGAATCTTGCCTTTTGGCTTACAAGTGTGATGCTTATGAACAGTTTTGCAGGAGGTGTTCTGGGACTGGTATATTTGTTCATTCTAGCCTTTGGTTGCACCAAGGTTTTTGGTAGCCCTATGCGTGTACAAACTGGTGTCATTCTCTCTGACACTGCCTCTTTTTTTCCTTGTTGTAGACTTTCTCTTTAGCTGAGAATAGATTGTAATGATTCAATACAACTATTTATAACTTCTTGTTTGTGTAATTTGCGTCTAGAGCAAGGAGTGTGCTGATTTGGTGCGTTACCAGCACTACTATTGGTCAATATTATTGGTAAAAAATACCGTTGGCTAAATTTTAGTGGGTTGACGTTTCTTTTCGTACTAGTTTTTGTTGATATTACTGCTGCTTGGACTTCATAGCAGACATTGTGAAGACTTGATGCACTTTTAACATTAGTTATTTTTATGTTGCCCATATGTTTATTTCTGTATAGTGGGAAAGATGATGACTGGTCAGAGTTTGACGGTAGTCTTGGCACTACCTCGCAAATCATTTGAATATTAGTATACATTATCAGAACAATTGACTGTAGATTTGCGGTAAATTCAGTGTTTGCACTTGCACACTGGTGTTTGGTACTTGAGAGAAAGTGCTTCACTGAGCGAGACAGCTACATGATGTAATTGTCTGCTCCTATGGTAGAATCTAGTGTATGTCTATGTAACTTGCTTACTGCTGCTGTTGACAATTGTATTTCAAACAAATTTTCGATGTGCTTGGTGTTTTCTTTTTCCCATTCCTACATCATAGTCACCCTGCTTTCAGTTGGAAACGGACAAAGAATCTGGGGATAACAAAGGGGTTTCCGAGAAACAATTTCGTCTGAAAATCTTTTCAGCAAATGTCCTAGGCATCACACCCTGGTTGACCTCCCTGGAATAACAAGGTTGCCAGTCGGAGATAAGCCTAGTGTGTTGGGTCAATAATAAGAACGATCAAATTGTGCTATCCTGTCTGTCTCTCCAGTCCAGCAATTGCAGATTTTGCTAATTCTGATGTGCTACAACTGTCAAGGCTTGCTGATCCTGATGGTAATTAAGCACGTAAAGTATTTCATTATTAATTTCTTTGTAGTGGACAGTGAGTTAAGAAGTGTAAACCCGTAACTGCTTACAATTGGTGTTATTACCAAGGTATTAATGTAATGTTACACAAGTAAAACTGCATAGCCCTTTTCTTACTTTATGATCACTATGATAACATCGTTTCAATGGCTTCAGTTGGACATCATGGACCGGGGCACTGACGCTCGTTAACTTTTTACTGAGAAATGCGATCCCCCTCAAGCTTGGTATGTAGGTGTTGTGAATCGCAGCCAAGAGGTATTTTCTCAGTCGAAACCACGAGCCTTAATAAATTTCATTGTCATGTTGGATTTCTTTTCTGAGTTATATAGTCTTGCATAGAATGCAAGATTAATGTCTGCAATCAAAATAAAACAATATGATAAGAAAACTCATGCAGCTTCAGTTGAAATGAATTTAGTTTCGAAGTTTTATGTTTCAAAATTTGTTGATTTTATTATGTGTTGGTAATAAATTGAATTATTTATTAAACTTGGATCATATCAGATAGTTTTTATGAAATCATACAAATATGTCGTTTGTACTCTTTTCTTTTTCTGGAAAAAACTGGACTATTTAGTTCTCAGTTCTATCGTTAAATAATTTGTCTATTGGAAGTTTACTATACGATAAGTAGCTTGTTAAAAGTATAAGTTCACCCTTTTTTGCTTGATTTGAGCTTGACATATGAGAGAATAGAATTGTGCACATTAAAATACTATATTCTTTTTTTGAGGTAATATTAAATTCTTACTGACTCTCTTTTGAGAGTGCGTTGTGTTGAAGCCCAAATTTGGAGATTATTGTCTTGTATTAGTGCTAAATTAAATATCTGGCGTTGAGTGTCTTTTCTTTATTAAATAATATGATAGTAACCATTTTTTTGGCTGCCGTGTTTTGTTCAGTTCATAGTCATGGTCTCAGAAGCAGGGAATTGGTGCATTGCTAAGTTAATAAAGAATCTTGCACCTAATATGCTGACGTTTATGTTCTAATTTTAACTTCTAACAAGTGGATTATTCCGACAGGTTATCAACCTTAACCAAAGCATCAAAGATGCACTTGCCTTCGAGAAATTTTTCCCGACTATACCTGTATGTCCAGAACTTATTAATTTTGGAGGACCGAGCGTTGTTGGTGAGCAGTCCACACACACACCCGGGCTTGAACCCGCGAATGCCTTATTTTCACGGGCCTGTGCATATGCGAGTGTTTTTAGTGGTTAAAATATGTATCCGTGCTCCATAAGACTATAAGGTCTTCATCTCATTTTAAACGTGTATATTGGACATCTCCGTCTTATTTTAAGCATGTACATTAGACACAATCGTGCGGATATGTGAGTGTGTGTGGTGTCGTGTGTGTGTATCTAAGTCTGTCCTTATTTAACTCACCTAAAAAAAGAACTTATTAATTTTGTCCCAGCAGTACTACTGAAATCGGTTTGTGTAGCGATGTGTGGTTTCTTGTAAACTTAGGCCCTTCAAGGAAATATCGACTACACCTGTACTTCTTGGTTTTAAATAGGGATGTAAATGGATTAGATATGATTGAGTAGTCTTAAATACGAATATAAATCTATATTTTTAAAATGGATACAAATACGAATTCGAATCGAATATCATAACGAATACAAATTCGGATCTAATATATACTTAATTCGATCGAATATAAATATCCTCTTACAACTTCTGTAATAAATCTTGGTAAAACAAATTTATATAACTGACTCCTGGGTTGACCAATTGGTATAGAAAACAGATTGAATATGAATCGAATAGTCTCGAATATGAATATAAATACGAATGTTCTCAAATATGAATGCGAATACGAATATTCTCAAATACAGATATGAGTATTATCGAATACGAATACGAATACGAATACGAATATTTTAATACAGATTTTGTTTACCATATTTACGTTTTCTCGAATATAAATATCAGAAAAATAGATTATCTGTTAACGTTTCTCACCCTAGTTTAAAGAACTGCTGTTTATTTCAACCTGATCGCTTATTTCTCATGCGGTCGTGTCCTATGGATGGAAGATGAAGTCATGAGCATGAACATGTGACCATGTGAACTACTGGTGGGAAGTTATGTCTAGGCAAAATATTAGGTACCCGTGGTCTTCCATTTTTATTGGTTAGGGCCCCTAGTATTTGTTTCGTTAGTTTCCATTTTATCGATTTTGGAATTGCTAATCTGCGGGTGTTCATGGGATTGGATGCAATAGGCGCCACCCCGCATCATGCGCAGGGCACAAGCACCTAGCCCTCCCGCATCCCCGTCACCAACTTCCTTTCCTGGCACACACATTTTACATGATAGATATGCTTGTCAATCACTATTGCTTCACCGTATTTTTTTAAATGTTTTCCATTATAATTAATAGAAAAGGTAATTACAGGGGAATTGGGGCTATAGGTGCAAAAAAAAATGTCATGCGGGGGTTTTCAAACTTACAACCGGGTGATTTTTGCCATTGTTCAGTAGAAAAAGCATAATTCGTTATTGGTAGATCATGTGGTTAGGTCTAGACTATTTTAGATGATGAATAATTGATAACGTTGGTTATAATATTATTTAGCGTAATTATGTGAGGTGTGTTGCCGTGTACGGATTGACGTTGGTCAAGTTCAGATGAACTTGTGCCGAAAAAATATTCTTTGGTCTTTGCATATGCAGGTTGAAGCATGGAGGCGATCATGGTCGATGACGAGGATGACCGGGACTAGAATGGGGAGATCCGAGGTCAGGCAGTCGAGAGAGTCACGAGATGGTCGAGCTCATGCTTAGACACGTGAAGATCAAAGGTGGATGATGTGTGGAGAAGATACAGGAGGTGTAGTTCTGGAGGCTTCGACATGTAGAAGGCTGAAAAAATCGGAAGCGTAAAAAGAATTAAAAAACTCATATTATGAAGGGTTTTAGGTCTCTTAAAAAGTAGTAGGCTAAAAAGTCTGGTTGAAGTAAAAAGACCCAGAATGAGTTGTATTAGGGTTACTGATGTAGGTTGAAAATTTTTAGAAGGGATAACGGAGACCATAGGAGTATAAAAGTAAAACCAAAACTTATGTACAAAATTGAACGGAAGTAAGATTAATGATATAGGCAGTGCGGCGGCTTTTGAGAGTTCGTCCGTGGCTTTTGAAAAGGAAAAAAGGAGTTGCGGCGGCTGTCTTTCGGCGTTTTCTTCCGTGCGTGTGTCATCAACTTCGGTCCACGTCGCGTGAATTAACAGAAATTCTATCGCTGCACACACACAGGTACGTTGGTTGTTACGTGATCTGCATGCAAGTTAATTATAAAGTTGATCAAAGCCATCATCATCTAGTGTCACTAGAAAGCAAACATGTGAAATAGCAAATAGTTGGTATGGCCCATGAAGTTAGATGTGTTTTTATGTTGAGCTCTTGATAGATATTTGATTGGTGACATTAGGAAAAACACATAGCAACGGCTGCATGCGAGATGGGAGCTGGCCGTGGGGCAATTAGAGGGATTAGGGCTAATCATTGATTAGGCCTAATCTTTGTATGAAGGTTGTATGAAGGAATAAAGTGCATGCATGTGGCTGACGTTGGTAGGAAAAAAAAGGGTGATTGCTATTGTGATTTGTTTTTCCTTTGTGCTTATGTGAATGCATGCAGGCAATGAGATAGGTGCTAATTAAGGGCCTGTTTGGTACAGCTCCTGCTCCCAGCTTCTCAATAGATTCTCAGGGAGCTGTACCAAACACCCCGATTCTCAAAATCATGAGATTCTGCTTCTCGCGAGAAGCACTCTCCAAGATGAACTAGAGAGGAGAAGCAGCCTTTTGGTTGATTCTCGTGAGGAGCTGTCACCCTACATCAAATCTACCCATTGAAGTTGAAATAAATTACCCGCAAAATGCCATCGAACTACCCGAGCGCACCCCTCCCTCTCCACACCCTCGCGCTCCGCACCCGAGCGCCCCTCGCCCTCTCCGTCCTCCTCCCCACCCGAGCGGCTCGCCCTCTCCCTCCTCCTCCCCACCCGAGCTCGCCCTCCACCTCCCTACCCCTCTCGCGCCGCCGCCTCCCCCTTCCCCTCTCGCGCCGCCGCCTTCCCCTCTCGCGCCGCCGCCTCCTCCCCGAGTGCCGCCGCCCTCCGACCCGGCCTCCTCCACAGAGTGCCGCGCCCGAGCCGGTCTACTCCCGAGCGCCGCCGCCCTCGAACCTGGTGCGCTCCCAAGCGCCGACGCTCCGAGCCGGTCTACTCCCCGCATCGCGCCGCGCCTCCCCTTCCCCCCTCTCCCACCGCGCCTCCCCTTCCCCTCCCCTCTCGCGCCGCCTCCCTCCTCGGCCACCCCGCGCCGCCCACCCGGCGCCGCCCGGCCTCTTCCTCCCGCCCCGGCCGTCGCCTCTCTTGGTTTTTATTGTGTGCCTGTGTGCTGTTTTTTTCTCCCCTTTTGAGCTAAGGAAGGATCTATCTATTACTCTGTTTATGGATGATAAAAACAATGGAATTAGTTTTAGTCCATGTAGGATTCATTTATTTCTGAGTTCATGTTTGTGAACTGCTTTGGAGAAGCATTAAGAAAAATGTGGGTAGTAGGCTGTGTGTGGTGTATACATTTTCATCGTGAAGTTTTTCTCCCATTCTCTTAAGAAGATTAAGTTAATGCTGATTTTCTTTGATTGTCAGTTGTGCTTTGCAGCCCAAATCAAGTATCAGCTGGAGTTTTTTATTTGTACTGAACTTCCTGTTCTACTAATTTGCTTGTTTATCTTTAGGCAACACTCTAGTAGTTATTTATGGACTCTTTAATATAGAAATTGAAATCAAGATGTTACACTTTAGTGTACAAAAAGAAGATGTTACTCTTTAATCAAGATGATTCATGATGGAACACAGTGAGCCTTCTGCTATCAAGAATACCAGTACATGATAGTTTGTAGCACCTTGTTCAATTTCTGAAAAATGTATTACACTTGTAAATTACAGATTATAAATTTCTTCCAGTTTGCATCGAAGTTATGCCTTGTTGATTTGCCTGGATATGGTTTTGCTTATGCAAAGGATGAAGTCTGTAATGAATCACGTCACCTTGCATATTTGGATAAGCTTGGGGTTGCTGTCTCAGTGGCTTATGATAATCTACTATAAAATTCTAAATTTCATTGTAAATACTAGTTGGTCACATAATATGAATATTAATGAAATGAATTAATGAATGTTCCAGGTCTGCATAATCCAATTTAACAACATGACATAGATCATAATAGGTATTTGTTTGTCCTTCTGTGACTAGTGTTTTTTCTGGAGTACTAACTGTAAAAGGAAAATACCTTCATTTGGGATATGAAGGCACTTCATCTTGTATTGCTGGAACAGATGTACTATTTTGACTTTTGAGTGCCAAATAATATTTGCTCTGAGTTCTCTTGTACTATTTGATGCTAAATTGATCTCCATACCAAATTCCTAATGCATGTTCTTTTCTTCATTTTACTCCCAACAGAAATGACATGTGAAGAAAAAGGATATCAGGAAGTTCTTGGATGGTATCAGGAAGTTTAGGAAACTCGACATGATCTCCTAAGGAGTACATTCAGTTCCAAAAGCAATATAGTAATTGGAAGTGAGAAGCCTACTTCATATCTGTAATCGAAAACTTTATCTGGGAGCATATTTAGCTAAAGGAAAATAATGTCAGTATTGTGAATTTTTCAACTGGAGCAATTGATCTTGGAAGGAGTTATGTCAACTGGAGATCACCTGCCTCTGTAACATACAATACATTTATGAATAGACTATACCTCTGTAACATACAATACATTTCAACTGGAGCAATTTTTCAGTTTTGGTAGCTACCTCTGTAACATACAATACATTTATGAATAGACTATACCTCTTCTTCGATTGCACCAGTGTTCTACTAATGGCCGCTTTTGAGCCGATAAATTACTACATAATAATGGTTATGCTCTTGCTAAATGCAGGCTGGTTGTCATGATTCATGAACCTGCAACCAGTAGAGATGCTTAGCAGCTGTCTGATGGAAATGCCTGGCACAGGAGCACTTTGATAAAATGCTAACCATTAGATGTGTATGGCATACTGGCATCCATGTGTGCTCGCAAATGCTATTCATCTCGTCTGCCTGTAAGGGGCTTCTAGATGTTAACTACTACTGCAACACTTCTTTGCCAATAATACGGCTGATGTTCTGCTGCTTGTTTATGTGTTGATGTGGCTATTTTCTGTGCTGAATTCTGGAAGAATCTGATACCAGCCCGATGCTTTGTACATGTGTGCTCACGCTCGCAGTAGGTTGTCTCTAGTTCTATCGTCAGTTTTGTAGCTCGAGGAAAGGGATGGATAAGAAGCAGAAGACGTTGCAGGAAAGGGTTACAATTAGGGGTAACATGGTCTATTTCCCTCAAATCTTCTTTTTATGAATCTGGAGCCAACCCACTAGCCAAACGCTTTTCAGAGGTAGCTCCAGATTCTTAGAGAAGTGGATTCTTACAGAATCTAGAGCAGAAGCTGAAAAATGAGAATCTGAAGCTCTACCAAACAGGCCCTAAGTTTTGCCGTGAGATTGAGTAGCCGTGACTTTTGTTCAAAAAGAAAACTGAGAGTAGTAGCGGCTGTTTTTTTTGGTCTTGTGCGGAGCCGTGAGTTTTGTTCTGTGAAGAAAAAGCCTTGTGGCCGGCGGCAGTTTTTGGTTCCAGTGCGAAGAAAAAGAAATCAGGGCGGCAGCGCTGTTGCTCGCGGCTCTTGGAGAAATAGAGGTGGCATGCGTTGTTCTGTGCTTGTGCCGTCTCGGAAAAGAGGAAAAAGCCGGCGCGGCGAGCGTTTTGCGGGAAGAAAAACGGCGGCTCGTTCGGTGGCAAAAAGAAGAAAATCGAAACGGAGAGCAACTAGAAGTTGGGTGCAGGCGGCTAATTTGAAGGTCTGCATGCGTACTTTTTGGCCGTGATTTGTGATGAGCAGCGAGATTGCTAAATAAAGGATTCAAGGTGACGTTTGCATGAATCTTCTCACGTAAAACTACTTTGCCTTGTTTTTGATATGCATGACCGTGAGTGCCTTTGGTAATTAAAAAAATAATTAGTTAAGGATAATTATTCCTCCTTTTGTGTTTCGTGGCTTGTGATTCATGCATACATGAGTAAAAACCAATATACACTGTTTTGCATGTAGTATGACTAGAAGTGACAACTTTTAATTTTGGATTAAATTCTTGTTTGCGAGTTTAGATCTGATTTAGTCTATCTATAACTTTAAACAAGGCTTAAATAGATTTTGTGTTTAAGGGAGAATTTTAAAATTTATTTTTAGCTTTCGCAATCATTCACCCTCTATCTGATTGCCTATCTTAGTGTGAATCGATTCTATAGTTATAACTACAACTATGAGCGGGTATAACAGATACCATAATGCTGTTGTATTTTACCAAGGCCAAAATGGGAATTTCCCATATGATAAAGGGAGAGAGAGAGTGGGGCCCACCCGTCGGTGGGACAAAATAGAGATAAGGGGAGGAGGACGTCTCCTCCTCCCATTTGACCGAGCGGCAGGGAGGCCCAAGAGGAGAGCGGCCAGGGCGGTCTGGGGCGATGGCGCAGGGGCTCGGCGGGCTCGGTGGCGCACCAGGCGGCACCAGCAGCGGCGGGCCCCACCTGGTGACCGTCTCTCCCGCGCAGCTCGCTCCTCCGCGCAACGCGCTCCTCCAGGCGAAGTCTTCCCGTGCACTCTCTGTTCCCCACGCGCCTGTGCGACTCACGCTCAGATCCGGTTGGTGGGGAGTGGAGGAGCTGAGGTGGCGGCCCAGGAGACCGGGCTAGGCCGTTGGTGGCGCGGCCTCGAGGGCTCTTCCCCTCCTCTCGCTTGGCTATAAGAAGGGGCGGCCTTCTCCTTGAGAAACCCCCCAATACAGTGAGCTCCCTCTCCTACTCTCTCTTGTTTTGCCTGTGGTGACTTCGGGTGTGGTGTGTGGCTTCGGTTCCCGACGCCGATCTGCGATCCCCTGGTGCTCGTCGGCGAGGCGCTTGGCCGGCTCCTCCCCTGTGCTTGTGCGGCAGACTCCCTGACCTCGACTTCGTTGGTTTGATCGTGAACTCCGACGAAGGGGCTTTGTATCTCCGTGCCTACTGCTCTCTCTCACGGTGGTGTGAGGGCAATAGGTTTTCTGGGACAGTGCTCACGAGCACGCCTAGCCCTGTGACCTTCTGGTGGTTTCGAATATCACCTATCTGTGAGTATTTGGCTTTGATTCTTTGCGTTTTACAGCTTATCTAAATGCTTGTGAATGCAAAGAAAACAGTGGGATAAGTTGCTCTGTGATGCAATAAATTATATACCGAGATTGGTTGTTTTCGCCTTTGAGCTCTAATTTAGAGGTTCCTCTGTTGTTGCTGGGTCTAATAAATTGAACTTTGCACATCAATTTTAGACACATATATATATCTCAGTCACATTCCATTCGGTTATTGTGGTCACTAGATTGTAGCAGTTTGCTATAGATTGTATGGTTGATGATATAATTCAAGTTTGGTAAATTGAACTTGATCCTTCTGTGGGAAAACCAATTCATATGTTGTTGATCTAGTGACACCTTTGGCTATTGCTCTGCTGCCCGAATGCATGTGATCTGGTTAAAACTTGAACTGTGAGGAGATAAACTCTAGAACCTAGAGCTCAAAGTCTGGAAACATTTTGATATAACTAATCAATGAAAAGTATATGATTTAGTAGCGGGACGGCCAAGTATTTAACTTGTGTAACCCTACAAACTGAGAGCACAATTAATCAATTAAACTTGAGCTTGTTGCTAGTATTAATTGATTCATGATTTTTACAATGTCATACATGTTCTTGATTAGAAGTTTAATGTCTTCTTTATTGAATATGTGTTATGCTTTGAATGATATGTTCGATTCATATGATTTCATAATTGTTATGTCATTTATATTTGAATTGATATCATTCTTGTGTGTGGATAATTATATTGGAATTATATTTATATACATGCTTATACCGCACTTAATACAACAATCCAGAAAACCTAATTTCAAAGTAATGGCTTCATCCGATGTCGTTAAGCCGGAAGTTTTCGACGGTGCGAACTTCAAGCGGTGGCAAGCTAAGACAAAATTATGGCTGACCGATCTCAAACTCTTTTGGGTCATTTCAAATCCTCCGGTGTTTCCATTGGAGATCCCTGAAATGATGAAGTGGGAGGATGCAAATAACTCGAGTAATCCTCGCATAGACACTTTGGTGAAAAGAAACAAGCAATATTCTGTTCTAATTTCAATATAAAAAAGTGGTCTTAACCCTAAGGCTGCTAATACATGGCTTATATAGCCTCTTGGAACGTCCATAGAGTCCCCAAACCTAGTATAACTCAACTCTATATGGTTTTTTATACGAACTCTTAAAAAAAGGAAACTAGATTTTACAATTGTTATATTGTTTTGGTCATAACTTTTAATCTGTAATAAATTTGATGCTGGGACTAGATCCATTCCGTAGCTCTTGAAATTATCTTTCTAACGAGTACAAGAATGCCTGAATCAGACTTCATTTGTGAAAGTTATGACCTTTTTAGTAACCGCCTGTCAGGCTATCCTGAACCAAATCCGAATTAATTTCTGAGTTGAATCCGAGTTTAAATCCAATTGGCCTTATGAGAGGTACAAATTGGGTTTGAAAATCTTATCCAAAACTTGTAGTTTAAGTACTTGGGCTCCTTCCTTTTGTTCTTCCACTGCATGGGCTTTCTTTCTTCATGTCTTTGGCACCTAATGTGGTTATACTCTTCCTTTTGCCTCTCCATTGCTTTGCTATTGACAAACCTAAGAATGCACCATTTGATAACATGAGGTAGTATTCTATTTTTATGAATAACAATATTATATTTAATTTGGATTGAGTTCACCTGGCAATATTTCATGCGGCTCAATAATTCTTTCTAGTTGAATAATATATTTAATTGAAAAGTACAAGACACATGTGTATCCGCATAATGTGAGTACAAAAGTACTCGGCAAGCAGAAATAGCAACATGTAATTTTCATGCCAACAATTCATCAGCTCAACAATCCCATCTCATTCATCATCGTTTCAAAATTATATTATTATGTGATAAAAAGGTTCCAATTGTAGTTTATAAATATACTAATCACTCGTATTCAGAAATATCGTATTCAAAGATAAGGCCACTGATAGGCTCCCGTAGCCTCCAGTGTAGGAGTGATGAGTCGATGGGGTCCCGATCTTCCGATAGGATAATAACTCTGATTTGGAAGAGAACGACTTTGATGATGTAGGCTTCTAACCGATCACAAACAGAACACCAAACAATCACTAAACCACACCCCGAGTCGTTATCAACCATGCCAAGAACACGGTTGACCTGACCACGAAGGTCTATTTCTGCTTGCAACCGAAGAACACACAAGAACAGGATAACAAATAATATGAAATTACAAATATTTATGAATTTCTAATAAGATGGGATTTCGAATAAGGATCTTAACAGAGTGGTCTAGTCAACACACACAGAAGATACAAGTTGCAACGAAGGCCAACTAAACATAGACAAAATCGAAGGAAGCTAGAGGGGGTGCGATCTCCTTAATAGGGGAGGGGAAGCTACACATAACTAAGAAATAAGGGGGTGGTACTATTAATTATACTATTAATATGAACAGCATGACCGTGAATAGTATGGGCCAAGAGGTGGGGGCACATTTTCCTTAGGCTTTACAAGGCCCAATTTGACCTAAATAGGTGATGTAGAATATTCTTTTGGTGATTATGGCTCACTCAATGAATTTAGAAGTGGGCCAGATCCATTGAAAAGAGGATAAGATAAGCTTTCCATCAAGTGCTCACACACCTCAAACGGAATTCGTATGTGAGAG
Organism: Melocanna baccifera; assembly: GCA_036346265.1. Lineage (NCBI taxonomy): Eukaryota > Viridiplantae > Streptophyta > Magnoliopsida > Poales > Poaceae > Melocanna > Melocanna baccifera. The sequence continues at coordinate 19,371,561 of CM070676.1, read as the reverse complement.
ATATGCACGTTTGAAGTTAGACCTCTCAGGCTGAATCCGAATTGATCTAGAGGCTGAACTAAATTCCAACACGTGTCCCACTTGAACTCTTGCTTAAATTGATCCAAAAGTGACATGCTGATCTTGAGAAAGAATTAGAGAAGACGTCAACTTGGCCTTGATATACTGGTTTGCTTCCCTTTAGGTGGACCCCAACCACAAACACGTAGTGTTTATACTGTATAACTGTGCAAATATATATTTTCATCATTAGGTAGCATTATAGAGTTCATATAATATAAAGGTACTCTTAGAAACGAGTTCACCTGATAATTTAAGTGAAGTGTATGATCTCTTGTAATTGGTATAGTAAGCATAGCAAATATGATTGTATCCATAGGGGGGCCATGTCCTCATCACCCTCTCCTTAAAAATAAAGCCATCCTCAGTTTTTGATATGCTGAAAATAGGGTAACATAGAAGCCAAGGTATATGCACAGTATATGTATATGTGATCCGTTTTAACAGTTATTCGTTGTTGCATAATTAATGTTATAAAACAGTAGTGATCATAAAATCTCATTGTATCATTAACCCAAGTGTAATTATATATGTTAATGAGCAAATCTAAATTTCTTACACAGTAATTATTGCAACTTATTTTGCAAATGTAAGTGAAGTATTTACGCAATTCAAATCTTTGAAGTTGTAAATTTGCAGGGGTGGCACATATGGGCAAAACTACAACTTTTGGAATCAAACAAAATTCATCCATATAATCATATTTCAATCGAGCAATAGTAAATTCATCTAGCAAAGATGAAAAGATTTACAAGTTCTTTCATACATCAACTTCGTTATTTCGATTGTCAATGCTACATGGTTCAATATGAGATGAACACATAGACATTGAATGATCACTAAATTTTATTTTTCTCTTATAAGGAACAAGATTCAGCATATATGAATTATTGTTGAAAATGATAAGCTTTAATTCATCCATGTGATCACAAATTATGCATATTCGATATACAAGAAATTGATTGTCTACATCATAATCTTGAATAAAATTAAACTTATATGTGTAGATATAAGTACTAACTAGTTATTTCAAACATGAAATTTTAGTAAGGTTCTCAATCACACTAGATAATTCTCTAGAATCATCGAACATGATATAGTATAAGGAATTATCAAGAGATATTCTAGTAAGAAATTTCTTATGAGTAATCAATTCCACATTATGTTAATTGAGCAAAGAAATTTCAAAATATGGAATTTTCAATTGAAAACATGAATTTTCACAATTACTTACATTTTCATATTTAAATTCAGTACCATAGTTATTACCTTTATCGATCTCCTCAGTTGATGTAGGTGTTGCCGGTATCAAATCATTATGATGAAGTAATGGGGCAGCAAGTACTTCACCTCCAATTGTGGTTATCTTCTGCTCTTTTGCTTTCAATAGCACCTGTTGTTGAATATTTAACCCCTTGTCTTCAATATCAACTTCTCTCTTTTCTTCAGCATGGTTATTAACTTTCTTTAAGTTGTTAGCCACAGAAAGAGGCACAGACATTGGTTTGTTCTTATATTTTCTATCATCAAGCATTCTCAATTTTTTTCTCAATCTGACTTTTAACCTTACAAGAAAATATAAACAAATCAGAGAAAAAATTATACTCTTTGTGAATAAGAAAGTTATGAATGTTTTGATGAAGCCCATTTAAAAATCTATTCTCTGTAACTTCAGCATGTTTCTCTAAACCACAACGTAACAAACGAGTTTTCAATTCATGATAGTATTCATTTACAATTCTACTACCTTGCTTTAAACATTGCAATTTATTTAACAAGTCACGAGAATAATATAAAGGAACAAATATAGATCTCATGACTCGCTTCAAAGTATTTCAAGTTCTAGGTACATGTGGTAGTCTACATTGTTCCCTCCACCAAAATAATGTAAAATCAATAAATTCACTAGTAGCAGCCTAACTCTTTTATTATAAGGAAAATCATAGCATGCAAATTTTTGATCTAATTGTAATTCCCAATCAAGATAAACTTCAGGATCATATCTGCTAGAAATGGAAGAATTATAAATTTGACTTTAATTAATGCATCATCATCACATACCTCTCTTGTTATCCTACACGTACCCTATTAATTTTATCGGAGTCGATAATGGTCATGATCATTGGAGCCCTCAACTTTAGTATACGCGCCGTAATTGTTCTCTTCAACACTGTCATCCTTGTTCGTCGAAGAGTGAGGGAAAAATAGAGCACGTCGACCAACATAGGGTGGATGTTGCTCAATGTTCTCAACTCTGTTGTTAATGGTGGTGAAGGTCTCATTAAACCGATCCAACACATTGTAGATCTTCTCTATTTTATAGTTCACCTCATGGTTGAAATGTTGCACGGGCATCCTGATGCGAGGAGTGAGAGATCTGACACTCTCAAGTTGAAAGGATTGGTCATCATTATTGACTTCACGTTTTGAATTTTGTGAACCTGCCATTGTCAGTAAAAGACAAGAAACTAACAAGAAAAATGTTAGTTTCTATCAACTACTAGGAGGTAGAGTTTGACAAGTCACACATCTCTCAAGTTTTTACTAAGCTATTGCGAGTTCTTACCAATGCAAAACAGGTGGTGCAACTAGTGGTTGGTTCGTGATAAGTTTACTCAAGTGATGAGTATAGCGATTGCAAAGGCCGATTTGACGTGATCTACTCGGTTAGTAAAAGGTGTAGCTTGAAAGGATAGATATGTAGCAATGGGAAAAAACCAGTTAATTTCAGAAATTGCATAGAATTGAATTATAGTTCTTGTCTAGCACTTAGCCTATGTTGCTGATCAAACAAGAGTAGATGAAGGCTGAATCAGTTGTATAACAATGTATAGGAATGATAACAACAAGATAATTCAATAGAATGTAATTTGGAATTGGAAAGCATAAGAATTGACCTAAGTCTGAAAAGTAAAGATTTCTGTCCATTGAATAGCAAGTTGGTATTTTGCCTGTACCTTTTTGTCAGATGCCTCTTTTTAGTGATTCCTTTTTTTCCTGCTTCCTAACAACATTTTTTACAACTTTTCTTTCAGGGCCAAGTTCTGGAAACTAACCAAAAAATTCGCACAAAAATCACAAGTGCAGACTGTTGAAAATTCAATCTATAAATTTGGGTCAATTTTCACCGCAGATAACTTTTAACAGCCTTTTTGGAATGAAGCAAAATTTTAGGGGCAGTTAGATAAGGAACTTATGGATCTAATGGCAATGGTTTCACTCAAAAAGGATGTTGGAAATGAATGTTATGGCATTTTTGGTGGATATGACAGAAAAGCCGCTGATCTGGTCGAAATTGGAAATTATGGTGTGAGGTGTTCTTGATGAATTTTGATGTGAGAATTTTTTTAGTTTGGATTTTTATAAGGACAAGAATATGGCCCGTAACTAGACAATGCTATGACAGACACAAATTCAATTTAACAAACCAAAACTAACAGATCGAAAAGTATAATGGGGTTTGGACAGCAGAAATTAACTCTTTTTGTAGGGTAATTTTCTGGACTATAGGAAATAAAAACAAATATACTAACTAGGGATACAAGAAATCCTACTGATCAACTGAAACTCTGATACCACCTGATGAGTCGATGGGGTCCCGATCTTCCGATAAGATGATAACTCCGATTTGGAGAACTATTTTAACGATGCAAACTTCTAACCGGTCACGACCGTTTTCACCAAGCAATCGCTAAACCACAATCTGAGTCTTTATCAACCGTGCCAAGAATGATGTTGACCTGACTATGAAAGTCTATTCCTACATGCAACCGAAGAACACATAAGAATAAGATAATAAGCAATCTGAAATTGCAAATATTTATGAATTTCTGATAAGATGGGATTCCGAATAAGGATCTTGACTAGGTGGTCTAGTCGACACACGTAGAAAATACAAGTTGCAACGAAGACCATTTAAACATAAATGAAATCCATGGAAACTAGCGGGGGTGCGACCTCCTTAAATAGGGGAGACGAAATAGCACACAACTAAAAAAAATAAGGGAGCAGTACTATTCATTATACTATTCACATGAATAGTAGGCCGTAAATAGACCAAGAGGTGGGAGGCACCTTTCCTTTAGGTCTAAGCTGATGAGGGAGGCCCGATCTTCCAATAAGACGGATAATTTTGATTTGATATGACGTTAATAATGAGGCTACTTGACCGAGACGACCAAGTCCATCCTACAATCGCTATACCACACCCTAGTCGATATCAACTGTGCCAAGAACGTGGTACACCTGAACACGAGGTTCAATTCCTGCAAGTAATCGAAGAACAAGTAAGAATAAGATAAAGAGTAATATGAATATTACAAATATGAATGAGGTACATAAAGGGTTGAGGCCTGCAATCGTAGTTGTTGGTCTAGTCGACACAAGAACACGCGTCGAAGTTTCACAGGGAAAACTAATCTACACAAGCTTGAGTTATATGGCCAATTGAGTCTCTATTTATAGGGGCACGCAGTTCCTTTCTTATAGAAAGTTTTCAATACATGGAAAGTAATCAAATTATAGCTGATTTTATCTCTATTTCCAAAATTGAAAGATTGTTTTGATGATTCCATCGTGCACAGAAGGAATTTTGAGATGGGGTTAGATCCATTGGAAAGAGGACGAAAGAAGCTTTCTATGCTGTACTCACACATTCTAAATAGACTCTTGATGCAAAATCTATGAGCATTTAAAGTTAGTCCTATTAGGCTGAGTTAGCGTCGGCTTGTTTTGATGATTGTGGTGCGCACAGAAGAAATTTGGAGGTGGGGCTGGATCCATTGGAAAGTAGACGAGTTCTTCTTTCTGTACTGTACTTGCACACCTCAAATGCAGTTCGTATGCAAAAGTTATACATATTTGAAATTGAACCTATCAGGCTGACTCCGAATTGATCTGGAGACCGAATTGGATTCCAAAATATGTTCCACTAGAGTTGTTCCTTGAGCTGGTACCAAAGTGATATGGTGACGTTTGTACTCTGCTTGCACATGTTTCTCTTCATTTTGTACTTTTTGCACTTGATCAGCTCCTAAGTTCTTAAGTAAAAGAACATTACATGCAACAGGTAGCAGTCTCTTCCCCATTAAACAGTTATGCATTCCTAGGAAAGAGTTCACTTGATAATTTAGTTGTCGTGTACGTGCCCTTGTATTGCGTCAAGTTGAGAAGTTTTATTTGTGTTCAAAAGTGTAATGTCCTCATCACAAGCATTACAAGGCCCAATTTAGCCCAAATAGGTGATATAGCATATTCTTTTGATGATTACGGTATGTTCAGAATGACTTTGCAGGTGGGACTAAATCCGTTAGAAAGAGGACAAGATAAGCTTTCCATCAAGTACTCACACGCCTCAAACGGACTTCGGATGTGAGAGTTATGCATGTTTGAAGCGGACCTCTCAGGCTGAATCCGAATTGATCTAGAGGCCGAACTGGATTCCAAAATATGTCCCACTTGAACTCTTACTTTAATTGATCCAAAAGTGACATGGTGACCTTGAGAAAGAGTTCGAGAAGACATTGACTTGGTCTTGATATACTGGTTGACTTCCCTTTAGGTGGACCCCAACCACGAACTCGTAGTGTTGATACAATCCTCTTTGTATAACTATACAAATATATATTTTTATCATTACATAACATTACAGAGTTCATATAATATAAAGGTACTTCTAAAAACAAGCTCACCTGATAATGTAAGTGAAGTGTATGAGCTTTTGTAATTGGAATTGCAAGCATAGCAAATATGGTTGTGTCCATATAGATCATGTCCTCATCAAAAGTGATATGCATGAATAACGTTTTACATCCTATGCAGGTTGGTATCACTTTACACATAGCTACTCTGACTTTCTTAGATACGATGCTCAAATCAAAGTACTGGTGTTTCCCTTATTTCTATATACTATGTCTCTAGTTGGCTAGTCATAGTTGTTGGCTCGAGACGGTTTCTCACCCTCGCTTGACACCTAACCGACTATGATCTAGTTGTTGGTCCGAACAAACTTGCCTTCACTCGACACTCCACCACGCTAATTATGGGCACCTGGGGTTTGCCTTCTCTAGTCTTACTCAACCTCACAATCATATACTCCTTACCCATGTGTAGTGTATAATAACTTGATAAGGTAATTTTGCTCTGCTCGTCTTTGACGGGACCATGGTCGATACAATAGATACGAATCATTATACGAGTGAGAGTTGGTTTATCCTTATATCATATCCATATATAGAGGGCCCCTCCACCCATATATTATTTACCTATAGGACAACGACTTCTCCAACTACCTACCTTGCCATATTCATCATCATTGATCTCAAGCACATATTCATCATAGTTATCATTGATCTCAAGCACTTTAATTGAAATTACTCTAATCCAATTATTAAAGACATGCTTGCCTATGATTTGGCAGTAGGTCCCTGATTTAGGTACGCTCGAGTTAAACCTTTCCTTCAGACCCATTTTGTTTCCTACATTTAATACATATGATATGGTTTAATGTACAGATATAAATGATACACTAGGTCGATGCATTCTCGTGCGATTTCCTAGGTTAATTTAGCCGATCGTGGAATTTATTAATAAAAGCTATTTTATACAGCCACGTGAAGTTAGTTTACTAATGGCAACTATTTCAATTTAAATAGCAACTATTTCAATTTAATACCTATTACTAATTATTACCTCAGTTCTGCAATTTTAAATGCTATCTAAGATACAGATGTAATTATATATGTATCCAGGTACTCAATTATATATACGTGAAGACTCTCTCTGATGTGACGATGGCCCGATCTTCCGAGAGGTACTGGTAAGTCGATTGTGGAAAACTCGACGTTGATGACCCAAAGGCTCCGACCAAATAGATCGATCCCCTCGCAATCACTACACTACTGCTCTGATGGTTATCAACCGTGCTGAACGCGGTTGACCTCGCCAAGAAGGCTATCTCCTACAAGCGAATCGAGAACACAAGCAAGAGAGTAAAAGATGCAATTTGAATTTGTATTGCGAATAAACATTAAGTTTACAAGTTGGGGTTCCTCAACCGGATGTGCGGTGAGACTACTAAGCAGAATAAACTCTTAAGAAAAACCCAAGGAAAACTAAAGGGGGTGACCTCCTTAAATAGGAGTGGGGGAGGCCGCACTTATCTAACAAAAGGGGTGCGGTACTATTCACGGTTACTGTTCACATGAACAGTACGTCCATGATTAGTGCCGGCCCAAATAGTCTAAGCGTGATTACAAGTCCCAAGGCCCACTTTGACTCAGACTGAAAAAGTGACGCCATTTGTTTTGCAGTTTCTAATCGGCTCAGCTGGAATTTCAAGATGAGGCCAGGTTCGTCTGAAAGTAGACTCCAATATCTTTCCAACGAGTACTCACAGGCCCCGAGAAACCTTCTGGATCAAAAGTTATGGCCGTTTGAAGTAGGTGCTATCAAGCAGTCCGAATCTGAGTCGAACTCGCGAATATGAGTTGGATTGCGCTCAGTAGTTCCACTTCTACACTTGAGCTCGCGTGGTTCTTCTCCATGGTTCTTAAGAACAAGAAAATTACAAGTCTTAGGAAGTATCGAATTCTCAGTGGAAATATTATTGACTCCTAAAAACGAGTTTACTTGATAGTTGAATTGACGAGCACGTGCCCGAGTGATTGGAGGCCCATCATTCATGGAAGCAGTAAGAAGAGTGTTCATATCAGTAGAAGTGATGTCCTCATCATCCTCCCGTTCTTGAATTCGAGTTGTCCTCGACTCAACTCATCTTCCGCACCAAAGAATGGCCGTAGATCTGCAATGTTAAAGGTGGGGCTAACCCCAAAATCTGTAGGCAAGTCTAATTTACATGCATTATCATTAAAACGTTCAAGCACTTTAAAAGGACCATCTGCACGAGGTATGAGTTTAGACTTTCTCAATTCAGGGAATCACTCTTTACGCAAGTGTAACCACACAAGATCACCCGGCTCAAAAGTAATATGCTTGCGTCCCTGACTACCAGCAACTTTATATTTAGCATTCATGAGCTCAATGTTCTCTTTAGTTGTCTCATGCATCTTAAGTATCAAATCAGCACGTTGTTGAGCATCAAGATTCACCTTCTCCGAAGTGGGAAGGGGCAACAAGTCAATAGGTGCACGAGGGATGAAACCATAAACAATCTCAAAAGGGCATGCCTTTGTGGTAGAATGCAGTGAGCGATTATAAGTAAATTCCACATGAGGTAAACATTCTTCCCACATTTTTAAGTTCTTTTTAAGCACAGCCCTAAGCATTGTAGACAATGTTCTATTGACTACCTCAGTTTGTCCATCAGTTTGGGGATGACAAGTAGTAGAAAATAACAGCTTAGTCTCCAATTTAGTCCACAAGGTTCTCCAAAAATGACTAAGTAATTTAGCATCACGATATGAAACTATCGTATTTGGAATACCATGCAAGCGAACAATTTCCTTAAAGAACAAATCAGCAATATTTGTAGCATCATCACTTTTATGACATGGTATAAAATGAGCCATCTTAGAAAATCTATCCACGACAACAAAAATACTATCCCTCCCCTTCTTTGTCCTAGGCAGACCTAAAACAAAATCCATAGAAATATCTTCCCAAGGTGTACTTGGTACAGGGAGAGGAATGTATAAACCATGAGGATTAAGACGTGACTTAGCTTTTTGGCATGTGGTGCAGCGTGTAATGAAACGTTCGACGTCACGCCTCATCTTTGGCCAATAAAAGTGAAGGGTCAGAATGTCCTCAGTCTTCTTCACACCGAAGTGACCCATTAATCCTCCTCCACGCGCCTCCTGTAACAACAAAAGACGAACGGAGCTAACTGGAATACATAGCTTGTTAGTATGGTACAAGAACCCATCATGCACCACAAATTTATTCCAACCCTTTCTCTCCTTACAATTGAGTAACACATCTTTAAATTCAGCATCATGTACATATTGCTCCTTTATTGTCTCTAATCCAAAGATTTTTGAAGTCAAGTTGTGAAAGCATGGTATATCTCCTAGACAATGCATCGGCTATTACATTTTCTTTGCCCTTTTTATGTTTAATGACATAAGGGAATGACTCAATAAACTCAACCTACTTAGCATGTCTACGGTTCAGATTGGTTTGACTTCGAGTATGCTTAAAAGATTCATGATCAGAATGTATTACGAACTCTTTGGGCCATAAATAATGTTGCCATGTTTCCAAAGTTTGAACTAGAGCATATAATTCTTTATCATAGGTAGAATAGTTCAAACTAAGCCCACTCAATTTTTCACTAAAGTAAGCAACAGGTTTTCCTTCTTGAATTAACACACCACCAAGACCTATGCCACTAGCATCTCATTCTAATTCTAAAGTCTTGCAAAAATCAGGAAGTTGAAGTAAAGGGGCATGTGTCAACTTATCTTTGAGAACGTCGAAAGCATGTTGTTGCATGGTGCCCCAAGTAAAAGGAACACCCTTTTTTGTAAGCTCATTCAGCGGTGCAGCGATGGTGCTGAAATCTCGAACAAAACGCCGATAGAAGCCAGCGAGCCCGAGAAAACTCTGCACTTGTGTGACCGTTTTAGGAGGCGGTCAACTCTGGATAGCGACGATCTTGGCCTGATCAACTTCAATGCCCTGTAGAGTAACAAAATAGCCAAGAAACGATACTCGATCGGTGCAAAAAGTGCACTTCTCAAGGTTACCAAACAAACATGCATCTCACAAAGCATTAAAAACAGCACGTAAATGATTCAGGTGTTCTTCATATGACTTGCTATATATCAGAATATCATCAAAATAAACCACCACAAATTTTCCAATGAAAGCACGTAAAACTTCGTTCATCAAACGCATGAAAGTACTAGGTGCATTAGTTAAACCAAAAGGCATCACCAACCACTCATATAGACCAAATTTAGTTTTAAATGTCATTTTTCATTCATCTCCTAATTTCATTCTAATCTGGTGGTACCCGCTAAGCAAGTCAATCTTTGTGAAAATAATAGAACCACTCAACTCATCTAGCATGTCGTCCAACCTAGGAATAGGATGACGATACCGTATTGTGATATTATTAATGGCTCTACAATCAACACACATACGCCAACTACTATTTTTCTTAGGAACCAAAAGAACAGGAACAGCACAAGGATTCAAGCTTTCTCGTACATACCCTCGATCCAAAAGATCTTGGACTTGTCGTTGAATTTCCTTAGTCTCCTCCGGATTGGTCCTATACGCCGCACGGTTTGGCAAAGTCGCTCCCGGAATTAAGTCAATTTGGTGTTCAATCCCTCTAATAGGTGGCAGTCCCGGGGGTAGTTCAGCTGGAAACACATCCTCATATTCCTGCAAAAGATTAGTGACAGCAGACGGTAAAGAACTAGATATATCATCAAGTGAAAATAAAGCATCTTTGCATATCAAAGCATAGTATGGCATATCATTGTCGATAATTTCAACAAGATCAGAATTGGTTGCAAGCATGACACAACCCTTTAATTTAATTCTCTCAGTCCTAGAACTAGATGCCAATTTCTCTTTCTTGGGTGGAAAAATGTTCTTCACTACTTGCTGATTTTCAGATTCATGTTCATGTTCTTTCATCTCATTTGCAGCTATCTCTTTTTCACATTGCACAATTTCAGCAGGTGTCAAAGGTAGCAAAATTATTTTCTTTCCTTTGTGCATAAGAGAGTACTTATTACTTCTACCATGATGAGTTACATCAGTATAAAATTCCCATGAATGACCTAATAAAAGTGAGCAAGCCTGCATAGGTACTACGTCGAAATCAGCTACATCATGATAGGAACCAATGGAAAAATACACTCTCGCAGATTGTGTTATCTTCACCTTACCGCTGTTGTTGAACCACTGAATGTGGTATGGATGAGGATGTGCACGTGTGGTCAAGTCAAGCTTCTTGACCAAATCTAAACTCACCAAGTTATTACAACTCCCGTCATCAATTTTGATACGAACACGGCAATCCTTGACGATGAGGAACATCTGAAACAAATTATAGCGTTATAGCTTCTCTGCTTGCTCCTTTTGAGTGCTCAACACTCGCTGCACAATTATGGTCCTATAATTCTCCGTAGCAGCGGTACCTAAAATTTCCTCCTCTTCGCTATGTTCCTCTGGATCATCATCATTACCTGCAAGGTTAGCTGCAAGAACATATTCATTCTCAACATCACTAGCACTTACATATCCACCGTCTTCTGTCGCAATGTACGCTCGCTGACTTGGGCAATTTTTCATGACATGTCCCATCCCTTTACAACAGTGGCATATAATCCCCGTCGTACGACCCGTGGAAGCAACTGATGAAGAGCTCTTCGCTGGTGTCTACACATTAGTGGATTTGCTCGCCTCAGGTGCGCGTAACGGTGCTAGCGGTGCTGCTGAACGTGCCCTACTCACGGAGGAGGCAGCAGACCGTAAAGCAGGAGGTGGGGTTGACTTGGTTTGCCCTGGTGTCGACCTCGATGCAGAAGCACTTCCATAGCTGCTCCTATTCCATTGTTGTCTTCCCTGCAATTCTTTTTCTGCCAAACAAGCAAGCTGGAACAATCTATTGATATCATTATACTCATTATAATCAATTATGCCCTGAATTTCACGCCTTAAGCCCCCATAAAAATGAGCCATCTTATCCTCCTCATCCTCTACAACATTACAACGCAGCATGCCTATTTGTAGTTCTTGATAATATTCCTCAACAGTTTTATTATCTTGGTCTAAGCGCTGTAATTTCTTACGCATATCTCGTTTAAAAGCAGGAGGAATAAATCTAGCACGCATAGCTACCTTCAATCTATCCCAAGTATCAGGTGCTAAACCAGAATTAACCACTTGACTCCACCAAAGGATAGCAAAATCTTTAAATTCACTAGTAGCTTGTCTGACTCTATGCACTTCAGGAACTAGATGGGCATTAAATTTTTGTTCAACTGTCATTTCCCAATCTAGATAAACTTCAGCATCAATAAACACCCGCAAAAGATGGTATGGTAAATTTAACTTTAGCAAATGGGTCATCATTAGCACGAGCATTGTGGTGTTAAAAGTCATTATCTCCCATACCATGACGGTTGCGTTGTAGACGGTGTCGTAGACGTACATCTTGAGTATCACGATTTTGCCTCTCATTATCATCTCCCTCCTCAAGGTCTTGGGGTGCATCATGTTCATTTTCGCGTCCGTTGTTTGGTGGTCGATTCACCATTCTTTCAAGGCGTGTGATGAGTGCTGCAATACTCTCATTGATGGATCGCTGCAATATATCTATCGTAGCTTGAAACTTTCTATCGATGTTCTCATTAATGGTAGTGCGTTGTTCACCCAAGTGCGTCATGAGCTCTCCCTTTGCAACACACTCTTGCGCGTCAGACGACTCACCTGCCATAGTTAGTAGAAAACAGAAGACAACACAAAAGAATTATCCCTATCAACGACTAGGTGATGGAAAGGTGGAATCACACACTCTCAAGCATCTTACCACAATCTTACAAGTGTTCTTACCAATGCAAACAGAAGGAGGTTCAACCGGTGGCTGGTTCGAGATACCGTGTCGAGCGTGGGTACGATTGCAAGAGGGGATCTGTTCTGATCAAGAGTAGGTGGAGCTCGGAAGGCACAATATGGTAGCAAAGGATCAGCAATAATTAGTTCAGTAAATGTAAGTTGAAAGATTGTTCCAAATACTCGTCAAGTTGCCGATCCTAGCCTAATCACAGCTAGCCAATCAAGCCCTATGCAAGGAAGTGTATGTACGCACACGCAATGATCAATGTGACTTGATGTAAGCAAAGGAGAGCCTCACAACAAGTACTTGGAGAAACGCTAGCCCACTAATCAAACTTCTTTGTAAGGGCACAAGACTATTCGCGCGAAGGAGAGCACAAAACAACGGTATCGAGAAAACGCGAACAACCCTCTAGTTTGAGTAGATACAACAGCTAGTCTCAACAGATAAAAAGGCAAATTTTTATGTGGCTTATATATACTCGTCTGAAAGGTTTCGACGAGATCTACAACTTTTTCAACTAGACGAACCCCAAATTCTAAAGGGAAGACCAAATAAAACCCCAAAAACAGAAAGCTGAAATCTTGCGACGCAATTTAGTGCTAAAGATGGCCAATTTTGGGGGTCTTAGAGGGTGACTAGTACAATCTAGTCATTTTCATTGGATGCGCGCCATTGATAGCTTTCCAACGAGTACAAGAACGTCAAATTCCGACTCCGTATGCAAAAGTTACGCCCGTTTTACTGAAGGGGGGTCGGAAACGGACTCGAATTGGAATCGGTCTCAAATCAAACTGCTATAACTTTTGATCCCGTGACCGAACTTGCACCAAAATTTTTCTGGAGGCTTTTGGAGGTGTCATGAAGGACTCCACTAAATTTCACTGGATTTGGAAAAGGTTTGATAACTTTCAAATTTCGGACAGAAGGGCACTCTTTGCTCTATTTGTTTTTCAAACCGAAGTCAATCTCTCTCTTTTCTTCTCTTTTGTTTTCTTTTCTTTTTTTCTCTCTGGGTCCGAAACCCTAATTTTCTTTTTATCACAGAGGATGGCGGCGGATGGAAGGGTTGCGGCAAGGGTTGCCGCGGATGGGGAAGGGCTTACGGCAAGGGTTGCCGCGGATGGAAGGCGTGCGCGGTGCGGCCTGAGATGGAAGGTGCGGTAGCGGATGGAAGGCGCGCGTGGCAAGGATGGATGGCGCGGCTTGAGATGGAAGGTGTGGTAGCGGATGGAAGGCGCGGCGCGGCCTGAGATGGAAGGTGATTGCGGCAAGGACTATTGCGGCCAGGAAAAAAACATAACGACGAAGCTACGCAAATCAACACGAGTTGCAAACTAGACAATGATGAACTAGACTTTGACTAAACTAGGAATTAGCAACTTGAACACGATAATGTAACCAAAATTTTAACGAGCAATACCGGAAAGAAAATTGCAATGGCACAAGGGGATGTTGGGACAGCAGAAGAGCAATACGAACAAATATTTTTGTGGGCTAATTTTCTGGATTTTTAGGACGATAAACATAAACTAATCTAAAAGGAACGAATTACCTCACGGGCAACCGTTGCTCTGATACCACCTAATGTGACGATGGCCCGACCTTCCGAGATGTACTGGTAAGTCGATTGTGGAGAACTCGACGTTGATGACCCAAAGGCTTCGACCAAACAGATCGACCCCCTCGCAATCACTACACCACTGCTTCGATAGTTATCAACCATGCCGAACGCGGTTGACCTCGCCAAGAAGGTTATCTCCTGCAAGCGAATCGAGAACACAAGCAAGAGAGTAAAAGATGCAATCTGAATTTGTATTGCGAATAAAGATTAAGTTCACAAGTTGGGGTTCCTCAACCGGACGTGCGGTGAGACTGCTAAGCAGAATAAACTCTTAAGAAAAACCCGAGGAAAACTAAAGGGGGCGACCTCCTTAAATAGGAGTGGGGGAGGCCGCACTTATCTAACAAAATGGGGTGTGGTACTATTCATGGTTACTGTTCACGTGAACAGTATGCCTATGATTAGTGCCGGCCCAAATAGTCTAAGCATGATTACAAGGCCCAAGGCCCACTTTGACTCGGACTGAAAAAGTGACGCCACTTGTTTTGTAGTTTCTGATCGGCTCTAGTGGAATTTCGAGGTGAGGCCAGGTTCATCTGAAAGTAGACTCCAATATCTTTCTAACGAGTACTCACGGGCCCTGAGAAACCATCTGGATCAAAAGTTATGGCCGTTTGAAGTAGATGCTGTCAAGCAGTCCGAATCTGAGTCGAACTCGCGAATATGAGTTGGATTGCGCTCGATAGTTCCACTTCTACACTTGAGCTCGCGTGGTTCTTCTCCATGATTCTTAAGAACAAGAAAATTACAAGTCTTAGGAAGTATCGAATTCTCAGTGGAAATATTATTGACTCCTAAAAACGAGTTTACCTGATAGTTGAGTTGACGAGCACATGCCCGAGTGATTGGACCTTACCCATCATTCATGGAAGCAGTAAGAGGAGTGTTCATATCAGTAGAAGTGATGTCCTCATCACTCTTTCTACTCCCTCCACTCTCCTTACTCAGCTAGTCAACCAGCTGGGCCTCAACCCAATACTCTTGGCTCCTCTCCTCTCCTCTCCTCATGTTCTCCTTACTCACTTGCCTCCTCTCTCTGTCCCTCTCTATCTTGTTGATTCTTCTCTAATGCCGTCGCCTCCCTACTTGTGCTGGCTCCCTAGGCTGGTAGGTCACTGGCTCCCTGGCACCGCATCACTGTCCTCCCCTTTGGCCAACTCTCCTCTCCGTCGCACCCTGCTGCTGCTACTCAGCTCTACTCCTACCTGGGTGTCACCCCTACTCGGCTTCACTTCTACCTGGGTGTTGCCCCTATGCAACTTGGTTGCCACCAGTTGCCCAACTGCCTCCTTGGCCCTCCATCGACTGGATCCAGCTCCTGGCACCATGGATTTGACTCCAGCCACCGAGATCCGAAGCTCCTCCCGCTACACATGTTCCCACTTTTGATTTACTTTTTGTTCTTGGCTTTACATGATTTACTCTTTGATTTGTAGTTGCTTTTTTAATAAAGAACAAGGTTGAAATTGTGATGGTGGTGGATCTGGTTGGTTTGCATGGCGGGGCTTGAGGTTTTTCAAACGCCGAGGAGTGTGGATGGCATCAAGTGCGCACAGTGGTCAACGGTGACACACCGTCACTGTGGTTCGGCTCTCCTCCGGTATACTCTACTCCCCTCCTTAGCATCCTTTCCTATTATATCTAGTTTACTTGTATAGATGCTATGGCTTTGAGGCGATGCATGTGAATGTGATGATACATGTGATGTGGTCCCATGATGGTGATGGCAAGGATCAAAAATAGGTTATAGAGGATACCTTGTTGGATGATGTTGGGGTCGATTTGAGGTTGAACCGGGTTCGGTCTTCCCAGGGGATTGTGCTTGGCTCAATTGTTCTTTGGTTGGCTAGCATGCGGTTTCAGTTGCTGCCTCCTCCTAGGGTTACCGTCCTCTTCTCCTTCACAGGCTCTTCTCCTCCTGGTGCTGCTCTCCTCTTCTAGCCTGGTCGCTGAGCTTCACTCCATGCTCTTTTTCTCAGCAATGACTTGTGGGGTTTGGGGGAAATGTATTGGATCTGGTGGAATGTGGCTTGCTGACGCAGTTCGGTCGTAGCTATGGTTGGCTACGGTTGTGGGTGAAAATAAACTCTCTCCCCCTATGGTCGATCTCCCTCAGCCTTATCCTCTCCCCTTTGTGCCATGACTGTGCTATGGGATTTTTACCCCACCAGCGGAGTTGGTTTTGCTACTTTGATAAAAATTAGTTTTATTGGGTTGTCTTGCAATGAAATAGGAATTGGAATGGATTTAGGTTTGTTTCTAATGTCAGGTGATGAAACTTTATGGCTGTGAGAGGTGCCAACTAGCTCCGAATGGTCTGGTGTCTCGATGACCGAATCGCCCAATTCGATAACCTAGCAAGGGTCCTGACAATAATCTGGCTTTTCAATTACTTCTTTTATTCGGTCTTTTTTGGTATCTTCCTATTCGTTTTTCTCGCAATTAAATAGATACAGATTACTTCAGCTTAGCAAATATTGATATAACGCTACTTGTGATGTAATTATTTATATTCTTGAAATTATTATCTTGATTGAGATCGAGACTTGTAACTTAATGTAACAAACTGTTATTAATTAACTATTGTAATATGGATCATTATAATTTTATTTCATTTGACGAATGCATTTAATTGTCGCTTTGCTTGATTAATTGTATTTCTTAATCTTGTATGCTTATATTGTTTTATTTCCTGGAGATGGGACTTGTGAATGCATTCTATTTATTTACTGTTCTTATATGTCAGTTTGGCTTGATGCCTACGAAAACTTAATTTACCTTACAATTTATTTAGTAGTTAATTAATTAACTTTGTTTAGTTCCATAATTTATGGCTTAAGATTAATTGAAAGCACGGGCGTTACAATCTAAGATCAAATTTCACATACACAATCCATTCATGTTCTACATTGATAAGATAGCTCATGCTATATATATATATATATATATATATATATATACATATATATATATATATATATATATATACATATATATATATACATATATATATATACATATATATATATACATATATATATATACATATATATATATACATATATATATATACATATATATATATACATATATATATATATACATATATATATATACATATATATATATATACATATATATATATATATATATACATATATATATATATATACATATATACATGTATATATATACATATACATGTATATATATATACATGTATATATATACATATATATATATATGTATATACATATATATATACATATATATATATGTATGTATATATATATATATATATATATATATATATATGTATGTATATATATATATACATACATATATATATATATATATATGTACATATATATGTATATATATGTACATACATATATATATATATGTACATATATATGTATATATATGTACATATATATATATATGTATATATATATATGTATATATATATGTATATGTATATGTATATATATATATGTATGTATATGTATATGTATATATATATATGTATGTATATGTATATGTATATATATATATGTATATGTATATATATATATACACATATATATACCATTATGCATCAAGATACTGAGAAGTATATAGTATATGTTATAATCACTACTACAGAAATCATCATTACAGATGGTTCAAAAACGTCATCATAGATGGTTTTTTGAACCGTCTGAATTTATGGGTCAGTGATAATTCAAAGTTATCATAGACGGTTTGTGAGCCGTCTGTGATAAATAATATCTGCATAGCTTAGAATTAGAACCGTCAAAAATACTATCACTGCATTTGCTCAAACAAAAATCGTTTATAATACTCAAACATCATAGACGGTTCTATTTTAGAACCGTCTGTGATGTGTGACTATCACAAACAGTTCTACATATAGAACTGTCTGTGATATGTCAGTTATAGACGGTTTATACTAAAAAACCGTCTATGATAGTTCATTCTATACCTAAAACTTCTTCTATTTTTCAGTTAGCCTCAGGAAGTGTTAACTGTGCCTTTTGAAAACAAGCGAAAATAAACAAATACGATATGAAACATAGTAGAAAACATTCTATTTTCATTACAAACCAATATTATAACATCACAAGATTATAATCCATCATTACAATATTACAAAAAAACATAGCAGATAATATTCCATTTACATTACAATGCACTCAAATACTAGAAGAAACAATGGAGGGAGGTGCTGGCTGGCTAGCTGACGAGGAGGAACATCATGTAGTTGGACAACGCCCTGATTGCCTCCACACGGGGCGCTGCATCTTCTGCCTTGGCTTGCCGGCTCCTGCCGTGGAACAAATCGGTGGCAATGTGCCAGCTGATGATACTCTCGTGGAGAGATTTTTAATGCATAAAGGGTAGGGGATGGATTCATGTGAGGTATTTATAGGGGAGGGAGAGGTAGGATGATCTGTGGGGTGTGGGACGAGATTTACAACTTTGCAGTTGAGACAAACCCTAAATTTTGAAGGGAAGATAAAATTTTTTGACAAAAACAGAAATAAAAAACTTTCGATGCAGATTTGAGGCTAAAGATGGCCGATTTTTGGGGGTCCTAGAGGGCAACTGACGCAAGTGGGTTGGTTTTTTTATCAGGCTCGTCGTTAGCTTTCCAACAAGTACAAGAACGTCGAAAATGGATACCGTATGCAAAAGTTATGCCTGTTTTACTGAAGGTGTGTCAAAACGGAATCATACTCGAACTCAGGCGGGAAATTATAAAATTTTAGGAATATGCGAGGCAGGAAATATATAAATAAGAACTGTCTGTGATATTTGGCATATTACAGACGGTTTTTACTAAGAACCGTCTCAGACGGTTCTTAGTAAAAACCGTCTGTGATTGTATTTAATACTAGCGATTTTTATGAATCGTCTATGATAACACGTCTAATATAAACCTTTATGTAGTAGTGAATGCTGTTCTTTAAACTGACACGAGAATCATTGGCTGCGACTTTGCACGCATCAGATTTAAAGGTACTAGAAATACTGGGATCCTAGCTCCTCTTGGCCATAAAAGGGGAGGCAAAGAGGTAGCCAAAGATAAGGATACACCATCCTTAGCCGTCGAGCTGAGAAACTAGTCTACTCCTCTTGCTCTCTCGATAGAGAGGAAGGAAGCAGCTGTTACAGCCAGTAGAGGCCAGCCGATCATCCGAGGCGCTCGTGTGGGAGACGACGGAGAAGCCATGACGAGCTCCTCTGCCGCGGCGACGGGGACGAGGAAGGTGGTGTGCGTGACTGGTGCGTCGTCGCGGTACATCGCGTCGTGCAAGCATAAGCAAGAGGCAATTAATTAGTTTTTTTTGTTGATCCCAAACTCTGTTCACGACTTGCCCATCAGTTCTGCCGTACGTACGGTCTACGGACTTTTTTTTTGGGTAGCAGATATACAAAGGTTTATGTATCACACGTTGGGTGATGAAGTTGTTGGAGTCATCGCTGAGAAGATTTGCACAGGCATGTGGCTGCGTTCCTTGGATGTATCACACGTTGGGCTGGCTGTTTTCTGTGAAAACGGAGCCTGGAGACGATCTGGTTATGTCTCCTTAACAAGGTTTTAAATAGTGGATAGCGCAAACGTAACGGTGGATTATTTTTATTACAGATAGTGTATATTGGAGGTATAGCATGTGCTATATGCTTGAGGATTAGTCGGATTTACTCATCGATTTACCAAATACCGAGTTGCTGATGTGCGGTAGCCTACTGCATTGCCGGTAAGACCGCATTGCCGGTAAGAGATAGAAAGTACTATTGCAGCTATAGCGAGCTGTCTCGAAACTCACATGCAATCGATAGAAGTATAGAACCTAAACAAGTCTTCTCAGCATTTCTGATTTTTTGCTAAGTGTCAAAGATGCTTGCAGACTCTAGTTCCACGATTTGCATGTTTGGTTCTTTCATATGGTCAGTAAGCCACGATGTTAGCAAACTAACCAGGCAGCCACTACACTCTCTAACTCTGCCAATGTTGCTGCTATAGGTGAAATAATCAGAGAACTTCCGATTCGAGCCAAAAACTAGCAAAATTATCTGATCTCCGCACCAACTTAGCGCATCTTCCGCATCCAAATCCGCCACTCCACTACAGGCATGTAACATCCCGATTTTTGGTTGGAAATTTCGGTTTCCTTAAAAAATTCAGTATTTGAATTTATTTGGGGTCTTATGGTTTGCCAAATTTTCTTCTCCTCTATTCCATTTATTAAAATCAAAAAAAGAGAAGAAAAAGAAAACCCCCTCCTTCCCATGCACGGCCTAGCCGGCCCAACGGCCTAGCCAGCCCGCCCGCCTCCTCCTTCCTCCTTCCTTCTTCGGTGCCCCGTCACCCGCGCCCCTTTTTCCCCGCACGCGTGCCCTGAAGCCGCTTGCATCACCGCCCCGGCCTCTCCTCCCTACGCTAGTGCGAGACTCCTTCGTGGCACCGCCACAACCTCCCCGTACCTTTCTCCCAGGGCTAGATCCTCTCCTTCCCCTCTAGCTCTGTCGCCCACACTCTCTGTCGTACCCCCGTCGCCGTCATAATTCAGATCCCCAAGGCTTCGTCGTTGTGCCCGAGCTGTTGCGCCCAAGATGGTTTCTTGATCCTCCCCCGCATTTGCTTCATCTGCACTGGCCTCGCCTCCTCTCCATTGGTGGATGGAACCATATAATCGTTAGATGGAACCGTCTACAATATATTTATTGCATAATTTCAAATGATATGCACGATTTACTAAAATGCTAGGTCATTTCTACTAATAATAATTGCAAATATTGCTTTCCGCAAAATAAAGAAACTCGAGCCACCATTTGTTAAGCGTTGCATCGTATATTAGTGCATTCTGTGTATTGGTTCGCGAAGCACGGTTGTGTGTGCTCATCCTTGCTCTCGATTTTCCCCAGAAATTGAAAATTAAGACCAGTACGTATTCTACGAAGAGCAAGGCCACGACGGAGGAGAAAATGATGTCAATTAGGCTTAACGCATAGTACTCTTACCTCTCCTCCCACAGTTCAATTAACCATTTTAACTATCAAGTGGGCCCAATATTAACTAGACCTTAGCTAATATCGAATCTACTTGGGTTACCCTAGTCACTGCCTGTGAAAGAGTGAGCCTCCTACTTTCCGTTTCCACTATTTTTTTGTAATGTAATTATTTGGCCTGACGGCCATATGTAAGAACTGATACCAATGTGGGAATATTTAAACTCTGATATTGATATGATTTGCATAGTGTATGAAATGATCCAATCATGTACCTGTGAGCACTATCTACTGATCCAGGGAATAGTTCAGCTTATTTACAGAGGATTCGGGTTAGTCAAATCTAGGTCCGACAAGGCAGGACGCAAGCACTGCGAATACGCCGCTAGTAACTAAAGAGAAGTAATAGCGAGCGTGCTGTAGAGCTGCTTACACGAGGGACTTGGTGTTGGGCGTGGCCCCGAAGAGAACGCGGTAGATGTCGGCCACCTTGGCCTCCACCTTCATCTACTCCACCTATGTTACCATGAGCCAGGGGAGGGGGAGCTCAGTAGCAGCCGTGCCCTCCTTCGATGGGTCACCCCTGGTGGGAGGCTATGGCTGCGACGAGGAGTCCATGGAGGGCACTGCTGATGCCATCCAAATACGGAACAACTATACGTAGGCATTACAACAAGCACTTGGCGAGCACAGCTCCATAGGCATTAAAGCAAACACCTTTCGTCCATAGCTACGGCTTGTTACCTGCTTGTGTTGGCTCTTGTATTTCTTCTCCATGACAACAGAGTCACCTGCGCCGTGGTTGGCCTTGCTCTCCTCATTGGGGGCCTCGTGGACAGGAGGTGGGTGGAGGAAGGCAAGCTTGATGGGGGCGACAGCACGGGCCACTAGCTCCTCCAGGGTGGGCTGGGGCGGGGAAGAGACCGGCGTGGTCGTGGCCATTAGTGCACGACGCACCATCCAAGCCATAGGGTAGCGGCGGTAGGGGGCGTCAACCTCATCTGACTCTTCGGTAGGTTTATTTCTAGTTCAGATTCTAATTTTATTGTCTCTTTTTCTCTCTGAACCATCACCGCCTCTTCCCTTTTTCTCTGTACGGACGCCAGCTAGATCGGCCCATGCACTCCCGATTCTCCTCCTCGTGCAAAACACAGTGTCCACACGTTTCCCTCGTCCGCACGATTACACGCGGCCCACGGGCGTCCTTCCTTCATGCGCCCACCATTCACGCGTCTGCACTGGACCTCGGTCGCTTTTTCATGCGCCCGATCACCTTCGCTTTCATGCCATCTCCACGCACATGCTCGCCCTACACGCAGCCGAACGCATTGACGCGTCTCAATTAGAGGCGGACTTATACGATTTTCAGGATAAGCGTTCAAAGTTAATAAGATATTATTTTAATAAAAAAGTAGATCAATTTATACTAGCAAAAATTAAATAACAATTTATTTGTACAAGAGACAATATCTTAAATAATTTTAAAAATTACCAAATAATTAAAAAAATTATTGAATTGAGAATATAAAACTTGAAAATAGGGATGGATTTGTCTAGGTGTAGATGTGCACTACTTGCTTTGCTCCCCTTGGTGGCCTAGCTGTCGTCACTGCATGCTCCCTCTAGGGCTTGGGCTCCTAGGCAGTCTGGCTAGGCCCCGCTTGGCGCTTGCTCGCTTACTACTTTGCATTTAAATTTTGTATAAAACTCAGTTTTAGCCAAAAAAAAATTTTTGACCGTCTATTCACCCCCTTTAGTCGGTTGGCAAAAAAGTTTATTTGGACTTATCAAAATTGTTATGATTATAGTAGTTAATATGTTCAAAATTGAAATAAGTCAATTTTGAGTGAAAATGTTACTGAGGCTCGATTCGATAGTGACTCATTAGCTCGAATTTAAAACAACCATTTAAAAGATAAATAAAAATGATTTGAAGTCGAACTATGTCAATTTCAAACGAAGCTCGATAATAGCTCGTTAAGCTTGACAGTCAGTCCGATCTCCTTGAACCTTTAGGTAGGCTACAATTTTTTAGACGAATTAGGGAGGGGGCATGGGAGTGCACTGAAATATATTAGAGATATAAATATATAGTATTTAAACCAATTTATTAATATATATTACATATGTCTACAAAATACACGATATTCTCTTAAAAATTGAAGTGTTCAACTGAATGCTCATGATCGCGTTAGATCCGTCCCTGGCCTCACGTCCCCCATGCAGCTTGATGCGGGGGGGGGGGGGGGGGCTTGGCCCGATCTTCACGGCGTAGGATTATGGATAACTAGTCCGTGCAACCTAACAATTGATGCGGTCAACCATCATCTCTATACGGCAACCTGCAGCACTCAAATTACTTAACCACACGCTATGACCTTCGTCTACTCGCTAACGTAAAGCAGACACGTTCAAGCAATCCCCAAAGATTCGCAAGAACAATGGAGTAGCAACTTAGAAATAACACCCAATCCCAATTGGTAGTGAAAATAGCTCACACACACAAAGAAAACAAGTGTTCTACTAAAATTTCCAAAATGAACTTATGTCTCCATACATGGGGTGCCCCCCTATTTATAGGGTGAGGTGACTTGGGGGGCTAAGAAAGCAATGAAGTAAGCGTTGACATCATATTGTACGATTTTCTATGGCTATACGATCTTTTGTAGCTATACTAATATATGCGCTTACATCACTTCATTTTGATCTTCTGTGGTTACGCGATCTTTTGTAGCAATATACGCTTACATCACTTCATATTGATCTTCTGTGGCTACGAGATTTTTTGTGGCTATGCTTCCCATGTCACTAAAACTTCTTTTCCTTCTGTTATCTTTTCCTCGAATCTAAGAATACATGAAATAGGAGTATTAGGTACTAATCAATTCTTAACATTATCATGTGTCATTCTTTAAGGAAGGAATTCACCTGATAATTTTTTATTCGGTTCAATAACTCCTTTCAGAAAATTCATGCCTTGAACATAAAAATATAAAGCGCCTTGAGCTTGAAATTGCAAAGCGTGGTTGTGGCTGAATGTGATGAAGGAGAAAATAGGTAATGCTAGTGTTATCCGCACAGCTCCTCACGCCATGCACACAGCCCATGCTGATCACGCACAAACTCACGCACCAATTCCTTACGCTGTCTCCACACAATCACACGCTGCTTGCCTCCATGCGCTAGGTTTCCTGTTCTCCCTCCCAGCCATCCTCCCTCTCGGCCGATCGTTCTCCTCCTCTTTGATTTAGCAGTTTGGGCCGCATGAAGAAGGGCATTGTTAGCTTTTGACCTGAGCCATCTGTGAACAACGAAAGGCGGCTCCTTCCCTTGAGCGATGTAGTAGGAAACACCAATAATTGCGTTGTGTAAGACACAGGTCGTGATGATGTTTTGTTGTGTGTCCAAATCTGGTAATAGTTTGGGCTATGCTTGATGGAAAATGCCAATCATCCTCCCATCTGGAACCTTCAATTCGCATCAGTGCCGCAAGTTTACTCGACGACACCTGCCATGTGGTTTGTGCTAGATATGCCCCTTAGATGGAGATAGACATGATGGCAAAAGTTAATTCTAAAACAATTTTAACTTAAAAGGGATTGTCCATACACTAATACTGAAAATTCCACGACTGAAATGGCTGAGCATTGTAAAGTTTATTAAGTAATGTAACTTTCACTATGCATAGCAACGCTTTAACTACATATATAATTATTCAGCCTTTTTTTCTGATGTTGGTTGACATGCCTGCTAGATTCCCACCATGCTTGCGTGCCCAACTAGCAATCTGAGCAGTTGCACAACACAAGCTGTTACTCTTTTCACATGTTAATAATTGTTTCCCAGTTCAAGGAGAACGAATTTCATTTCTCCCGGAGTAAAAATGGGCGATAAATTTCTCAATCCAAAAGTTCAGAACAGAAGAAGCAAAAGCAGTGTCTTCCTTGACAATTGGCCCTGATTTTGCTGAAAGCAGGAAGGCAAAACCTTCAGACAGAGGAAGCATGCAGTTCAAACATCAGAGTCTGAAAAATACTTCACTGGAAGGCCTTTTCTGGACATTTGCCATCAATTTTGGAATGATGAGGGAAATCATGCGGCATATCTTCAGCTTTCAGACCAGCATCTCTCAACGTTTGGACAACTTCCTTGTGCACAACAGCATTTCCTTCCGGTGTCAGATGCAGTCCATCACTAGGAGATGAAAACAGAAATAGTTACAAGTTACAACGATTATTGAGCTATCTCCTTCTAAAACAAAACTAACACAATAATGATTGGTTCTAGAGAAGCTTTTGTTCTTTAAATATGGGCTGCAAACAGTCACTTGTAAGGTCTTGAACAACTAAGTTGGAGGATTTGGAAGAAATATTTTCAAAACAACAAAATCGAGTTATCTTTAAATGAAAACAACTAGACTCAACGAAGCCTTATTGCATCATTCTTCATAAGAAACCGTAATAGTTTCGAAAAAAAGATAATATTCTATTCTGCTCAAAGGACCAAATAATCAGGCTTATCTACTAACAAAAAAAATGCATGGCAGATCCAAACACAGTCAATGAAAGTTGGGAGTCTTCCCAGTTCCCAAGTATATGATCGATGATTGATGCACCCAAGTTATCTTAAATCTCATCGTAAATGCACCACACCTTAAAGCAACATGTTATAATGGTAGGAAAAATATATCAAGGCGCATGAGACAGTCCAAATCTCTGAGGTGGATTTTATTAAAAAACCTTTTTTAAGTCTTACCAAGCGTTGGTGAAAATTAACGCAACACTGATTAAGCTCAATTTTATTCCAAAACTAAGAACAACCTAAATAAAAATAATTTTATTTTTAAAAAGAATCATCTGTTCAATTTATAATAATGACAATAGAGGATGTTAAATTTTTGCACGTGTTACACATGTATGCTTTCTCTTACTAGTAAGATATAAATCTGAAAATCCTAGTGGCAAATATTAAATTTCACCAGGACTGATACCATGTATAGAAAAAGTAAATAAAATATGAACAAGCATTACCTTAAGTAAAGTTTCTGCCATCCTTCAGTTGCTTGCATCTTTGACCAAATGTCAACGCAGTGTATATCCATTTCTCTGGCTAGTCCTATGCATTGACTTGCATAGACACCAGCCATTTCATTTGTCCTCTCAGGGAGCCTCCTCGCATCTTCTCCATATAGTGATCTTGAGGAAAACAATATCAACAACTAATAAAACCAATATAATGCATTCAATAAACCTTGTGGAAAATGGAACATGTCAGTCACTGCACATAAAATGAATGGACAAATAACAAATAAATTCTAATATTTTCTGAGTTAATAGCAGGACAGATCACTGCCAAGAGCAAACAGAACTGTATCATTAGCTACACAGTAAAGCAAGGGCATATTCTGAGCTTAGTGCAGGAGTTTGTTTTTGGCTCATAGACAAAAAAAATATTAACTTTTCTTCATTTTTCATTTATTTCTTTCTAAGTCAGTCATTCACCAAACTTGCTAGAGCAAACATGATTCAACATGATAAATGATGCCAACCGTGCATATCTTTCTCTTCCATCTTCATCAACAGGAGGTGGGGTGATTAGCACAATCACCATGGATTTCGAACAATCCTGCATTGAGATAATACAAACTTTAAACTGGAAACATATTTTAAGGAAGGATAATTGACATTGGCAAAAAAAAAAGACCTATTGACCAAATACTGCAATTGAAAATTTACCTTAGGATGCCTACTTTCAGACATTAAGTTAAAAATGACTGACCATCAACTCTCAAATGGAAGTTCCAGAAAATTGTTATATAAATTAGTGAGCTAGATGTGAATATTGCTTCTTAATCTTCTTCCTAGCCTAGTAATCGCAATAGGATCAAGCCATGTATGATCCAAAGCAAGGCAACCCACACATATATACCTCTAGGCAAGCGGTGCCTGGCTATCTGCGCAGGATTACAGCTAATCTGAAATTGCTTACTGTTTGAGTTCCAATATCAAAATATAAAGTTTTCCCCATTGTACACGGAAAATTGATTTCAAGCATTTTTTATAATGGGCTTCACTACTTGTTAGCCCGAGCACTTGAATTTTTTAAGAAAATAGCAGTCTAAAAAAGTTAATTTTAATTTGCTAGCCAAACTACTACATGTTTATGCTACTACACAAACTTTGTATGTGTAGGACCCTATATGGTAATCAAGGGGAGGGGGAGGGGGGTTGAATGATGCTTTCAAATTCAACCTTTAAAGTCAACCTCCCCAGATGGTATTCTAAAACCTTCACTCAACTAGCAATTGGAAGCCAAGAAGATTAGATTAGCCAACCAACAAAGAACTCAGCAAAGCGCGGAAGCAAAACGGAGTTCAATCCCTCACAACCAGTCAGACCGCTATGGACACAGCGGTTGGACCTACTTGCTGGCAATCTGACCGCCTGGGAATGCCTGTTTAACTGGGCACCGGTCTGATTGCACCTCAAATCTAGAATAGAAAAAACAACCCAAGCCAAAACCCAAAAAGGTGCAATCCACAAAATACAAAACCAAATAACTTGAAACTTTGCGCACACATTGTTAAGGATATAAGGAACCTAGTCCATTCAAAAATCGCATTGATCTTGGTCAAAGTTCCAACATTTCCTTAAAACAAGCAAGATTGCACGAAAATCTGGCAAAAATCAAGAACTTGACATATGATTTGCTCGTGGGTTAATAATGGCCAAATTGGCTCTATATAGGTTCCCACATATCACAGTAAGTAAGAGCACCCACAGATTCATGGTCAAAATCCTAGGAACACGATTTCACAAGAAAGACTCCAAATCGATCCAAACTGAGCAACTCCAAAATCTTGCTACAATTAGTCCCTAGATGGATGGCATATGATCCTCATGAGATATATTCATCTCCTATACGTCTATGAAACCAGCAAAATCAAGAGAGAAGAGAGGAGGGTCAAAAACACCAATCAAAACAAGTGTAAAACCAATAAGATTAAGAACACACCATGTATGATGAAGAAGACCGATCTATTGCAACTTGTAGATATTTGATTTAGTCACTCCACCATAGAGGATAGAGCACCATGGTTATCACAGCTCCACTTGGCCTCCTCAGCACCTTCTTGACCTAAACCGCTCTACAATCACCACGGTTTTGGTCCCTTTGCTGTTTCCAGTATTTTGGCTTCCCGCCAAAACACTCCGCTTTGACCATTGACCTCACCTCTTCCAAAGCTTAATCAATCCATGGTCATCTCTTCCTTTGCAAGCAATCTCCATACTTGCAATGTGTAGATTAACCAATGGCTCATGCATTGGCAAGTCTCTCCGTGTCGGTTCCCCCTTACCACACCTCACTTGCACCGACCGCACCATTTAATGAACCACTACTCGAACCTTCCCTTTAACATCCCTTGTCTTCTATGCCTCGCTTGAGCCTAGCCATCCTGTCTAGTTTCCTTGACCGTACTACAGCACATCTATGAACCTAATCCCGATCCACTCGATCCACACCATCAACCATGGTTACCTCCAAGACCCTGCGCATCAAAGTCCAAGAAACTATTTCCGAGCACAAATTCTTCACAACTTGACCCACATCAGTCCAAACATACTTCATGCAATATGAATGCAATAACCTATACTCCAAAACTCAACCCATGACCAATTCCCAAAATCTCCAAAAACCCCTCGGCTCAAAACAGGTCATAGTCGGTCTGACTACCATTGAGCGGCCAGTCAAACCACCTATCGTCAGATCGCCTGCCCGGTCAGACCGCTTCCCTAAAGCCGGTCTGACCGCAAAGGCAAAATACCAAGCAAACCAACTAAGTCCTCCAAAAAAACCCTATCTAGACTTTTCGGTATTTTGCTATCTAATTTTGGCTCAAACCTCCATTTTAGGTGACACCTAGTGCAAAGACATCTCTAGACGCTCATACATATTAGTTTGTTGTCCAAGAGTTAAAAACCAACTGGGCCAGTCTGACCACTTGAACCAAGTTGGTCAAACTGCCCCTGGCAAAAATGCCTGAGAGGCACCAAGCTGGTCCGACTGGCTCTGCACAGTGGTCAAACCGCCCCTACAGAGCAGTCAGACCACCCCTGACAGGCAACACTGAAAAACAGCAAAACTTTCGCAAATACAAATTTCAACTCGACACGATTGCCAATTGTTTAGCAGAGATAAACCATGGATATTCTCAACATGGTTCTTCAGTATGTTTCCAATCTTCAGCTTGCTAGCCATTCAATAAAATAAGTAATGCATGATTACACCATGATAAAGAGAATTAGGGGCCAACAAAAAGGACAGCTACTTTTGGTGCTTGGAAAAAATTGTTCTTGAATAACAGATCTAAATCTTAGTTTTAAGAGGCTAAATGCAAATCACAGCGAACAAGGTTATAGAAAAAGAAATGAGCAATATGCCATAGATCCACAATCAGAGGAACGCTGGCAATACATATTTGGCAAAGTCACATCCATGATAAGCCTAAAGTGGTTTTCTCAAAACTCTAACATAAGGGTCCATAACAGAAAATAAATTTATATCCGAGGAGTGGAGAAAAGATCTTGGAGATCTGTGCATTCTGAGATCATTGTCTCTACATGAACATACTTCATCCATCTAACAGTCATTTCCATTTAACACAAATTTATTTGTTCAACAATACAAATTTTTTAACACAAATGTATATGTTCAACAGTACAAACTTGTAGAATCATTCCTAAATCCTAAGCGATTGTTTGGATCAGGCTAGACCTGGTAGCTCTTCATTTTTGTTATCTTGGTTTCAATTTATCGAAAACAAGATTTTAGATGGTTAAGATCTAAAACAAGTTAAGTTTAAGTAAACCTGGTTTCCATTTTCCTAAGACTCAAAGATCCAAGCAAACCCCTAATTATGCGAGCAGCATACAAGTTAACCTAGTTTTAAATTATGTACACAGTACACACTGCTTGCAGTATTATATGTTCTCGAAAATCAGGTCTTAAACATGATCCAGTAAATATGTTTGTATTCCCTGCACAAAAAAACTACTAACACGTCCTGCATAATGGCCTCCATAAAAACTTGAAGTGGTTAAGAACATAAAGAAAACAATGTACCTTCAGATGATTAACTATTTTTTTGAGATTCTCTTTATACTCGTCAACTGGAACATGTTGTCGCTCGCTTGTTCGTCCTAAGAGGGCTGCATCATTAGCACCAAAGAATATAGTTGTTGCAAGAGGAGGTGCTAAGCCAACCTGCACAGGGAGTGTTCATTTGCCGCACATCAGTCTGTCTGCAAGTATGATTATTTAACCTGACCTGGATGCGACCGTCGTACCAGGGGAAAGATGTGTTGGATCAAGAACAGAGCCCATCTTGTGTTGTACCCACCGTAACCTCTGACAACAATATCGGCCTGATACAGAGAAGATCGCCGGATATCACAATAAGTCAGGAAACCAAGCAAGAAACGAAAATTATTTGCGAGATTGCAAGGATTATGCAAGGGGGAAATGTTCGCAAGCAGCAGGAGGCACAGAGACAGTTATCATCTGATCAATGGCCCAGTTCTTCGAATCGAAGTATTCCCAGCTCTACGAGCAAGAAACGCATGTACGTCCGACGCGGGGGCGAATCGACGGGGCATACAGTCAGAGGAATGTGGTGGGGGTGGTGTGTACCTTGCGGGAGTATGTGTCGGCGAGGGCGGCTCCCCAGCCGCCAGGGCGGAAGGACTGCTCGGTGATGGAGTCGCCGAACAGCACCAGCCTCGGCCGTACCATTTCTTGCGATGCCCCTGCCCAAGGCCAAAAGTGAGAGACGCGTACTACCTGCGGGAAGCGTACAGCCGTACGGGAGGAGTGTAGCAACTACCTGCGGCGTCGGCGAGGCAGACGGGAGATGGGGCCGCCGTCGAGGGGCAGGATCCGGGCGCTGTCATGGAGCTTGAATGCTTGGTGAGTGACTAGGGAGCCGAAAGACCTCTTAAAACATTTGCAAAAAGGAATTCCTTGCAAAAATTGATGTATTCCGCTGTAAAACCTTGCAGGTCGGAGAATGCCATTTAGAATAAAAATATTGTAAATTGCCACTTAGAATGCGATTTCATTTGATCTATGCTGGGCCAGCTTTCTATCACGCTGACTTTATATATGAACTCCTATTTGGGACTTCCTTTCGTCCTGACTCATCGCTTTCCTCTACGCTAAAACTACTGGCTGGGTTTGCTTGCTCGCACAAGGGCTGTAGGCTTGTGGATCTATGCCATTTTGTTTTATTGATCCTCTTTCCCATCTATTTAATTCGTTTTCCATTATCAAGGTTTACACTAGACCTGACCAAATAGGTCGTCTCACATGACACAACACGGGCTTGAATAGAATACGGCCTGATTAGGCCTGACACGATTAGTCCAAATAAGTTATCGTGTCGTGTTGTGTCAGCCCATGTTCCCACCTTCCAACCTAGGCATGGCACGGAGAAGGATCAAGTCATGCTGGACTAGCCTGGGCACGTTTAGCGAAATAGGCTATCGATAGCATGTTGATTTTACTGTCAGTCACAAGTAATTTCACTATCAATCACAAATAATTTTACTATCAGTCGTTGAGTCGTAAGTATTTTTACTACCAATCATAGGTCATTTTACTACCAAGTCACCCCTTCGCACTCAGAAGAGTGCAGTAATCCTACCATAAGTAATTTTATTGCCAACCATAAGTAATTTTACTACTACCATAGGAGAGTTACGGTTCGTATCGTGTTGTGCTGGTGCTGGATTGGCCTGGCTCGTTTGGCTAGGTCTAGTCTGCACTGTTTGCACTTACCAAATTGACCTCTCTATGTCTACTTTCTACTAGACCCAAATAAACCAAGGAATCCTTAAAAATACAATAAACTAAGGGGACTGCTAAAGAACAAGGATCCTGAAACTAAAACCTGAATTCCAAAATTTTGAAACCTAAAGTTAAAATTGGTGTTTGAGTTTTAAATCCGAAACTTGAAGTTTCAATAGGCTTCAAAATCTCAAGTTTAAGTTTCAACAGGTTTTTTAAAATCCGAAGCTGGATGTGTTTAGGCTTGAAATTTCAAGTTACGATGAGACTCCAAACAAGTTTCGCACATTTCAAAATTCTAATAGCAATGGGATAGCAAAGTTTCAAATTGCATGCACAAGTTTCAAGATGTTTCATGTTTCAAAATTTGAATGTAAGTTTCAATCGAGTTCCGGGTCAAAATAAATAAATAAAAGCTCCACACGAGTTTGAAGTTTTGAAAACAAAGGTTTCATGCAAGTAAGTTTCGGAACCAAGTTTCACACAAGTTTCAAGTTTCAAAAACTGAAACCTCGAGTTTCAAACATGAGTTTCAAGCAAGTTTCGAAACTGAAACTTAATGTTTCATCGAGTTTCAAATCTAAAAGTTGATGTTTAAAAAATATTCCAAATATGAACTTCAAAAGTTAGTTTCAGACAAGTTTCAAAACAAAAGTTATCAACATTTCATAGGAGTTATCAACATTTCAGTCAAGTTTCATGGAAATTTTAAAATTTGAACAAGTTTCACAAAAAAATATAGGCATATTTGCCGGCCACCGCGCTTGAATGAGTGCATGACCTCTTGCTGTCATGCCTGCTCAGCAACCCACACGTTGACTTGCCGCTTGGCCTCACACTCATCACCACCAAATGCTCGCATGCTACCATGTGCTCGCTTTCTAGCGATGCCACATCAAGGCGGCACATTGGGGGAGGTCGTCGACTGTGGCACATAGAGAAGATGACGAAGTTAGGAGGCAATGAGATCCAGATTTGAATCAAGATTGAGATGTAGAGAGCATACTCAGGAATGAGGAACATGCTGCAGCACTTGAGGGAGTTTAGTTGACATACACATGTGGCCGGGATCATTCATAGGCATCAAATCCAATGGTGATAGCATGTCCCGTTAGTTTTTGCTCAGAGTTTTTCTCTTAAAAATGAGGTTAATGTACATGCTTTTGAATATAACAGTGAGTTCAACTTTGGCATAAATGGATATATTTGGATTTTTGAGTGACATGGCCTCAAACGTTTGGCATTTGAAGCCTAGTTCAAATGTTCTAGGTTTCAACTCAGGTTTTAGGGTTTTGGCAAGTTTCGTGCAGTTTTGGCAAGTTTTAGATTTTAGATTTAAGTTTCTGGCATGTTTCGGCAAGGAAAAATGTTAGATTCTAGGATTCAAAATTCAGTCATGTTTTGGCAAGTTTCATATTTCATTGTTTTGGCCTGTTAGGCAAGTTTTAGGCGTGTTTTGGCAACATCATGTTTTAGATTCTATGATTCATCTTGCAGGCATGTTTTGGCAGTTTTAGGCTTATTTCAAGTTTCACATTTATTGGTTCAGCATATTTCAAGCATGTATCTATAAGGACAAGGTTTTAGATTTTAGTATTCTGTTTTCACTGTTTTAGGCATGTTTCGACAATTTTCAGGCTTGTTTTAAGTTTTAGTGTTTTCGTAAATTTTACATTTTAGAATTCAAGCTTCACACATGTTTCTACAAGGTTTCAAGCCTGTTTCAAGCTTTAGGTTTCATTGTTTCGGCTTGTTTCAATTGGTAGGTTTTTTGTTTATTGTATGTTTCAAATCTAATAAAAATGCAATGATTTGAGCAAATTGTTAGAATTTGGACCTATTTGTGAAGGCCCATTCATTCCTAAAATTCCAAAGCATGGTATGATTTAGTCACACGTTGCTAGGGTAAATGGAAGGAAAGCAATATAAAAGCTAGAGTCCTTGCTACCCTCTAGATACATGTGACACATGGTATGTGATAGATAAGCTTACACACGCATTACGCATATTAACAATTTTTGCATGGGAATCGCATGAGTTGTGACTTGAGATGAGCGACCGCACTATGGCATAGAGCTACTCTTGGATACTAAATATACCTTCTATTTTATTGAATCATGCCTTTCTGATGAGGAGATTTGGCCCGGTCTTTCGATGATAACTATAATTATGATCAATTGATATGATGTTGACGATGAGGCTACTGACCGAAATGACCAAGTTCATCCTACAATCGCTACATCACACCATTGTCATTACCAACCGTGCCCAACACGGTTGATCTTTCCTGCAAGCAATCGAGAATCAAGCAAAAAAGAAATAAGTGCGATCTAAATTTGTGGATAGAAGATGAAGTTTTATTAAATAATAGAAAGGCTTGAAGTCGTCACGCTTAGTCTAGTCGACATAAATACACAAATGATGTTTTTCAATGAAAACAATATAAACAAGCCTAAGGACTAAAAGTTGTAGCCACCATAAAGGTTATAAGGAGGTGGGAGTGACCTAGGGTTGTGCACCACTAGAGGGTGCACACAACCTAGATTTAGATCCCAACACTATTACAAGGTCCAAGTTGGCCTAACAGGTGACACAACATCTCTCATTGATGATTGTGACGTGTAGACAATAAATATGAAGGTGGGACCAGATCCTTTGAAAAGGTCTCATTATAGGCTTTCTTTCAAGTACTCGAACACCTCCAACAGACTACGTATGCGAAAGTTATGATCGTTTTAAGTTAGTACTGTCAGGCTAACTCCGAATTAGTTTGGAATTGAAATAGAGTCGGCCTGGACTTATTGTGTTAGTAGTGCAGCTCCTCTTACCTTGGTTCTAGAGTAGAATAACATTACATGACTTAGGTAGCTATCCATCCTCGATAGGAAAATTATGAACTCCTAGAAACGAACTCATATGATAATTCAACTGTCGTGCACATGCCCTTGTCATAGATCCTTGCCTAGCATCTTGTGAATAAGTGTTGTGTGTATCCAAGAAAGTGATGTCTTCATCACCTTCTATCTCCTTTTGAACTGGTCAGGAGCACTGCATAATTACAATTATTTGGTTTTGAATTAGTAGTTACTGGTGGCTTAATTCAGTTTAAATTGAGAGTTACTAGTGAGAAATTATCTTGTCCTTAAAAGATTTAGAGATGTCCATATTCACTAACCGAATTCCTCCCTTCTATTCTTTCATCTTTCTTCTCTGGTGATTTGTGCTAGTGTGTTGAGTCGCCAAATTTCATCATCCTTTCTTCTCGGTATGCACCAGGGAAGGAGGGAGAGCAGGATCTCCGAATCATTGCCACGCATAGTACCTGAACGGGGTGACAATAAGGTTTCTAGGTAGCACATCTGCATAGCCGCTTGTTGCGCTGCTACCTCTATACACTACACTGTATTGAGTTTGCGCTACTTTCTATTCTACTTCAAGCCCTATTGTAAGTCGTTCGTGCTATCAATCAACTTTGTTGTAATTCTATTCTTGCGTATATTCAGAAGTATAATGAGTTGACTATTGTTAGTTCTGAGAATTGCATAACTAGTATTTTGTGATATGTCTTCGCTAATACTTGGAATTAAAATATTACCTATATTTTCAACATGAGTTTTCAGATTTTATACGTGTTTCATGCTTTAAAAAAATCAAGCATGTATTGACATAGCTTCAGGAATATAAAACATAACCCACGTACAACACGCACATCAAGTGATTTTATATCCCAAGGTCAACAATTACAAATGATGCTGTTACAAAATAGGTCCAAATCTAACCAAGATACAAAAATGTAGAATAAATCTTCATCATAGGTACAGGAATGTTTCGAAACTTTTACAATTCTGACAAAATGGCAAACAATCACTAGAGGTAGGACGCAGCAATTCATCTCAATATTCTTGATATTATCATGGAGGGCGAACAAGTACTCCTCGTTCATTTCTTTCTCTGATAAACTAAATCATTGGATCATTTACAGTCTGCCACGTAAGGTGCACATGCATCCTTCTATCTTAGTCGCCATGAAACTACCAAGATTACTGCAACGATCGAACTTTTTACGATTTTCGGTGTCAATTGGTTGGATGCATGACTCCAGTCCAGATATAGCATGGAATCATGGATAGATTGAGTGCGCCTGGAGTGACGCTTCTTAGTGAACCTAGAAGCAACGCGACAACGTCCAACATCCACTCTACGTCCTTGTCCTTACAGTATCCAAAATCACATATATTGCCTGACCTGCCCACACGTGCATGCAACAATATCCACTCTACTAATCCATCAAGCTAAGCCTTAGCTAATTGCCATTGACTAAATGATAGTTTCATACTTTTAGCACAAATCATAAACACACAAATAGGTGTGGGAAAAAAGCTAGCTAGTGGGATTCGTTGGCTTAGTTTAAAATTACTCTAATTACACTCGTTAATCAATTAAACATTAAAACAAGTTGATTTTGAATGAAATTGGATTTTACTCTGACTCGATTAAGCTCGGCTCGTTAGTTTGATTCTAAAAATATTTTTAAATTATAAATAAATAATATTAAATAAAAATCATGTAAATCTTGAAAAAGACTCGGTAAAATAAGAACTTAGCTTAACACTTGGTTAGTTCTTGACGGTACTTCAAAAAAAGAGACACACACCCTTAGGCCCTGATCATTTCGGCTTTTTTCGGCTTCAGCTTCTAGCTTCAGCTTTTTTTCACTATTCACTACACTATCCACTAATTCAGCATACAGTGTTTTTCACCAAATTACAGATGCTTTTTCACCAAAACCAAAAGCCATCGCTATTCCGATCACCCCCTTAGTCAGCCACGGAGCATTCCACGCCAGCCAGACGTCGCACAGTCGTCGTGTAACCCGACCCTCCGCCGCGTGTCGGCTCTTGGGCCTCATTCTCGACGGCGTCCAACCGCGCCGGCGCCAGAGCAGAGCTCCACACGCCTTGCCCCACCTCCCAGCCGAACCCACCGCCTCTCCCCGATGGCGACGGCGGGCTCCCCTCCTCTCCCCACCTCCACCGTTTCCGTCCTCCCACCACTCTGCCCTTCCCGCCTCCGCTTTCGGCCAACATCACCACCACCAGAACCAACACCCGCGGCTTCTCCCCTTTCCGTGGGCCGTGGTTGCCGTTCTTGGCCCGGCCTCCGCTGCCAAGCCGCCACCGGCCCCTCGCCGCCGCCTCCCCACGGTAATGCCACTGCTGCGCCTCCTTTCCGTTCACTTGCCGCAACTTTTATATTATGCTCCAATTAATCGCGGTTAGGGATGATGTGGTGTATCGTATAAGTTGTAGAGAATTACTTAAGTAAATGTTTCCGATTGGAACTCTGCTGGGGATCTGCTGTTCCAAATGCCAATTTTAGGTGTGTCAGACGGCGATGGAGAACTTTATGTATGTTCCATGTAATGGAGCCGGTTCGAAATGAATTGGGTGCTTGACGAAGGTGGAGAATTAGTGGGAAAAAAATTGTTCTCTTGTGGTGGATAATTAGTGCTTGGAGGATATGTAGTTGGTGGAATAATAGTAATTTGAAGTTTGTATGTTTTGCTTGAACTAACAGAAATGCTAGTTCAGAGTTCTTGTAAAAAAGAAAAATGCTACAAAATTTAAAAATAAAATCTCTTTATTCGGTGTTTTCTTTTGGTGTCTCAAGGATAAATATCAGGTTCGTTTGTACTCGAAATCTTAGTTATTGATTCGATACAGAACATGAGAACACTGTTTCTTGCATTAGAAGTTTTGCTGTTTTTTAATTGGTTTAGCATTCACATACCCGTGCACCGTATCTTTTTAATAGCTAAACATCATACATGCCTACCGTACAAGCGCAGAGTAGTGGAGTGGCTGTTTGCTTTTACCATTGACTGTTGTTTGGAAAATTGTTGCTTAAGAGTGGTCGAGAGTGCAGTAAAAATTTACTTATTGGCTTTGATTTTTAATTCACTGAATCATTGGGTAATGTAGCTCTGTGTGGAAAATGCTAGTTGTATAAGATATCTGGTATCCTTTTATTGAATTATCTGCCCTTTGGCATCATGTCTGGTTTTCAGAAAATTCACAATAGGAGCTAAGACTACAGTGATCTTCTGTAGCCCAAGAATATGTAGGTCTGTCTTGTTTGGCTAACTTGGTAAAGTTCTCACCTTGGAATAATCCACTCGTAGAATTTTGCGCAACCATTCGATTGGAAAATTGCCTTTCCATTTTCTCTAAGAAAATACCTTGGATTCACTCCAAATGAGGTCCCCACCTTACCCTACCCAGACAAGTTTGTTGCGTAAGTTTGAATTCCAAATTTGAGTCTTTATTTTCCTAGCGGATTAGTCCAATATGTCGGAATTTGCACCTGTAGAATTTATCTTGATTGAGGCTCAATATATAATTTGTTAGAGCTTGTTTAATTCAGATGATCAATAACCCTGCAATTTGCTATTCTCACATTGAAATAGGGTCAACAAGTGGGTAGTTTTCCAACCATTTGAAGTAAACTAAATTCAGACCTGAATAGACCAAAAGTAACAGTACTCATCATCAATTAAACCAACACTAAACTATCAATTTCCAACTAGATAGAAGACCGCTGTATTCACTAGTCACTGAAGCTGGATCATCATTGTCCAAGGTTGTCCTCGTCACCCTTTTAGAAGTTTTTGGTAGTAAGGGGGGTTGTCTTGTCATGTTTTTGATCCTTTACATTCTGTGTCACTGTTGAAGTGTTGCTGCATGTAGGAAGCTAGTAACCCTAGTAACAAGCAGATTGGATACACCCACCACAGACCTTCTGATGAGAACAACACAATCCTAGAGGATCACAATTGATTTTTCTGGTCCTACCAAACATATTATTCTTCTTGAGAACTCCTTGATTCTTAATCATGGTTTGGTTAGTCTAATTCCAAGCATGTCTGTCTTCTCTGATGACTATCCACTTCCCGGAATCCCATGTGCCATTATAGTGTCATTTAGTTGGTTATATAAAATAATTCACACGAATAATTGCCATAGCAAAACTGCTAGTAGACATTTTACAAGTGCCAGTGGTATTTTGTTACTAAGTATTGATCTCACCTCATCACTTTGCTATGTAAAATCAAGCCAACCAAAAAAACAAATGATAGTTCTTTTAGTATTTATTGGAGGTATTCTTGTTTTAAGTCATGCAAAATTCCAATCCATCAAAATGAATTTAGTGGAGTCCATTTCCATCGCAAACACCTTATGATGCTTTTACATTTGCATGAGGACATGTGGCCTATTTTCAAAGAGGTCGTTCCTTCATGGGAAAAAGAAATGTTCTTATAGGATTATGTTCCTTCTGGTGGCTTCTGTCGCATTTTATGAACTTAGATGCTTAACGTGAGGGAACATGATTCCTTTCAAAAATACTTTACCTTTTATGGGGGATAGTGCTAGTATATATACTCATAAGCTTGTATCCTTAAGAGTGCATAGCTTGATGTTATTTGAACCTGGGCATAGCTTGATGTTATTTGAACCTGGGCTGCGACTTCAGTGATGTCATACTGGTTTTACTTCTTAGTGCAACTTTAGTTGAAATAGAATTATATTAAGTTAGAAATTAGTTATCGTTCATTGGTCAGTGTTGTCCATCAGCAGTTGTTTGAACTTCAGTATGTACAGGACACGTATCAATAGCTTGCAACAACCAAAAAAAATATTTTTCTTGTGTTGTAATCTAGGAATTGTGTCTGGGAACAGAAAATCTAAATATTGAGCTTTGTTAAGTTTAATGTCTAAGAGTTAATACTGTCTGAACCTTCAACCGGAAGAGCACTAGAATTGTTTCTGTATATTCTTTTCCCATTGCGATCTGTCAGTTTAGTCTCTTTCTCAAGATTGCAGTTCCGCTTAATGGGTGCATGCACATGATAAATCTTGTTTTTCCTTTTCACAGGTTGGCAAGAGAGGTTGTCAAGATTACAGGATAGGGTACGGATATTCTTCGCAGTTTTTTTTCTGGATGTCATTGTTTTTCTGGGGAAGTGCTTGGGATGGAAGTAATAAATCAGGAGGCAAGTAGCGCCAACGATTTCGAAAGAAATCCAAGTGAAGATGCTCTAGGAAGGATTAACATGTCATTTTTACTGGTATACAGCTTTCCTATGTTGAAGATTCGGGTGCATGGTGAATGTGCATGTTTGGAAGGTAGTTGTGTTACCTAGTTGCATTTCAGCAAGCAGTGTCTTCTAGGCAAATATTGCATTGTTTTATAGGTCATATATTGCCAGTCTTTGATTTGGAGATACAGGCATCATAAAGGGAAAGGTATACCCGTTTCCTTGATAATAGTAGCGTGAGATATAATTACTGTTGCAAATAAAATTATATGTTATCCAGGATCCTGAAGATGATGGTATCTGGTAACTGTTGGGTAGATAAGGTCGTTTTCAGTCTCAAACCTATTCCTAGCAATCAAATCATATTTCTAGCCGTGATCTGACTTGAATTGGCCTGTCTGGTAGCTTCCAGTGAGACTTGTATATTCAAAGATTCACCGGTCACCGGCCAGCTCGTCGTGGCGGCGGCGGCGGTTCGGTGTGCTTCTTGTGCTCCTTGCTTTGTGCTTAGCCTAACCACTTGCTTTAGATAAGGGAGAGAATTATGGAAAAAATTTGTAACTTCATGGCCTGTTCGTATTTTTGATAAAGTGGGTCATTTTATGTTATAGTGTTGATAGATAAAATAAGATACTTTCAAAAATAATCTTTTTATTTAAATTATATATATATATATTTATATTTATTTTATACTACTAATCCTCTATGGCTCTTCTAACCGTTAAACAATAAGTGTCAAAGTCGCAAGTCGTCCAACAGGTAAGTTGAACAATACCTCAACAAATGGCTCAACCGTTGAGCGAAACGTGTCGTCGGACGCTATCCGCTCGTCTCTCTCCACCATAGAGCACATGAAAAAGATTCCCGCAATCCTTTGCTCTCCGATTGACTCGACGTGACCTGCCTGCGCACGCACGAGAGACGCCCTCGTCTCCCGTGACCTTCTTCGTACCCATTCGGCCTCCACGTGACAACACGAGTAGCACCTCTGCTCTCCGTTCCTAGACGTGAGCTATCACGTGAAGACTCCCTTCACGTGATGCATGTATTAGCTTTGTTCTGGAACTTCACGTGATGGACCGAAGCAACAATGGATAAGCCTGCGTCTGACGTCCAATGGTTAAGCAACTTGTTGGATAGTCGTATCACGATAAGTGTTTTAGAGTCTATTTTTTTTTAGTTTTTTAAAACAGCTTTTAATTTTTGTTACAGTATCTGACTTTCAAACGGAATATTTTTTTAAAATAAAGTCTACAAGTTAATTATAGTACACATTAAAAGCTCAACATCTGTACTATCTAAAATCTCAAGCGAGTATCTCTCTCTCCGTAATCTTTGTCGTAAATAGCTAAAATTCAAAAATTTCAGCCAAAAACCATAAGCCGCAGCTAAAAAGAACAGGCCGGTTGGAGGATGAGTCCAAATCATTCAACAGTAAACGATAGAATGTTAGTAATGTAAAATACAAAATAAATATATTATTACAATTTATAATAAAAAATAGACTACTTTAAAATAAAATTTGATAAGATGAACTTCACATTTTTTTTATTATGTAGTTATCATAAGGATATATTTCCATATTTAGCATTTGAAACCTTTTATGCTTGTGCAAAGTAGAATCAACATTTTATTGAATGTAGAACTTTTGTTCCTTTCTTCTAATTTGTAAACAAGATTAGAGCTATAGGCGGTATATTAGAAACCCTGTTTTAAGGTTGTAGTTGGGTTGGTCAAACTAATATATCTGTATTTTTTTTTATTTTGTATATCTTTGAGTTTTAAAAAATGAAGAAGTCTGCAAATTTGAAATCTTTGTGAGAGAGGACTGAAAAGAGTACAAAAAGAAAATAAAGCCTAGATCAGTAAGATATGAAACTATCAATAATCTCTATAATTTTCTATTGAAGTCATATCATTATGCTAACCTTATGTCGCCTATTTTCTCGTAAGAAATCACGTCCCCTAGTCAAGAGTCATGCAACGTCTCCAAAAGAATAGGATGGAGAATAGGTCTTAATGCTTCAAATTATTATTGCTCAAGTACTTGGTCAAAGAACATGTATGTTAGAGAATATCTCTACTACTTAAAAGAACGAGTTGACAGTAGTGATTCATCCCTGGTTCATGATGCGGACACAGACATACGTAGTGTGTTTCAGTTACATACATTATTTGACTGAAAAGAATTATTAAACCATATTAAAGATTGCTAGGCACATATTTGATCTGGACAAGTCTAAAGTGAATATGTGTTTAGAAGAACAGCAAAAGAACACACGGAACTAGGAAGGCACCAACAAAGTTATACGTGTGCATGTGCTGCATTGAAGCATATGGAAATCAAGTGAAGAAAACAAGAAAGAGATGCTATGTGCATAGCCATATAACTAGTTGCCTATTAGTTAGTTGTTGGGTTAGGCAAGGAGATTAAAAAGAGGAAACCAATCCGAGCTCTTCCATTAGTCCGAGTTGTTTTCTTATCTTGAATTAGTTTCTATCTTTGGCCGCACCTTG
Source organism: Melocanna baccifera (assembly GCA_036346265.1). Taxonomy (NCBI): domain Eukaryota; kingdom Viridiplantae; phylum Streptophyta; class Magnoliopsida; order Poales; family Poaceae; genus Melocanna; species Melocanna baccifera. The sequence continues at coordinate 19,328,865 of CM070676.1, read as the reverse complement.
TGGTGCCAATATAAGGCTAGGCGTAGCTTCATTGTAAACGAACCACCTTTAATAGAAATCAATCTACTAAAAGTTCTTGTTCGAGTTCTTTATGATTGCTGATATTCTAAGGAGAATTACGCGTGTTTTTCAATCAAGATCGTTCAGTCTTTCCACTGGAAATTGAGTGCATGATAGATCTTCGCTTGGTGATCGGTGAAATCAACGCGAGTGTGTTTTGGCGGATTAAAGAGTGTTCATCCCTTGCGCTAGCATTGGAGGATCATTATATTCATTAAGACTCCCATGAGTATCCATTCTACATCGAGAAAATTGAGCGGCCCGTATTATCTTGGTTTCAGAGCGCGGTTTACTCGGTAAGATTTTATCTCTTTACTTTTCAGTTCATTACTTCCTATCCTATAGTCCATATAGCCAAAAATTTTCTCATAAAAAAATCCAAACTATAGTTTCACATATGTTATTTTCATGAGTTTTATTAAGTCTTGATCCATTAGAAAATTTATTTACGTGCTAATCGTTGTGTTTCTTTCGCGTAGCTTAATCATTGTGCCCATAAAAACCCTAGAAAATTTTTGCTAATTGAATCCCTCAATTAGCATCCAAAAAAAAATCCCGAACTGCTACAGTAATCATGAGGTGCTACAGTGTCGTGATCCTCTGTTGTCGAACTTCTGTTGGGAAGAAGTCTCATCTGAATCATACTTATCTCAAAATTGATCGCTGGCTGAAAAACCGCCGATTGATCTGTGTTTGGCCGAACCAAGTTGATGTCAACTGAGTTGGATACAAACTCTTATGATGAACCAAACTACTATCTTGGAGCTATAGCCAAAATCTGCTAGGACAGTTAGCAACCGAGTCTAATTACTCCAGAGCCAAATTGATCTGTTGTCTTTGGGAATTCCGATAGGGACACTTGTAGTGCAAAATCAATTCCTTAGTTGTCCCATCCAAGTTCCACTTTGGTAGATAGCAATCGAGCACAACTTCTCAGCTCCAGTTTTGTGTTTCAGTTTGGCTCCAGGTTCTTAGTAGCTTGCGTCACAAATTGCAGCACTAGCCACCGAATGCAATAAGCATAAGTTGAGAGCTTCACTTATACTTTTATTCATCAATTGAGACTAGCTGTTGAATATTGCATCTAGGGCTGCTCTTGAGTATTTTACAACTTGCTGAGCATTTGTGACCTGGGCAAATTCAAGGGACAACGAAACTCTAGTTTGGCTTTTGAGTCAAAAAAAAAAAGAAAGAAAAAATGAGGCAGTTGTTTAAAAAAGAGCCATGGTGTGAGCATATTTAAAAAAAGAAGAAAAGGCAAGCATTGACCGAATTTGAGTGAGTTACTCTTAATCCTTAAATTCAGATTGTGTAATTTAATTTCTTTGAACAATCTAGTGCCCATATATTCTTATTTTTGCAATTGGCTAGCGTCCCTCCTAGTATTTGGTGCAAAACGAGCTAATATTTTTTGATTATTTCTTTTAACTCATTCCTTTATTTGCATTGAGTCACATTGATCATTGTGCATGTGTTAATATACTTCACTTATATTTTTTGGATCATCACATAGGTAAAAGGTTTGAAGCTTGGATTACTACTTAATTTTACAACACCTTGAAAATCAGATTGTGTAGAATAAATACTTTCATACCAAGCTTCACTAAATATGCTTTACCGTGCAATTGTGAGTCACTTTTAAATCCGTTTGATCATCACTTGCTGTTGTAAATACCACCAAGTGTAAGCTTCTTTGATCTTAATTCACTTCAGAAAGGTAAGAACTTTACTTGGTGAGAAAAAAAGTAAGATAGAGTGAACTCTACATATCGTATATATGTTGTGGTATTTGTGTGTTCTTTGTGCCACTAATCATGACAGGTGGAGACGATAATATGGGAAAGGAGCATACCCTGACGAGTCATTTTTAATTCCGAGCTTTGAGGGGGGACTTTGTGTAATAAGTTCGCCACCACTTCTTTCACCTTGAAATAGCAACTCAAGACGAAGATCAACAATTCTGCGTAAGATATACACATTGAAATGAAGCAACAAATGAATGTGCTATGTACAAATATTATGAATGACATTGTTGTACACTTTGACCATAATAAGAAGAAGATAGCTTCATTCCTTTCTATGGAAGTGAAGATCCATAGGAGTAACTTGAGTGGAAATGGCAAATAAAGAAAGTGTTTAGATTTTAAAAGATTTCCAAAGTCCAACAGATAATGCGTGCCACTAGTGAATTTGAAGATTATGCTTATATTTGGTAACGATTTGAAAAAGATTCATTAAATCTTAGTCAGATTTGAAGGCACTCATGAAGATAGAATTTGTGTCATCCTATTATGCGTGTGGATTGCTTTGCCATCTGAAGAGTATCACATAAGAGAGTAACACTGTGCAAGAATATTATTTTGAGCTACAAGATGCATTACGTCGGGCCAGTGTTACTAGTGAACCACAAGAGAAGGTATACTTCAAAGGAGAATTGAATTTTAAGATCGCCGCTATACTTCAACATATATATTTTGATAGTGTACAATATCTTGTAAATTATGCTATTAAAGAGGAGAAAAGACTTATAGAGAGACGTACAACACAGTTCCCTCTATGTCCATGTCTCAGTTCTTCTGCCCTTATTAGTGTGATACATGAGAAGATGATCGAGCATAGGACTTTTTCTTCGGTCAAGAAGATATATAGTGATATTCCAAAGCTACATATAGCTCCTGAGATGTACCACAACTCATGCAAGGATAAGAGCCATATAACCAAATTGAGTGAGAGTGATAAAAAGAGTGAGCTGTTTGATTCCACTATATGTGAAGTTGAGAGCATCCAAATTAAGAGTGTGAGAGAGGAAAAGAAAAGAGAGAAGTAGCAGATAGAGAAAGCGAGGAGGAATATGAAACTAACACACTAATATCTATTTCTAGTGTTGTTTCTCACATTGTGCATGTTGACATTAAAAATGAAGAATTGAATGTTTAACAGCCGACATATTTGAAGGCAAATGAGGAAGAGATAACCATGGGAGGGGATGAAGTGCTTGCTATCTTGTGGATACATCGTAATAATTGTAAACCCCCAGCACCTACATCATCTGTGGAGGACGACAAAGGTAACAATAGTAGTGCTGAATTCAATTGTGAAAAGATGAGTAATTATGAGAACTCATCTAATCAACCGAAATTTTTATATTCTGAAATTTCTTTACTCAATTTATATAATGTGAAATTGATTACTCATAAAGAAGTTCTTACTAGGATATATCCTAATGATTCTTTGTACTATATCATATTTGATCCTAGAGAGCTATCTAATGTGATTGATAATGTTACTAAAATTTTATGTTCAAAATCACTAGTTAGTATTTATACCTACACATATAAGTTCAATTTGATTGATGATTATGGTGTAGATGATAAATTTTATATTCACCGAATTTACATTACATGTGATAAACTTGCTGAATTGAACTTGTATATTTTTGATAAACAATCTTTTGTGCCATGTCATAATAGCAATGAGATGAATGTTAACAATAATGCTTGCGGTTTAAAAGGATTTCTAAAGCCTACTTGTTTACTCTTTAATGTGCAATCATGTAAAAATACTCAGAGTAGCGCAGTTGAAACATGGAAGGCATTCAAAATTTTCTTCCTCCTTTTTGAACAACTAAATTTGATTTTGCCCACTAATGATCTATCTATATTTTTAGAAAAGTCGATGACGACTTTCTTTTATGGGAGGGAGAATGATGTGAAAAATAATATTGTAATACATACATTTTTTGGTCACTGCTATATTCATTGTTTTGTGCAAAATAATAAGAATGCCACAACAATTGACTCTTACATGTATCATGCATATGTGCTGTTCTTTTCATTTACTACACCTTCAGAAGTTCAAGATGAGATAAGCCGAAGAAGTGTTGATGACAAATATATATACCATGCATACATGTTGCATTCTTTGTTTAGTATAATTTCAAGGGAGGATAGCTTTTCTTGAAGGGGATAGCTTTTCTTGAAGAAGGGGAGGATAATACAGACACAAATATGCGTAGCGCGTTTCAGTTAAATAATTTTTTGACTGGAAATAATTATTAAGCCGTATTAAAGATGGCTAGGCACATATTTGATCTGGACAAGTCTAAAGTGAAGATACGTTTAGAAGAATAGCAAAAGAGCACACGAGACTAGGAAGGCACCAACAAAGTTATACGTGTGCATATGTTGCATTGAAACATATGGAAATCAAGTGAAGAAAACAAGAAGGAGATGCTACGTGCATGGCCATATAATTAGTTGCCTATTAGTCAGTGTAATGTTCTAAACGTCTTTACGGTGTCCTTGGGAATATTTAGCAGAATCGCGGAGTTTCCCATTTTCTTTCGGTGAAGCGTGGGAGGCAAAAATTAAATTGGAGAACTATCCAAAATGAAAAAAATTAATTATTAAAGAATCAAGTTTTAGGCTATCCGGAGGGGTGGGCCAGCCAGTCCAAAGGGGGCCTGTATCTCCTCCCACCTCCCAAACCCTAGCCACCCCCTTTATAAACCTTGTGGGCGCCTCCCCCTCCCTTTTGCCCCCCCAGCCGCCACACCCCCTCTCCCTATGCCTCCCCTCTGCCCAAGTGCTGCTGCAAGGAGAAGAAGGAGAAGAAGGAAGAAGGGAAGAGGAAGAAGAGGAAGAGAGGGAAGGAGAAGAAGGGAAGGAGAAGGAGAGGAAGAAGAGGGTGATCCCAATCCCCTAGGTAACTCTCCCTCACCTCAATCCCTCTGTTTTCTGCTGAATTTAGGATTCTTGGTCCAAGTTTTGTGGGGTTTAGCATTTTAGAAACCCCCGATTAGAGAATCCCGGTTGACTGTCGTAGATCCAATCGCGCGGTGTTACTGTTCATGCAGTTTAGACCCCTAAGACAATTTTTCCCGAGGGTCTCCCCAAAAGGAAAAACGTAGAGGACGACGATACGCATCTACTGGTTGTTTTTCAGATTTTTTGGCTGCGTAATTTAGACGTACCAGGATCTGGAATCTCGCTGTCCATCAGGGTTGCAAACAGGGACAGACCGCTGTTTAGATGGGAATTAGGGATAGTAGATAAATTCTATATTTTGGGCCACCATTGAGAAAGTTGCAGGGAATTTAGTAAGCTAGCTTCTGTATAAAAATCAAAATTTGTAGAGCCCTACTCTGTTGTTGGGAAGCATTTGAACCTAACTGTCTTGACTGACAAAACAGAGAATGTTCTCTGTTTTGAGTATTTAGTTACACCATGCTAAGAATAAAATTAAAATATATGATCTACATGAAAAGTGAAGGAAAATGAGTAAGGAAACCAGAAATATATTCTCCTCTGCAAAAGGTTTAGTAATCTTAAAGATACAAAAAAATAAGCAGCGTTGCTGCAGGCGACAAAGGTAGGATCGTAAGTGGAGAGGTTTTGTGGGGTTTTGCGGCTTAGCGATATCTTTTCTTCGAGAGTCGCATTTTTCATTGTTGTAATGTATGCTGAGAGGTACATTTTTGGACAGGCAGTTTTGCTTCTGATCGCACGTGATTTCATCGCTTCGCCGGTAGAGGCAAGTAAACGTAGCGGATGTGCTACCGTTTAACCCGTTATTCTTACTACTTGCAATATGTATGATTTTTTTTGTAGAGTTAAATAATATGCCATGGTTACCTGTTTTTATAAGTAAGAATGTGGTAGCAAGATATTAATCAATTTTTATGTTTGGATGAGTTTTGGTAGTATTGTGGTAATTTGCTTAATGAGCCAATTGTGGTATACGAAAGTAAATGCATGGTGGATAGGATGGTATTTCCTTATTGTTAAATTCATAAGAATCATATTGATGCCCTTGAAGTTGGTATTATTGTGGTCTTGGTGGTGGTATTCTTTTACCTTATTGGGTAAAGGTGCAGTGGAGCATAGCATGCATATGCATTGCATCGTGGAAAGATCATTTGCATACTTATGCAACATATTGTGGTGAAGTTATTTTACAAACAACTGCAACTTCATAGTTGTAAGGTGGAATTGGCTCATGAGAGCCACTTGTGGTATGAGGAAAGTGGTCGTGGTCATGGATTGGGGTTCATCCCTTGTGGTATGGTAGGAGTTGTGATTGTGGCATGGGAATCTTTTCTCTTGTAGTAATTATTGATAGCAGTTGTGGATGTGGTGATATAAAACATGTTAATGCTTTATTATCATTAGTAGTGGTAGTGGTGGATGATATGAAGTAGTTAATCCAGATTTACTTGCTAATATTTTATTATTGTTGGTAGCAAATATGGTTAAGGCTATAATTGTGGTCATTATGGGAAATAAATATGGATGCTTAACATCATTGTAGTTTAATTAGCTTGATAATGAATATAGATGCACATTGTGGACGTGGACATGTGGTTACTTTAATAATGTTGTATATTTGTTTGTAGTCTGAATAGCCTGTTAAACAGTTTGCTTGTTGAGATTTTTTTATCTCACCCTTGTTTCTCCCCCTACAGGTGATTCTTGAGTATCCATGGGATGGGTAGAGCGGCATCACAATAATGCACTTGGTTCATCAATTCATGCTGTAATAAAGTCGATAGAATTCTAGCCAAATGCTTAACTATCTGTGGATGATTATTTATTTAACAATGATGAACTTGTGAACTATCCTTTGATTAATTTGCTACAGGTTATTTCAATTATTGAATTTGTTACCGTTATTTTTGATCCCTTAGTTGTTTATGTTTCCGCTTAATGCTTTATGTCTAAAAATTGTTGCCGGAATAAATTATCTTCAAATTTTTGGCTTGCTGTAGAGCGATTTAGTGGCATTCCAGGGTAATGTGGATCCTGGGGTGTTACAGTCAGTCATTGGATTAGGCAAGGAGATTAAAAAGAGGAAACCAATCTGAGTGTGAATCATATTATGGTAATGTACGATGTTGTACCGGTACGGTCATGGCTATGTACGGCAACATCCATAATACAAATGATATGTCATGATATGAAATGATTTGATAAACATGATTCATAAGAATTTAACCACAAAGATCAGCAACATATTCATCATAAATATTACCTCATAATCCACTTATGACTCAATAAAACATCACCACACAATCCACATTCAGTTCACAAAGATCAAAATCAATCTATTCAAAAGGAACACTACCACATAGACCATAAAATATTCCTTAAGAATACTACTACTATAACCACAGTATATTCACTAAGAATACTACCACCTGTACCATAATATGTTCAGTAAGAATACTACCACTCAGGCCACAATATCCTCGTAAGGAATATTACCCCACAACCATATTTGTCTCATTAAGAACTATACCATATAACCACAATTAATCCATCAAGGCATAACCAATGATTACTAAATTGCTACCACATAGACCACATTAAGAAAGCATGTAACATTGGTATAACATCTCAAATTAAGAGAATTAACTAGTGTGAATTGTCGAGACCCGAATATGCAAATTCGGTCTCTCTGTGTAATCTGCACTAGTCCAGGATCACGCTAGTGCAAACAGTTAAACATAGATGTAATCATAGTCATACACATGATAATAATAAAGGAAAACTCGAATATCGATAAAATCTCAAAGGTACAACCTTATGGCCAACATTACAATATCTCTAGCCGGAAGGGCTTAACAAAATAGCAGCGGAAATCCAAAATAAAGCGTAGCGACCAATCGACAAGCTACAGGCTATCGAGTGGAGAACGAAGCCTAATCCGTGAAGTCGTTGTAGTACTCTCCTTCTCGAACCTCCTGCTGATAGTACTCCTCTACCTCAACTGAGCAACATAGGCGTAAAGCCGTGAGTACATTGGTACTCAGCAAGGCTTACCAATGGAGGGCTGAAAGGTTAATTTGCATAAAGGCATTTCATATTAAATATGATAAATAGATTGAAAGTGAAATTTAACTGAAACCAGAAATAATTAATAATCAAAGGAATAACTATGAACCACTTGTGAGTACCAACTCGCAAGCTAAACCAACAGTGAACTACCTGTCCACTTCCAACATAAACCACCGAGTTTTAAATGAAAATGCTACCCTCGTGTGAAATCACCGAGCACCGCCCATGACCGAGGACGCTATTCGAATAGTTTTACACTCGCAGAGGTTGCACAATCAGACTACACGATGTGATTAGCCTCAATCCTGTGAAATCACAACAAAGCCTTTACAATGCTCTACCTCAACCCAATCCTGCGCTAGGGTTTCAGATCACACCCCTTGCGCCACATGGAAATCAAGAACCATGTCCATCACTATGGCGTAATTGAATTAAAGTATTACAAATTAATCAGCCAAGTCTATCCCATACTAGACATGTGGTTTGCACGATTAAGCTCAGATCAATGGCGCACAAAGTTAAGTCCTTATCTTTACCCGGGCGAGGCTACCACATCCCCCGAAGTGAACCTGCACTTCCCCCTTTACTGCACGATCACTCGCCCGAGTGCAAAACCAAGTTTGTATACCCCGCCAATGACACACCAATGTCATAGCACAAATTTTAGTTAACGTGGCACCAACCACCGTTCCATATGCCATTAAGTCAAATTAATAATTTGCATGTGATGATGAGACCAAACGTAAATTAAGCACTGCTAAGTATTTAATCGTACCAACCCTTGTGAAAAATATCATAACATCACTAGTATGTTTCCCAACCTAGGGTGACAATGGTATCATGGCATTTCAAATTATCAAGGAGGGAGAAATTCAATTGGGCCATAACTACCAGTACAAGGTTTGAATATAAATAGCGATGCAATGTAATTTAAAACAAAATAATTAAATAATAGATTGCAAACTGGGTTCAACATGATCAAAGGACACGACTTGCCTTGGTTATGCTCAATGAGGTACTCGGTCTCTGACGCTGAACTCCGCTCCTCCTAATCCGAATCTAGCGAGAGAGAAAACGACTGAAACCAAAGAAACACATAAAATGATAAGCAAATACACTCCAAAATTCACAAAACTAGAACCAACAGCTAGAGCTCGATTTTAGATGAATTTAGAAAAAAGAACGGGGTCAATCGGAGCTAAGACGGAGGACAACGAGCTCTCAGAAAATTAAACAGAAATTAAATCGGGGAAAAAGAAAAATATTACTGTGCTGAGGATCGGGCTCACGAGAAACCAGGTCCACGGTGGACGCGGTCCACGGAATAGTGCGCGTGGGCGGAGGCGGCACTGACGTGGCAGCAGCTGGTGCTGCCACGTGGCATGCTGACGTGGCGCTGGCGTGGCGACACGTGGCACCCCGGGTATGGGTCTGGCTAACATGGCGCTGACGTGGCTCGACTGGCGCGATCTGGATCGCCGATCCAGATCTGAGGCGACGGCGGGGATGAGGTGGCCGCGCGCGGCGGGCGGATTGCCGACGCGTGGCGCGGCGGTCGCGCGCCGCGCGGCGCGGCAGAACGCAGCGATGGCGCACGCGCCGGGCGCGGAGACGGATTGGCGACGCGTGGCGATCGAGGCGAGGCGCGGAGACGGATCGGCAGGCGCGCGATCGAGGCGAGGCGCGGGCGAGGCGAAGCGGCGACGCTGGCGACGGAGGCTTACAGCGGGCGAACGGGCGACGAGGGCGGGCTCGCGATGGGACGGCCCGGCGACGCCGAGGTGGCGCGGGCAACGCGACGGCGGCGAGCGCTTTAGCGCGATGCGGGCGTAGACGGGCGAGCGAGCGCGGCGGCGAGATCGGGCGATGGGCACGCGAATCGAGGAGCGTCGACGGGTTTTAACACGCGAACCGAGGAGCTCCAATTGGTTGCGGTTCGGGGCGGCAGCGGCACGGGTTAGATGGCTAGGATGCGGCCACGCGGCAAGATCGGACGGGCGAGCGCAAGCTAGGGTTAGGGTTAGGGTTTCGCGCGAGGGCGGGTGCGGACGGTCGGGATCGAGCCACGACGCGGGATCGGGCAGCTGATGGAGGCGCGAGGCGCGGGCGCGCTGGTGCCTCCGCGTGGCAAGGCGAGGGCGCGGCGCGCGGCTCGGCCGGGCGGATGTCGACGCGCGGAGACGGCGCGGCGATCGCACCCGAAAGCAAAGCGAGGCGGAAGGGTACGCGCGCGGGGATGCGTGGATGAGCGACGCGTGCAGTGAGGAGGGATCGGCGGCGGGAGATTTTCCAAATGATTTTCTTTTCCAGAAATTCAAATAAACTTCAAAGAGCTCTAGAAAATAGAAAATAAATCCCAAAAATTCACTATAAATACCAAAACATTCCTTGGGACCTGAAGAATCCAAATAAAATATTTTTAACTTATGTTAATGTTTATTTTAATCACATTAAATCATTTAAAATTCTAAAAATTCATTTGAAGCTTGTATTAAATTCAGAAAATTCCAAAAAATTCATTTTTAAAATCCTGACTTTAAAAATAGCAGAAAAACAGGATGTTATATGAATGTAGAATGATTAACGAGTTAAATAGTAGCACATCCGTTACATTTACTTGCCTCTACCGTTAAAGCGAAGAGATCACGCATGGTCAGGAGCGACACCACCTGTCCAAAATTACCTCTGCACAAGACTACAACAAGGTTTCCGCGACTTATGAAAATAAAGACGCCGCTATAGTCCAAACCCGACAATCCCTACTCCGCTCGATGATCCTACGCCCAGCCCACTACAGCGGCGCTACTTGTTTTTTTGTATTTTTAAAATTATTAGGCCAACCACAACAAATGGGATATTTCTGGAAACTACAGAAAAATATCTACAATTTTCAAGTAGACAACTTATTTTTATTTTACTGGTAAAAAGGTGTAAATTAATGCGCAAAACATAGGACAAACTCTGTTTCGGCAATCTGGCCAGTCATCTTCTTACGTACCCCACCTTCTGTACAAAGCTCTAAAATTCATGATTTTTTTTATAGTGGCTATTTTACAAGATTTTCTAGAACTTTTGTTACTGTGGGCAAAATCATAAAAATCATCTACTCCTCTGAAACTACACCTGAGCAGCAATCTATCTCATACTACGCCTTTGCTACATAGCAAAGTTTCCGGTTCTGCTGTGCCCAAACTCGTGGCCAAAAAATGTAAAAAAAATTACAGAAGCTAGATCGCATCGTCCTCTACAACTTTATTTTTGGCTAGACCCGCAGGAAAAATTGTTTTGGTACCCTAATCTACACAAACAACCGTGTTGCACAAAACAGCCTATGCGCAGACAGCAGAAATCACTAATCGGCTAATTACTTTGCTAATCCCCTACTAATCTCATGCCAAGAACCCTAATTATGTCTAAAACAGGGAGAATTAAGGTGAGAAAAATTACCTTGGTGATCCCTCAAGATCACCCCCTTCTCTCTTCTTCTTCGTCTTTCCTTCCCTCCTTCTCCCTTCTCTTCCTCCCCTTCTTCCCTTCTTCCTTTTCTTCCTTTCTTTTCAGCCATGGTAGCCATGGGGAGAGAGAGAGAGCAGGGAGGGGTGCCACAAGGGGTGGGGGCGGCCAAGGGGTGGGGAGGGGTGGCGGCTAGGGTTTGAGGGGTGGGAGGGGAATAAAAGGGAAGGGCGCTGGCCTGTGGGTCGCTGGGCCCAAAAGTGGGAGGCCTCCCTCCCTCTAAAATAGCCCACAACTTTTTTATTATTAATAATATTATTTTATCTTTAGACAATTACCGTCTCTTGCGATTCACCGAAAAACTGAGAAACTCCACGATTCCGCTAAATATTCCCAAGGATGCTGTATAGACGTTCAGGGCATTACATTCTCCCTTCCTAAAAAGGATTTGTCCTTGAATTTAACTCTTCAACCCATGAGACAAAGGAACATATAAAGAGAGAACAAACAAAAGAAAACAACAACTATGAGTACTCTCCTGCCTCAAAGAGCTCGAGTTCACCTTCCGCATCTAATCTTCAAGCTCCTAACGTCGCCTCCCGCTCGAACTGATTCGTCTAGAGTACCTCCACATACTTGGTGGCCCTCTTCTTCAAGACCCGTTCCGACAAGTCCATGATACACGCTGGTCGGCGTTGAACGTTCGCATAACTCTTTAGCTGGCTTTGAGCGGTCAACAAGTTCTACCGTTTTCGCAAAATTTCCCGTCATAACTATTAAACCACTATCTAAATCTATCCTCCTTAAAATATTTTTCTCTATTTATTATAATCGAGACAATACATTATACCTCTTTAAAAGAATTTGACCACAAATTCCACTCACGCTATTCTACTTGAAGAATGTCTAGAAATCTTTTACAAACAGAATCCAACTGAAAATGAAAGATTCTTAAGCTACCCACTCGCAACCAACTTTCCTTCAAGGAACCACGAATCAAAATCAAAAGATTCACTTTCTAAGAAGACAAATGGAGAAACAACACCACATAACCAAGAGTGAAAATCACTCGAAAGACCAAAACAATCATTTTATTTTCCCAACTGGAAAGGACTACGCTTCAACAATAAACAACTCAATTTGCTGATGACTTCTGCCATAAACACACAACTTAAACAAGAATCAGGAGAGCATTTCACTACTCTAGAAGACAATAATTTCTCAATTCATTTCCTTTAATAATTTAACTTCCTTGAACCAAGAATTTTTAAATTATCGCCCAACACACCAACTCATTTATCTTAAGTTGGCAACCTCAATAGTAAGCTCAAACTGAGTACATCATCTACACCCTTATAGAGAGACTCTACTGCCCCCACAAACCATACTCTAGCCAAGACCTCGATCAACGAAATTATTTTGACAGAATTCGTAATGCACCTCAATCCCTTAAAGATAACAACTCAAATTTTACATCACACCTGCACATACTCATTTATTGCACCTCAAGAATGCTATCCATGATCCTCACACTATTAAAAATCCACTCTAATCCACTATTCCTACACAGATATAATAGGCCTCCAAGGTTCTAACATAACAAAAGGTAAAGCCCAGACTTAGCTTTCAAGACTCTTACAACAAATTTCCCGTATAAAGATAGGAAAATTCTCAGGTGAAATCCCTAAAATTCCCACAATTAATATACACTCAATTCTTAATATCAACAAATCATTTGGCTCCAAGACAAATATTCTATTTAAGTATGCTGGTAATTGGATGTTTGCGTGTAAGTCAGGAAAACTGATGTGGTGTGTGAACGCATCCATGCCCAGGCAAGGCATTCACATCCAAGCTTGCTGAATTCTGGCACAAAGACCAAATGGTATGTAAGATCTGATAATATTCCTCATCATGTTCGACAACAAGGAGCTAGAGCTTGATGGAGACAAGGATTTAGAGAGTGGACAGATATAATGAGGGAACTATAAATCGTGGGTAGGACCGTAGGTAGGCATAGTCACTGCAAATCCTAATCAAAATTAGCCTACGAGTTGGCTTGGTATGTATGTTGTAACTGAACGAGACTGTTGCGTTCAAACTAGAAGACTAGTAGCTAGTAGTAGTTCCGAATTGAATTCTAACAATATAAAACTAACGCTAATTTATATCACACTACGATATAACAAAAGTATATCATAATTATATTATTGATATAAAACTTGAGTTCAATAGAAAAACATAAAGCATAATAAGGAAAATATGGCATGATGTCAAAATATAAACAATGTAACATAATAAAGATATAATTTAAGTACATAAATTACGAAGATTTGATATCTATCATATCCCGCTATTTCTTCATTTATAGCTGGACATGAACCAGAACCTGTAAAGATAACATATAAGAGTAAATCAAACAGGTGTAAATACGAACAATATGAAGTCTACATTTATAAGAAGCTAACTTACCACTAGTACAAGATAGTTGTTTCTTACGTGACCTCATCCCTTGAAAATGCTCCAAAATCTTATTATTATTAATGTTTGCAAATATGTCTCGTTCAATATTGCATACAATAGCATGATTCATCCACTCATCATTCATTTTATTCTGTAAATCAGTCATAATAATCTTCATAGCTAAAAAGGCTCTTTCTACGGTTGTTGTTGCCACTGTCAAAGTCAAGACCAATTCAATGAGACGATATATCAAAGAAAAAACTGTTTGTCTATCAGTTTCAACCATTTTAACAATAAGATTTTCAAGATCAGTACAATTTGCAAAATCTAGATCACCTCTCACAACAACAATAAATGTACCAAACTGGTCCTTAAGGACTACACAATCATATTCGGAGAAGTCATCACCATACCATCATAGCAAGCTCAATTAATTTGTCTTCATCAAAGTTTGCAAAAGAATTTTTTGGATCAAGACAAGTAATGCACATCAATAACTAGGTCGATAATTCAATAAAGCAATTATTCATCTCAACAATAATTTGGTCATGCACCATAATAAATATATCATGATGAAAATGGTCATAGTAAGTTGCCATCTGGCCACCACGACCCCTTGAACTACCCCTAACCAGTATTGTATCATTCATATTGACACAATGATCTTATGTTGGAGACAAATGGCATTTGCCAGGGTGAAAAGCTTATCCCAACTATCATTTCTTATTACCTCAATTGTCTTCAATGCGGTCCTAATCAGCTCTATTGCATGAACAATGTTTTGATCTTTCTTTTGCAAGCATTGCAATAGATTATTAGTCTTGCCTAACATTCCGATCATAAGATGCAATATAAGTACAAATTCAAAGCTCTTCATTTTTTTCCAACAAATCGAAAGCTGTGATTTTCTATGTTGTACTAGTGACATCATCACTTAAATTCTTTAATACCTTTAGGACCGAATCCCACATGAGAAGAAAACTACATAAGGTTTTATGATGTGAGCCCTAACGAGTATCACCGGGCCTTGCAAGGTTAGTTTGTTGATTTTTTCTCTTCCTTAAAACATTTCACCAGACTCTAATTTATTCACAATTTTATCATGGTGATCTTAGGCCAATTGATCTCTTCTAATGCAAGAAGCATTAACAGTGTTGACAATAAGAGTGGTGTAGTTAAAGAAATCTAAAACTGAAGAACAATACTTGGCAACAGAAACAACCACTAACTGTAATTGGTGAGCAAAGCAATGGTCGTAAAACGCATATGAATTTTCATCCAATATACGTCTTTGCAATCCATGAAATTGTCCTCTTATGTTTGATGCTCCATCATATCCTTGGCCTCGCAATCTAGAGACTGATAAACTATGAAACTGTAACATACCATCTAATGCTACTTTTAATGAAGATGATGTCGTGTCATAAACATATTGAACCCCGAAAAATCTCTCTATCACCTTGCCTTTGTTATTGACGTACCTGCATAGGGCAAGAAAGTATAGTTAATATAGTTTAGACTTACTAAGACATAAAAAATACAAACAAACTAACATCAAAACCACAGCCATTTACTCTTTGATAGATGCATCACGGGCCTCATCAACAAGTATGGCAAACTGTCTATCCCCAATATCATCAATAATAACTTTGGTGGTCACCTCTACACAAGCTTTGTACAACTGTTTATGTATTTGTGGTGAAGTCAATAAGTGGTTAGCAGGAGTGATGTCAAGCAATTTTGCAACCTTGTCATCCTTCTCTTTATAGCATTTCACCATTTCTAGGAAGTTCACCCTATTGTTTCACCATTTCTAGGAAGTTCCCCCCTATTGTTTGAACTAGGAGACTCATCATGTCCACGAAAAGCAAGAGCTTGCAATAGAAAAAATCTTGCAACACCTAATATAATAGTAAGACGTGATTTATATTATTCCTTATTCTTCTTGGTGGCAACGGCCATCAGAGATAATCCACACCCTGTCTTTGATTTTTGAAAGCCTCGCAATGCTTTCTTGATTTGTTGTGATAGCTATAGACTTTACCAATATGTTCATCAAAACTTTTAATTGCATTCTTCCAATTAGCAAATCCTACCCTTGTGAATGATTCAATACCATAATTCTCAGCTCTAGGCTGCTTAAAGAGGAAATAATAAAAACAAAATGTTGCATCTTTAGCAACACTATATTCCAACTAATTATACCTTTTGAACTATGATTGTTGAAAACTCCTCCTCTAGTTCCCATATTCTTTATGTAAAAATTTATGACCAATTGATTAACATGGGCCCATTTGCAAATACTCTCTTCTAGCAGCATCTCAGATATCCACATCCAAATCCTTAATTGGTTTCGAAGCCCAGGATCAGCAACAAATCATCCGGACTGAGTACAACACGAGGATTGTTTTGATGCGTGTTACTAGCTCCTATTTCTGGTATTTCTGCAGTTGCAAGAGATTGGTGGGAATCATGGGATTGTGCTTGAGTTGGAAAATAAGATGATAAGGTGTTTGCCCACTTCATTTTGTATTCACTAATAACTCCTACATCAAAAATAAGATGATAATATCTTCGTCAAACCCATGCCTAAACTCACTCCCTATTAAAACACTCATATTTTTCAAGAGCTAGAATAGAAGAACAGCTAGGAATGGATTACAATGTTGATTACATATGAATGAGCAATTCATATAAGGTGTTATATCCTACATATAGATTGTAGAGTAACAACTAACAAAAGAAAATCAATGAATTATCATATTTCACATCCATTACCAATTACCAGTTTACCTGAATGGCCAAATGGCCCAAATCAAAAGATTTCAAAAGCATTACCTTAAGTCGGGGCGGTGTCGCACTGGGCTGGGAGGGCAGCGCGCTAGCCGGGAGGCGCGCACAGCCAAGAGGGGGCGCAGGTGGCGAGGGTCGAAGGGGCACCGTGTGTCGGGTAGGCGAGTAGCGCAGGCCGGGAGGCCGAGGCGGTGGCACAAGTCGAGGGGCACCGGTGGTGCTAGCCGAGAACCGCGGCACGCGGAGGGGCGGCCACCGTGGGTGACCTTGGCCGAGATCCGAGAGGGGGACGGGTAGTGGCGGAAGCAGGCTAGGGTCTCCCCAAAAGAGTCTTACGAGCGTTTGTCTGATTGGATTGTCCGAACATCAGTACCGTTCGATCAACATCGTCTGAATAGTAGGAAAGGACTCTTCGGACTGTCCAAACATCGATACCCTTTCGATTGTTAGATCTAGATCGGACCATCAGTAAAGCGTATCTCTTCAGACGGTCTGAACATCACCAATAACCTTTAGACCATTGAATGTACATCGGACGATCAACAGAGCGTGACTCTTTGGACTAGATGATCGGTTGAGTAGCCCTTGGCCATTAGATCTGGATCGAACAATTGTCAGCCGATACCCCTTCATGGGCTACTGGGCTGAATCCTAGCAATACTACCCTGGACTGGGCTGACAACACCTGGGCTATACACTATACGTATTTTTTCATGCCTTGGGACTTAGCCTACATTGTCAGGGGCTCAATTCCGCCCTGGTAGCGGGTGTGCTTCGCGGAAGGTCTAATACTCTACTTTGCGAAAGTTTCATGCACTCGTCTTTTCTGGTTTGATTTGTCAAGTTGTTGTCATGCAACCACCCCCGTGTCCTCCTCGTTAATGGTGTAACTCTTGCCTGTTACTCCTTGATACACAACATTTTAATAACATTTTTTCATGTATATAATATAATATTTTTTGTTAAAAAATATTACATAGATATTAAAATATTGCATACATAGATAAAAAAATATTGTAAATATGGGTAAAAAATATTACATATATAGACAAAATATCGACTGATTTCGCCTCGAAAAAACAGTGAAATGCAGTTTAGCACTTTCGTTAAAAAACGAGTAGGAGGCAGTCTCCTCTCCAACGCCACAGCCAACCCACACAACCTACCCTGCGCACCATACGAACAAAGCCAACATCCAAGCCAACTAGCCATGGAGATCGTTAGAGGAGCGATGAGCGCTGTGCTTCCTAAGCTGGGCACCCTTCCGAAGGACGAGTACAAGCTGTAGTAAGGCAGCACCAGGAAACCTGAAAGTAGTGGCACTGGAGTGTGAAGTTTTTAATATAATGCTTAGGCACCGTTTAATTTAGTTTCTAGCTTCTGACTTCTATTTTTTATTATTCATTAATTTTATTTTTTTTCTATTTTTTTATTTTTTGGACTTTTTTGCCTTTTCTTTTTTTCGTATTTCTTTGTATTGTCCGTGATGAACTAACATGTTTTTTCTATTTTAAATTTTTTAATTTTAATTATACAGAGTTATAGTAAAATATAAGCCAGCTACAGTAAAAAAACTATAAACCAACTCCAGTTTGAACACTGTCTTAATATCATCGTACTTTCAAATCATTTACCATTGGCCGTTTAGAACACAAAACTATTTCCTCATTCCTACTGAAAAATGAATGGTTTCATATGAAACCCCTTTAAAATTATTGAGTTCAACTCCAAAGAGGCCTGACTTGTGGTTTTTGATTAATTGTCCATTGTTTTAACCTCATCTAAAATGTCCAGTTCGTAATATTATGCTTCGTATCATCGTATGTTAAAGCTATTTTTAACAACTAACATGTATGTTCTCTCTAATTTTTAACAACTAACTTCTGTGGGCTCAAAACACGGTTTCACTACTACAGAAAGCCTAATATTAGATAAAGAATCACTGCATTTTCACAAAACCGTCGTGATGTACACTCATCACGCATTTATTTTAATTTGGAAACCGCTCATGCATGAAGGATTATCGTAGACGGTTCTTACAAATGAACCGTCCGTGATAGTGGACTATCATAGATGGTTTTTTTAGTAAAATCCATTTGTGATAATTCGACTATCCTGCACGGTTTTTACCGAAAACCGCTCGTGATAGTTCATTATCACGCATTTGGTTTTAGTCAACAACCATCTCGTAGGTTCGACTATCACGCACGGCTTTTTGACTAAAACCCATCTGTGATAGTCCATTATCACAGATGGTTGTTTAGTAAAAAACGTCTGTGATAATCATTCTATGTATTTATTGCGCCGCTCAGACCGCATATCATTTGTTTTCATTTCGATCCATTGATTTGAGAAACGGATGTTTTACTTCATTTCAATTAATTGATTTGCGAAATAGATGTTTTATGTTTGTGAAATGAATTGAGATGTGAATTGGATGTTATATGTTTCTGAAATAAATTGAGATGTGAATTGTCTGTATACATGTACATGTTGATCTACTTGTTTCAGAGGGCATGGCTAGCATTTCCTGAGGCTAGCCAATGAACAGAAATAGATTTAGGGGTAGGAAAGAATATCACATACGGTTTGTAACTAAAAACTGTCCGTGATAGCTATCATCGCAGACGGTTTGTAAGAAAAAAACCGTTGTGATATATCAAAATCACAGACGGTTTGTAACAAAAAATCGTCTGTGATATTTACAAACCGTCTGTGATATTGATATATTACAGACGGTTTTTCTTACAAACCGTCTGTGATATGCCTATATCACAGATGATTTTTTTCTTATAAATCGTCTGCGATGATAGCTATCACAGACGGTTTTTAGTTACAAACCGTCTATGATATTTACTCCATAAACGGTTGTCAAACCGTCTGTGATAACCTTCGATTATCACCGACTATAATTCGCATTTGCTCGTAAAACCGTCTGTGATGACGTTTTTGAACCGTCTGTGATGATATTTTTGAACCGTCTGTGATACGATTTTCTGTAGTAGTATTTTGACCACTATTTTCTCTGATAACTATTTATAAAATATAATATTATAAAAATATTCTTAAGATATATATATATATATATATATCATTTGTACATGTCTACTTTAAATTAAGAAAAATGTTGATACTTACTATATTTATCCCAAACATCACTTAGGGTATGTTTGATATGGCTGTGGTTTATTGTTTTTGGCTGAAATTTTTGAATTTTACCTGTTTGTGACAGAGATTACAGAGATAGATACTCGTTTGTAATTTTGGATGGTACAGATGTTGGGTTTTTAATGTGTACTACAATTAACTTGTAGATCCTATCTCCAAAAAATACTCCGTTTGAAAGTTAGGTATTATAGCAAAAATCAAAAATCAATTTAAGAAGCTGAAAAAAAGACCCTAATTTATGGGCGGAGAGAGGCATTCCATTTCCACAAAGGCATATAGCATTTCCCGTTATTTCCATCTAATTGGCAATGTAATCTTAGCTGGCCCACCAATTAGCCAGTGTTATCTTATCACTTCATCTTTAAGCCAGTGTTATCTTTATCACTTTAGCCAACGGGATCCGCGGGGTTGCTTCATGGAAGTTTCGTGGACTGTTTAGTGGATATGAGTTCTTTTTGACTAATATTTACGGTTTAAATTTTTGAATTCTGATTATTTATAAGAGATAGTATGTAGAGAGAAATAATCACATACAATTTTAGTTAGAGATCCCTTTTAGTTAATATAACTAAATTTAGTATATATTTTATTATATTCTTTCTATTGATCTATTTTAAAAATATATTATTTAAAATTAATTACTATAACATAAGCCTTAAATTATAAACACAAGTGGAAATGTACTCAGCCACTTTGCCTCTTGAAAGTTTGGTGCACTCGACTTTTCTGCTTGACTTGCCGAGTCGTCGTCCAAGCATCCACTCCATCCACCCCTGGCTGTGTCCTCGTTAATGGCTGCTGTTGCCTATATAACTCCCTGCTCCCACCGGTATTCTCAGCATTACAAGCAAGCTGGCAGTCTCCTCTCCTCCACCCACACCATCGCCAAACCACACAACCTGCCCAACGCACCATACGAGCACACCAGCCACTAAGCCAACATCCAAGCCAACTAGCCATGGAGATCGTCACAGGAGCCATGAGCGCTCTGCTTCCCAAACTGGGCACCCTTCTCAACGACGAATACAAGCTGCAAAAAGGGGTGAGGGGCGACATCAAATACCTCAAGCGGAGCTGGAGAGCATACATGCTGCCCTTGAGGAGGTGTCGCGGGTGCCGGCGGACCAGCTGGACGAGCATGCCAAGATCTGGGCGAGGCAAGTTAGGGAGCTGTCCTACGACATCGAGGATAGCATCGACGCTTTCATGGTGCGCGTCGGTGCTGGTCAGCCCACCGATGTACGCTTGTTTAGGCGTTTGATTGATAAGATACCAGGCTGGCTAAGAAAGGCCAAGGCTGGCCGCCAGATTGCCAAGGATACCATGGATTTCAAAAGCCTTGCCCAGGAGGTGGCTGAGCGGCATGAAAGGTACAAGAAGCTTCGCAATGACAATCTTCTTCCAGGACCTCGCAGCAATACAGTTGTCGATCCCCGCATCCCGGGTATGTATAGAGAGGCGGCGGAGCTTGTTGGCATCGATGGTCCAACAGAGGACCTAGAGAAGTTATTAATGGAGGAGGATAGCGCGCCGAAGGTGATCGCTATTGTTGGAGTTGGCGGCTTAGGCAAGACCACGCTTGCCTATTCTCTCTATCAGAAGCTTGAAGGGAAATTTCATTGCAAGGCTTTCGCCCGCTGTCACAAAAGCCCCACCAAAAGAATATTTTAGCGAGCATTCTCCGCAAGTAAGTGGACGTAAGAACCGCACATCGACTCATGGCTCGTCACGTAGATCATTGATGAAATCAGAAAATTCCTTCAAGATAAGAGGTACATTAATTCTCTTTCTGGCTCTCCATAACCTAGAGAGCAGTTTGTAGTCTAATCGGAGGTGGCTGGTAGAACTGATTTTCGGTCGATTTTCTGGCTCTCCATAGTGGATCCCATATGTCATCCACTACCTATACACCCTAACACTCCTCTAAAACCACAGGTACTTCGTCATAGTGGATGACATATGGGATCCAAAATACTGGGACCTAATCAGTTGTGCTTTCGCAAAGAACAATTGTAGCAGCAGAGTAATTGTGACAACCCGGAATGTTGATGTTGGTGAATCATGTCGCCTTGATGCTGTTGGGACTACTATTTACCAACTGCCACCTCTTTCTGTTGATGACTCCAAGAAATTGTTCCATACAAGGATATTTAACAGTGAGGATGGATGTCCACCTGAACTGAAAGACATATCTAAGAGAATATTAAAGAAATGTGGTGGGCTACCCTTAGCTATCATAACTATAGCTGGTCTATTGGCTAGTAAAAAGACATATTCTCAATGGTTTGATGTACACAACTCTATTGGCTCTGGACTTGAAACAAGGTCTGATGTGGATAGCATACGGAGTATATTATCACTTAGTTACTATGATATGCCTCCCCATCTCAAGCCCTGCCTTTTATATCTAAGTATGTTCCCAGAGGATTATGAGATTGAAAGGACGGACCTGATACTTAATTGGATAGGTGAAGGTTTTGTGTGTGGAAGACAAGATGATGATGACTTGTATGAAGTGGGAGAGACATACTTCACTGAGCTCATTAATAGAAGCATGATTATGCCAGTAGACATGGAGTACAATGGTAGGGCCAGAGCTTGCCGTGTGCATGACATGGTGCTTGATCTCATCACCACCTCATCAGCCGAAGAAAATTTTGTTACTATATTAGGCAGTGAGCAGTCCTCAACTCTACCTGATAAGATTCGCAGGTTGTCTCTCCAGAGTGGTGGGAATGCAAATGTCATACCACAGGCAGCAAAGAGCTTGTCCCACGCAAGGTCTCTTACAATATTCCATCCTGATGGTATTGATTCCATGTCACCCCTTTCAAGTCTACAATTCCTACGTGTATTAGATGTACATGCATGGTCGATCCATAAAAGGCTTAGTAATAAAGGTATCGAGGATGTCGAGAAGTTGCTTCACTTGAGGCACTTGAGATTAAGAGGTTATGGTATTACTGAGCTTCCTAAAGAAATAGGGAATCTGCGGTTCTTGCAGACCCTTGACATAAGGGACACTTCCGTGACTGAATTGCCATCATCCATAGCTCAGCTGAGGCAATTGGTGCGTTTATTTGTTAATAGAAAAGTGAGACTGCCAAAGGGGATCGGGAGTATAAAATCTCTACAGGAGCTGTCACATGTTAATGTAGATGTGTCTCCAGACCTTCTGGGTGAGCTAGGCAATCTTACCAATCTGAGAGTGCTTAAAATAAATAATTATGGTTTGACGTGGGATGAGAGTCACGAGAAAGTATTTGCCCAATGCATATCCAATATGCGCAGGCTAAGGGTTCTAGATTCGGAAATTTTTATCTTACCATCCGTAGATTTCTTGTACGGTACGTGGTCGGTTCCTCAACATTTGCAGAAATTTCGTTCTCATGGGTGTCTTTCTATGTTACCGGGATGGATTTCGTCTCTTTCCTACCTCTCCTCCTTAGAAATCAACCTCAAGACGACAACACTGAAGGATATCAAAATGCTTGGAGAGTTACCTTCTCTTCGGTATCTAAGTCTGAACACATACGAAGCCCCTGCAGAAAGATTGGTCATCAGAACTGGCGCGTTCCAGTGTCTAACAGTGT
Organism: Melocanna baccifera; assembly: GCA_036346265.1. NCBI lineage: Eukaryota > Viridiplantae > Streptophyta > Magnoliopsida > Poales > Poaceae > Melocanna > Melocanna baccifera. Next base: position 19,305,500 of record CM070676.1, on the reverse strand, counting down.
TTGTCATCGGTGGAAATGCAACGGGACTGATGTTCACACCTGGATCTGCACAAAGGCTTCAACGGCTTTTGCTGACTCAGTTTGCACTGCGGGACGCAATAGACAACTTCGGTGGTGTTGATATTGGAATTGGAAACCTCACTTCCCTCAAGCATGTAGTTGTTTGGATCATTTGTTCTAAAGCCACGGCCGGGGAGGTGGAAGATACAGAAGCCATGATAAGGAACGCATGTGGCACTCTTCCCAACCGTCCCAGTCCTGAAATTACGAGATTTTCTGAAGACTATATGTGGACAAATGAAGAGCTAAAAGCCTACAAGGAAAAACAAAGAAGACGGGCTCACGAAGAGGAGGGTGAAGAGGTATTCACACAAGCAAAACCGGTTTAATTCTCAACCTTCTTTTCTTTCTTTCTTTCTCTTGTATATTAAATAATTCCTTTTTTATTTTGTAAATGCAGACGGAGAGCAAAGAGGTACTAATTCATCTACACGAGCAAAAATGGTTTTGACTCCAACACATTCATCCTTTCATTGACTCGTACATTTACTCCCTTTGGGCTTTGGGATTTATGATAGGTGAGGCCCCTCCTTCCTTAGCTCATGAAATCCACACGAATGATTTGGTACGAAGTTTACTCAGCGGAGTTAAGACATCAAACGTTGCTCACCTCGGCTTTTCGAAGGATGAATTGGAATACACTTCCCTGCCTTCATGGTTGCCGCACTAGCTTCTCTTTTCATAGTTCTTATCTTACCTGAAGTATGATAACTGTAGATTGAACTGAAATTAATACCTTTCAGAATCTCATGCTCTACCTCTTGATGATGTGTAGCATTTCCTTGCAAAGAAAATAGAGCGGCTCTAAGGCAGTGCTCAGATCAGCTGTGCGGCAGCGTTCAACTTTTGCTTTTGGCTTCCAGGTTATTGTAGCAAATTTGTCATGTAGTGATTTTTTTGGTATTTTATGTTTTGTTTTTTTTCGTATTCTTTTGCATTGTTCACTCTAGATTAGCATGTCACTTTTATTTTTATATATATTTTTAAATTTAATTATGTCCAATAAGCCAACTCAGCTACAGTAAAAAAAATCAGCCAGTTACAGTAAAATTTCAACCAGAAGCCATCGCTATTCTGAACGCCCCCTTAGTCTCTTACACTGTGCAATCGAAGGTGTTACCCTCCAGTAACCTTTGGAGAGGACCTTTCATGCAAGCATTGTTAGTGATATGCCCTAGAGGCAATCATGGAGATGATTGTATCACTTCTATGTTTGTGATCTTTTGAATAATATATTATTTTATCCTTTGAATAAATGTCTTTCGTATTGATTAACAAGTATGTGATTTGTTCGTGAAACTCTTTATTTATATTTTTGATATTATTTTAAATTATCCCTGATCTTATGTCTTTATGTGGGACAATTATGATTTACAGATCAGCACATGTATTGATTGATGATCATGTTTAACGGATCATGGATATGAGATATCAAATCAATAATGTGAACACATGTTAGAGAACATGATGTCTGATTGACCCACCATGAGACACTGTGGGAATTGTTATATTATTAAGTGTCATCAGTTGATCTCATATATAGTGTATGTAGGATCCTTAAACCTGAGATCGTCATTGTTTCCTACATGTGTAATAGTTTACTTAGGGGTTATCAAACACTACTCCATAACTGGGTGGTCAAAAAGGTAGCTTTCGAGTTTACTATGAAACATGCGGAGGAATATAAGCGATCAAGATGGAATTTGATTCTCCTATATAACAGAAGAGATATCTTTAGACCCCTCGATGTAGTTGGCTTAATGAAGTGCATGGCTATGCCGAATGTGGTTGAAGAGTCAATTACAACTGAGTAATCCATTACAGGTTTGAGTGAAAGATCGAGCTATCATAGGATGGCACGCTTATCGTTTTGAGTTCGATCTAGTATCGTGAGGCAAAGGGATCGGTACATAAACATTATATAGATTCGTCCAATATGATCTTTATGTATATTTGGGGGTCGTTATGTCCTACTAGGGACTGCTACCGACCTATGGACCAAAAAAGAGTTTTCGGCTCATAGCCAAATATACATGAACTTGCAGGGTCACACATTTAATGGGCTGGAACGATATGGGCCTGGATGACAGTTTCTGAGTGGGATTTGATCTCCACTCGTATTGGATATGGATTTGATTGGAGGCTATATAATGAGAGGTGCGGGGGCTAAGAGAGACATCCCAAAAACCCTAGCCGTCACCTCTCATAACCCTTGCCATACGCGCTGGTGCTAGCACACCGACGCACGGTGTTCCCTCTCTGGACGTGTGGATTTCGGTAGAGGCGCTGCTATGACTGCGGCGTTGATCGGGATGATCGCAAGGAGGAGACGATTGGTCGGAGGACGATCGACTACCTTCGCCTACACCGACGCGCTCTTCGTTGAACCGGCTGCTTCAACTTTACTTCCGCTGCACTACACGTCTAGTGGTAACGATCTATGATCTCTTACTCGCATGGCTTTCTGATTTACGCGGTAGAATTTTTATTTTGCGCTAGTGTAGCCTACCCGTATTCCAACAAGCATATATCCTGTATAAGAGTACTAAATGCTAGAAAATACAAATGATCCATGGCCTATTCTTGTCCAAATCTCTACCAAGTTGAACCGCTGAAAATTTCAAAACCATACTTATTAGCACTACAACTACTGATGTAATAGTTTTGTTCTATGACTTTGATTTATATAACTCCATTAATGAATAATGGTGGCTTCTATTGCTCCAAACAAACAGCTATGCAAGACATGGAATGGATTTATAGGTGGAATAGAATCAAGCATTGTAAGCAATTAGGTATCCCCATTAAGAGTTCACGGTGGTCTGCCTACTAAAACTTATCATTACTATGTGCAAAGGTCAATTTCAATGCGCTGCATTCTTTCACAGATAAATGCAATGATTACTTCAAGTTGTATCAAAGTCCTCAAGGTTTCGAAGTCGCGGCGGGATCCATGCACATGGTGGATGACGCTGCCATGTGGTTGCAATCCTACAAGAAGATATACAACATACAGACCTAGAAGTAGCTGAGTGCTCCCTCATGTAAGGCGTCGCAACCTCTTGGTGACGTGGGGCCATAAAGGGGAAATAGTTGTCATGTGTAGCCCATTAGGGCCTATTAAGGCAATGTTCACGTGTGAACAATACCACATGGTTACAACTCACTGTAGCAATTGATTGAACAGTAACAACCCCTAGTGGATCAGGAAATATTTGTCATCTAGAAATCTATCTATTAAGTTGTTTAGTATCTTCTCTATTAGTTAGGCATGTTAATATTTAGATTGATCTTATCTATAATTTTAACAAGAGCTCTCTATACTTGAAGGCCTATTGTAATCTTTATCGTGAAGCAGGAAGAATGAATCAAGTCTTAATCTTTCTCTCCAAATGTTCTGTCGTCCTTGTCATAGTCTAACCTTTCTCCTAATCTCTCCCCTTCAGCCATGCCTTCTCAGCCCTCGTCAGTAATATAGTTACTCCAATCAATTAAGATTCATCACGGTAAGTTTTGTCATCGAAGAATGCTAGTACTGTGTGTTCGAAAAAATGGAGGGCAAAAGGGTCTTTTAATGAAAAAGTTGATGGAAGTACTGCCTGCCAGAAGTTTGCATGTTTGCGGTGTTATTTTCCAATCAATTATGGTCGGGATGTTATCCGGCTAAATCCCATATTTGGGATGCCACCGAGCTACTTACATTGAAGTGCACGTATCAGGTGGAGACCAGACCACCATTAGGATGATACTAGGACATGGGGAAAATGTCTAACCATCCTATCCCTTTTTGGACGAGTCAGATGCAGGCACGTCCTACAATAACCAGTTTGATCAGTTTTCTAAACCCTAATAGGGAAGCTGACACGGCGGGCTAGCTCTATAACTTTTGGTTTGTGTTCCTAAACCACAACCCAAAGTAATTTCGCATGAAGACATTGTTTTGTCACGAGAAAGAATAAAGAAGAAAATAGAGGAGGCCGAGAGAGAGGTGAGGATCCCCGGCCAAGGGAGAGATGATCGTGTGCATAGAAGTCTGAGCAACATGAAGACCCTAGTGCAATTCCAGCCGAGGGGGAAATACATGTTGTCATGTTTGTTAGTTCGAGTGGGATTTTTGTAGTAAGTGGAGTTTTGAACAAAAACGAGTACCGCATAAAAACCAGACTGGTTTTATTTGGGAATTGAAAATGTGTGTGTCTAAGGAGGTGAGTTTAAGTGAGCCCTTCGGCCAAGAAGTGTATGCGTGCGTGACGGCCATATAAGGGTCAGGGCATTGCCCATTAACACAGATGAATTTGTTTTGGGTAATCTTTACTATTTAAAAAGAAGGAGTTGGTGGTTGCCGTCACGTCCACCCTCTCTCACTTCTTAACCATTCGATCTTTCTCCTCTCTTCTCAACCACACGATCTGATTAAACTCTAAAATCCCAACATCACCCCTCCGCCCCCACGCCTACCCCTCGCTCTTCCCCCCCACCGCCCCCACACCTCCTCCTCGCTCTTCCTCCCGCCGCCTCCACGCCTCCCCCTCGCTCTCCCCCCACGGCCCGCGGCGTCCTCCCCCTCCCCACCCCGCGCCGCTGCCTGCCCCCCGCCGACCCCGCCTCCTCCCCTCCCCACCCCGCCGCCGCCTCCTCCTCCTCCTCCCAAGCACCGCGAAAAATCGGGCCAAACAACACGTTCCAACTTCTGCATACTAGTTGGCCGTATCACAAGTACAATCTAGTCTCAGTTTGAGGTGAATTGTGTAATACATATATTCCAATTCACTGGAATTCATCGAAAAAAATCCTTTGAAATTGAAAAATCTCAAGGAAAAAAAAGATGCTCATATTTAGGGCCTGTTCCAGTTTCCAAGCCCTGCTAGTTTGGCCACTTTATTATTCCTGAAGTTACAATCTTAACATGTAGGCCTGTGTTTGAGAAGTTGAAAGCAGGGATATAGAGAGAACCAGAGGCCGAGGGAGAAGTAGCAGGCAAGTGGGCAGCATGAGCTCCTCGACGGCGGTGGCCAACGCGGGGAAGGTGGTGTGCATGACGGCCGCGTCGGGGGTTTAGGTGAGTTGTTAATTATCCTGTCCGCTGTCAGACTTGTACTAGCAGCCCAAATTAGTACAAGCTTCGAATTTGTAGGCATGCCATCATTCTGTTGGACCTATCGGCATAAGATCCACTTAAAAAGCCTTGATTGTACAAGATCAAATAACACAGGAGATAAAATCAACAGTTAAATTTTAGGAGCTTAATTACGCACAACCAAATAGTTAATGAGTAATTTGGCCTTCTGTTTCGTGAGCAACTAATGTATGTGGTGTTGAACAAAAGATGATCAGTTTTAAATGTTACTGATTTCAGTTGACACCAAGAAAACAGTGCACTTGCACGCCGTTGATGGAGCTGATTATAGACTCCACTTGTTCAAAGCAAACTTGCTATAAGAGGGCTCTTTTGATGCTGTGGTTGATGATTGTCAATGTGTCTTCCATACAGCTTCTGCAGTTCATCAAAATTTCAAAGATCCACAGCTTAGTGTTTTGATCTTTTAATGCGAAATTCAAGTATCCCCATTTCTAAGTTGATCACTAATAATCACAGATTCACGACAATGAGAGATACTTCTCTGTTTGACCACAACTCCAAGGCCAAATTATTAATGCTGAATTCTTCATTGCAGAACCAAAGGATCAGTTACGGCGACTAGAGGGGGTGAATATGCGCAAATTAAATCTTTTCTACTCAAGTATTTCTTCTCTTGAACTCTGGTGCTTTTAGGAAGATATTAGGTTCAAGAACACCAAGAGTACACTAAAAACATAATGAGTTGAACAAAAATTTCAATAACTTCACCACCAAGAAATCTCAAGAACTCAAGATAAACTTAACCAAAATTAAAAAATTGAACCATAGCGAGATGAGATCCTCAGGGTTATGATTCCAAAATAAATTACAAAATAAAACACAAGATATAAATCTTTCTTACTCAAAGTCCACATTGCATCAAAACTGAAATTTCAGCAACTTGGCTGTTAAAAAATCTCAAGAACTAAAAAATTACTCAACCAAAATTAATGAAATTTTAACCATATCAAGATGAGATCCTCAGAGTCATGATTCCAAAAGGAATTGCAAAATAAAGCCCAAGTGAGAGACTTACTCAAGATTCACATTGCAGCAAAACAGAAATTTTAGTAACTTGGTGGTCAAAAAATCTCAAGAACTCAAAATCTACTCAACTAAAATTGATGAAACCTGAACTATAGTTGATGTGAAAGACAATATTGCAATTCATACATCTTTTGGCTACTGTGGTACTAATTGGTTTGTGCAAAATGATGAGAATGACATAACAATTGATGATTACAAAAGTAATTGAAAAATAAAGCCCAAGATATAGACCTATCTTGCTCAAGATTCACGTTACATCAAAATAGAAATTTCAGTAATTTAGCAGTCAAGAAATCTCAAGAACTCAAGATCTACTCATCCAAAATTAATGAAACTTGAACCATGACTAGAAAATGATCTTAGGGCTATAATTCCAGATGGATTGCAAAGATATACCTAAAATCTCGACCTATCATGCAGATAGTTTAAGCTGCACCAAAAACAACAATTTCAGTTCAAGAACACAATTAATGCAAATACAACTTGAGTAAGAATAAGTTCTAATAGATCTTGCTGGGTTGGGACATATTCTTGATGAACTCCTCAACCTCTTACACGTCCTAGATCAAATAGAATTATAGCAAGTAGAAGGAGGGGAAGATAAACTCAAATTACAACAAAGAAAAACTAGAAATTGCAAGAAATAAAATAAATTTTAGAACATGTATGAACTTAAAACTTTCATTGCTTTGAGAGGAAGGATTTCAAAGCCACACTTTCTCGTGGGCAAAGCTCAAAGGAGTATAAGGAAAATCCTAAATTCTTCTCAAAGACTTGATGGTAGAGGCATACCTCCACCCCTCTATTCATAGTCTTTTAGGAACAATCTCAACTCTTGGATCACTTCAAGGGCTAAGATTAATTTTCTCCTTTCAATCATATCCACTTAGGGTCCAACAAACTCTTTCTCTTGCCTAGAATACCCCTATAGGCTAGCTACAATTACAACACATCACTTACATATGCACGCTTCTCAAAGCGCTCACATCCATAACCCATTAGTGAATCAACACTTGATACACTCCACATTTTTAGCACATACAAGGCCTAAACCACTTAGACCAACACCGCGGTTTCTCACACCATCATTTTTCAGTATTAGGCAATTTAGCAAAATGCTCTTCTACCATATTCCACAAAGTTTCCCGCTTCCTTTGCCATGTAGTCTCGCTCATGCTTTACCATCTTTCATATGTCTCTAATGACTTGCTGCCAAGCCTCTCTCATGTTCAGATCCCACCGAACCGTCCTTACTTGGAAATGACCCAAGTCACTTGGCGCATTACATGCTCCTCCTTGCACATGACGGCACCTAGCTTTCTTGACCGCATAGGACCTCTGCTCCTCTCTAAGCCTAGTCCTAGTCCACCTTGTTGTTACCTATCATGTCCATCACCGGTAGCTTATGCTTTGGTTCCACGTCGTCTCGGCTTGTAACCACTCCGCAAGGCTCAGTCATCTTTGGCGGCTCCTTGTTCGTCTAGACCTCAACTCCTCTTGAGCATAATCCTGATCCCTTGACCGCTTTGGATCTAAACTCTCCTAACTTAGTCTCGGTCCCATCCGTCTTACCATGACGTAGCTCCGGAGTCCTATAATCAACAACAACAACCAAACTGTCACGTAATACCGCATAATACATAAAATCATCAATTGACACAATTAATCCATACAATGCACCATGTAAAATGTATGCAACCAAATTATTGATCCTAAACCTAAGACCAAACAATATACTCATGTGCACACAAGTAACATTACCCATACCGTGCCCACACTCAAACAACTTAGTTCAAACAAACACATGCTCCAACAGCTCCTCGGCCAGTCATACCACTAACCAAAGGCTGGTCTGACTACCGCCTCTCACAGCTAGTTTGACCACCAGTCCTAGGCTAGTCAGACCGCTGGTAACACAAATCAATTGAAAAATTACAAACTCTCAAAAACCAAACTCAAACTCCGTAAACTCTCTTAACTAAAAGTTAATTACTCATCACAAATATAGAGTGACCTCCACATAGTCTCACAGGAACAATGTTTTGGAGCAAAATGCTTGTTTTACCACATTTGCTCTCACATATGTATTTTCTTTCAGGCTGAGTTAATTGACCCGGCACTCAAGGGTGTTAAATATGCTGAGTTCCTACAGAAAGCTTCGGCAAAGGGTTTAATTGTGACATCATCCATGGCTGCTATAAGACAAAAAGGGAGGCCACGAACACCTCATGTAGTTGTTGATGAGACATGGTTTTCTATTCCAGAAGTTTGTGAGAAAGATCAGGTTTGTAATAGTACACTGTTATGGTAGAAAAGTAGAAATGAGTTAAAAAATTTCTCTTGGTTAACTCGCCATGATGTTACATTTTTGTCTTTTATCTATCAGCCGTGCTGAACCTGCCTATCTATGTCTTTTAATGTTTGTAGCTGAAACTGAGTCTGTAGGTTGAGGCTTGGAAAATTCATAATTCAAGGATTAGCTAGACAGCGCTAGAGGAATCGCACGTTCATAATCCAAATCATGGGTATTAAGCCAGATATAAGTACGAACGTTCAAATGACGCCAAATGGGGTAGTTTTTCTTGTACTGATAACTTTGAAATGTTGTCTAAACCAGCTCATTTGTGATTCCCGAAGTTGTGGTGGTACAAAACTACTAACATCATTTTCATGTGCCGAATTTAAAATGATTTTTTATTTGTTAGCAGTCAAAATTTACACAGTTATGGATTCTAAACACATGGCTTGAATAGGAAAAACAGCTTTTTCCCCTTGCTTTGGCAAGTTTTTATTCTTTTCCTTTCCTTTTCTATTCCTTTGCATGTGCGGTCTATGAAAGTTTTAACCCAGTTCCTTTTGCTTTAGAGTGTTAAAGTGGTTCCCTTTCTTCTCCTAAAATTGGTACCAAAATCCCTCATTTTTTTCTCCACTTTGTGTTGTGCTCTGTTGTTGTTTTCTAACACTCTTTCAGTTTTCTTTAAAGATGGTATACCCTGTCCAAGACCCTTGCAGAGGGGGCTGCTTGGCAGTTCTCAAAGGATCATGGAGTTGACGTAGTTACAAATGTTAGTGATGTGCCCAAGATGCAATCATAAACAATTCGGAATTAAGACTAAAAGGGATATTGATCCATATGGGATTAGGGTTCTAATGGGCCTACAACGTGGAAGCCCATTAGCATGCTCTATAAATATGTGGAGGTGGGGCTGCAGGGGACACATGACTATCCTGAAAACCCTAGCCGCCACCTCCCCTCAGTCGTATCCCGAAACCCTAGCCGGGCGCGCGGTGCTAGCACACCAGCGCACGGCATTCCATCCCGAACGTGTGGACTCCGTGGAGGCGCCGCTGCAGTTGCTGCTGTGCTGATCGGCAAAAGGCGCAAGGCTATTGCTAGGACGCGAGGAGACGTTCAGTTCGTGAAACGATCGACCGCTTCTTTTTCATCAACGCGCATCTACGTTGGACCGGGCTGCTCCAACTCTTTTTCCGCTGCGAAGCGCAAATAGTGGTAACTATCCATAACTCCCTTACGCGCATGTTTTCTTTGTTGAACGCGGTAGAAAATGAAATGTTGTAGCTAGCGTAGCCTACCCGTTCTCCTACAGTGGTATCAGAGCAAAACTGCGTAGTATGTGGTCTGGATCATGCGCTTGTAGATGCACGGATTGATTAGATCAATCGGTCATAAGGGGTTGAAATAGGTATGAGTTGATAGCATCATGTGGCCAAAAAGATTAGTTCGTGCTCCTTCTTTGATGAACGCGCGACTTGCCCCTACCGGCTGGAATCCCCATCGGGGCTAACTGCGCGCGCAATCAGTAGATCGAGCCAACAGATCGAGACCTTGTGTTGCGGTCTTCTCAAGTATACCGATCGCGATGATCAATATGATTGATCTAATGAAAATTGAGACATTTTGAATGGCTCGGATTTGGGTTGATTTGATCGGCCTGATGAGATTTTCATAGCGATTTCATAGATGCGATCTATGTAATTCTATGAGGTTTGCAGGCGCTGCTCAAACCCGCTGAGGGCTCCCGACGACCTCCCGCTGCTATGCATACACGCATAGACTGTTATACAAAACACATTCATGTTAGGGCAGTAGAATACGTTCTGCACTTAATTTGTTTTTGCAGGGAATGATGTGAATGGTATGGCATAGAAGTATATGTGATGCATGTGTGTTTTGGCGGCATGTGTGTCGTATTAATCACAGCTGGGTTGAGGCTGTTCTTTAATTGTATAACGACCTGTGTGTCGACTTGTGATGCTTGAGCTCCTCATGTAATTCATTTGCTAGCTATTAGTTGTAATAGTTTAGTTCTTTACTATGGAGACTTCAAGTATGATGACAAAGAGGACAAGAAATATGGCGAAGGAGATCACCGTGGAACCATGGCGATGGCGACCACTACGATTCAGAAGGCCATACCATTCACAGTATAATATGATTATATGCATGTGATGTTTATTTCTTGTCATACTATTCTTTCATGCCATACCTGTAGAGGATGTATTTTTATGACAGAATAGCTTCCCTCAGAAAAATTAAGAATTTAATTGATGCTCTTCTAATTGCTGCGCCTATAAGAATTACGATCATTGTTTGGTAGGTCTGCCAAAGCAGAGTACCATCAACTATCTTGATCTAATAGGGTGGATGTCAGACATCCACATGCATAGTGTTGGTTTACTTGACAAGGCTATCAAATTGGATTTGGGCCTTGGGGCATGATGTTGGGAGCCGGGGCATTGGATGCCACCCAACAAACAAGAGTCACATAAGATGTGACTAGCAAACGTTGCTTACCTACGTCACTAGGTTTCTAGCGGTGATGCCAAAGCTCACTAGAACATAGATGAACATGGATCTTGACCACTATATGTCGTTAGAGGGAAGACGATTACAAAACATATAGTGGGAGTGTCTTTTGTTAAATTGTTTAATGGAAGATCAAACATGAACATACTCGCTGAACTTTGCTTGTTTATTTTTCGTTGTAGATCATGGTCGCTTCTAGTAACAATTTGGTTTTAACTTGCGATCTGTTCTTGAGAAAGAAAAACTCAATGGAACGAATTTTATTGATTGGTACCGCAACCTAAGAATTGTTCTCAGACAAGAAAAAAAGGAATACGTTCTTGAGCAACCCTACCCCGATGAACTCCCTGAGGGTGCAAATGTTGCCACCCATAAAGCTTATGAGAAGCACCGCAATGATTCACTCAACGTTAGTCGTCTCATGCTTGCTACCATGTCCTCTGAGCTTCAAAAGCATTATGAGAATGCAGATGCTCACAGTATGATTGAAGGACTGTGTGACATGTTTGAGAACCAAGCTAGGACCGAGAGGTTTAACATTTCAAAGTTCCTGTTTGTGTGCAAGCTGGCGGAAGGTAGTCGTCCAATACCCCATGTGATCAAGATGATTGGTTACATTGAGAGCTTGGAGAAGCTTGGTTCTCCACTTAATTCTGATGTGGCTACGGATGTTGTTCTCCAATCTCTCTCTTCGAGCTATGAGCAGTTCATTATAAATTTTCATATGCATAGCATGGATAAATCGTTGACTGAATTGCATGGGATGCTTAAGACAGCAGAGGAAAGCATTAAGAAAAACACTAATCATGTGATGATGGTTCAGAGAGAGAATAAAAAGAGAAAGCGTTGGACGCCCAAAGGCAAAGGCAAAGGCAAAGGAAAGGTTCCTAATGAGCCCCCGAGCTCTAAGCCAAAGCCAAATGGTAAGGTCAAATCTGGCCCTTCTCCTGATGATGAATGCTACCACTGTCATGTCAAGGGGCATTGGTCTAGGAATTGTAAGAAATACTTGGAGGATCTGAAAAAGAAGAAGGGAAGCGAGGCTTCTGCTTCAGGTATAAATGTTATAGAAATTAATCTTGCAATTTCTTCTGGTGAATCTTGGGTATTTGATACCGGATCGATGATTCATACTTGCAAATCGTTGCAAGGTCTAAAAGGACTAGAAGTTTTGCGAGAGGCGAGTTGGACGTGCGTGTCGGCAATGGAGCAAAGGTTGCTGTACTGGGTGTTGGTAGGGGTGCAAACGGGTCGGGTTTTTCCCGACCGATCCGGTACCGAATTCGGATGGTAGCGAATTCGGTAAGTTGGTTCAGTATCCGGTCGGATTCGGTTTCAGATTCGGATATTTGTTGGCGGATTCGGTAGCGGATTCGGTATAGTTGATATCCGACCGAATAGCTTCGGTATTCGATAAATCAGATATTATCCGAATACATATCCGATTCAATATCCGAATAGCGCACCGCGTAGTCGCGCACGCACTGCAGTCTGCACAGCCGAGGCCCGAGAGCCGCCCGACAGCATGTCACGGGCTCATGGGAGACTTCGCCATCCGAATACATTATTCATATCCTTTCCGACTTCGGAGACTTCGCCATCCCCCATCCATTCACATTATTCTAGTGGCCAGTCCCCAGTCCCCACTTCCCCAGCGGCAGTACTTCAGTTCTTCACTCCTTCCCCAATCTGAATCAGGCACTCTCCAATCCGGCGACTCCCCAGTCCGGCGACTCCCCAGTGGCCAGTCCCCACTCCGGCGACTCCCCACTTCCCCAGCGGCAGTCCGGCGACTTCGATGAGTTGATGAAGCTCTATCTCCTCGGCTTATCTCGCCAGCAGTGCTCACCTGAGTCACCTCACCTTATCTCCTCAGTTCGTCACCTCAGCTTGAAGTAGTCCAGCACACGATCCCGGATCCCCGATTCCGCTCGTCGAATCCTCCTCTACCGCCTCAAGGTACGGCTCTTAAGCGCATTGTTTTGTGTTCTTGGGCGCTTGATCTGGTTGTTGTGCTTAATAAGTCCGTTGTGTGGTTTGGTTGTCACTTATAGCTAACAGAGATACTTATACATGCAGGCAAATGCCAGTTCACTTTTCCTTTTGAAGTTCCCATACCATACAGCCAAGCGATACTTGACCTTGCATTACAGGTAGCTTTTAATCATACTGAATATTACCCTTATATATTTTATTTATCAAGTCCATTAAGCTTCTAATGAATTTTCCTTTCTATCACCTGTCATTCTTTGGGTGAACAATGTAACAGGCATTTGTTGGTGTAGCTCATAATCTGAATGCACTAGTCGTTGCAACCAGAGGGACTCAAGAGAAGTTCATCTGCTTCTTGAGCTTGATGGTCGTGCAGTGTGCAGCTTGGAGAACGCGTCTCCTCTTGATGCTGTGAGGTTCCCTTGCTCCCTTGCTATAAAAAAATCAAGGAACTACAGGATCCACTCCTATTGCCCTACAATTTGATGACAATTCAATGTTTTGTACTAGTTGTTTCGGTTGCAACTTGAATGCTTAATGAATGTCCTGTAGCATGACTGGAATATTGTTTTGATGATTTATGCACTCTTTTACTGCTCTGTGCCTGCGATATGGAAATTATTTATGAACAGCAGATGCCATATGAAATGATGTACTTTGATACTTTCTAAACTGGTATGTGTATTGGCTGTTGCCTGTTGCGGCAATGGCATTTATTTTTGGTTCTTACGGCCTGGATGGATTCTGGAATAGTGGAATGTGTATTGGCTATGCGTTTTGATGGCTAAGGACTAGAAGAAATGGAGAAACAAACCCTGCCCCTGATGCTCTTGGGTCGAATAAAGTAATATTGTAATTATCTGTATTATCCGTCTGTATTATCCGTTTCCGAGCCGAATCCGTTATATATCCGTCCCGACGGTACCGTATTCGAAACTCCGAATATTCCGAATTCGTATTCGTATCTGGTCTTACCGTATTCGACTCCGAATCCGAGAAAAAAAATATAGGTTAGGATACGATTTAAGCAATATCCGTCCGAATCCGATCCGTTTGCACCCTTAGGTGTCGGCACTTATCACTTGTCATTACTTCCAGATTAGTTTTGGAATTAAATAATTGTTATTACATTCCAGCATTGAGTAAGAACATTATCTCTTCTTCATGTTTGGAGGAAGATGATGGTTATGAGTTTGTAATAAAGAACAAATGTTGTTCTATTTATTTGAATGATATACTCTATGCACATTGTCCATTAATGAATGGGTTATATGTTCTTGATCTTGAGGATAAGCATGTCTATAATATTAATGCAAAGAGGCTCCGACCTAATGATTTGAATCCCGCTTTTATTTGGCATTGTCGCTTAGGTCATATAAATGAGAAACGCATAGAGAAGCTCCATAAAGATGGACTACTCAACTCATTTGATTTTAAATCATTTGAGACATACGAATCTTGTTTACTTGGCAAGATGACAAAGGCGCCTTTCACCGGTCATAGTGAGAGGGCAAGTGACTTGTTGGGACTTGTACATACCGATGTATGTGGACCAATGAGCTCAGTAGCCAGAGGTGGTTTTCAGTATTTCATTACTTTTACCGATGACTTTAGTAGATATAGATACATCTACTTAATGAGGCATAAGTCTGAATCGTTTGAAAAGTTCAAAGAATTTCAGAATGAAGTACAAAATCAACTAGGTAAGACAATTAAAATTTTGCGATCTGATCGTGGATGTGAATATTTGAGCCATGAATTTGGTGAACATCTAAAACAGTGTGGAATTGTTCCACAGCTGACTCCGCCTGGCACGCCTCAATGGAACGGGGTATCTAAACGGAGGAACCGGACCTTATTAGACATGGTTCGGTCTATGATGAGCCAATCTGATCGTCCATTGTCTTTCTGGGGATATGCTCTAGAAACTGCTACGTTTACACTAAACAGAGTTCCATCTAAATCAGTGGAAAAGACACCATACGAGAAATGGACCGGGAAACGTTCTGGATTGTCTTTTCTTAAGATATAGGGTTGTGAGACTTATGTGAAACGTTTGACGTCTGATAAGCTGCATCCTAAATCTTATAAATGCTTCTTTGTTGGGTATCCTAGGGAAACCAAATGATATTATTTTTACAATCGAGAAGAAGGCAAAGTGTTTGTCGCTCGGAATGGTGTCTTTTTTAAAAAAGAGTTTCTTTCAAAGGGTGTTAGTGGGAGCAAGGTGCAGCTTGAAGAAATTCAAGAAACACCTAAAAATGTTTCAGCTCCTATTGAACCTCAACAGGATGCACAAGATATTGTACAACCGGTTATGGAGGCACCGCCCCCACGTAGGTCTACAAGGGCACGTCGCGCAACTGAAAAGTTCACGCTCCTAACCACATGACAACGCGACATATTGTTGTTGGACAATGATGAGCCCAAGAGCTACACGGAAGCAATGATGGGACCAGACTCTGAAAAATGGCTTAGAGCCATGAGGTCCGAAAAAGAATCCATGCATGATAATCAAGTTTGGAACTTGGTGGATCCACCGATGGTGTAAAAACTATTGAGTGTAAATGGGTTTTTAAGAAAAAGATTGATATGGATGGAAATGTTCATATCTATAAGGCACGATTGGTGGCAAAAGGTTTCAAGCAAATTCAAGGTGTTGATTATGATGAAACGTTTTCGCCCGTCGCTATGCTAAAGTCTATTCGGATCCTCCTAGCGATTGCTGCCTATTTCGACTAGAGATTAGGCAAATGGATGTCAAAACGGATTTCCTAAATGGAAACCTAAGGGAGGATGTGTACATGACACAGCCTGAGGGTTTTGTTGATCTGAAAAATGCTGGGAGAATATGCAAGCTTAAGAAGTCCATTTATGGATTGAAGTAAGCATCTCGGAGTTGGAATCTTCGTTTTGATGAAGTAATCAAAGGGTTTGGCTTCATCAAAAATGAAGAAAAGCCTTGTGTTTACAAGAAGGTTAGTGGGAGCGCACTTGTTTTTCTGGTCTTGTATGTAGATGGCATATTATTGATCGGAAATGATATTCCAATGCTAGAAGCTGTGAAGTCTTCTTTGGGAAAAAGTTTCTCAACGAAAGATCTCGGAAAGGCAGCTTACATTTTGGGCATAAAGATCTGTAGAGATAGATCGAAGAGGCTAATTAGATTAAGCCAAAGTACATACATTGATATGGTATTAAAACGGTTCAATATGCAAGATTCCAAGAAAGGTTTCTTGTCTATGTCACATGGCATTAGTCTTAGCAAGACTCAGTATGCTTCAACACTTGATGAGCAAGAGAAGATGAGTGCGATTCCGTATGCCTCAGCCATCGGATCCATCATGTATGCTATGCTTTGTACGCGCCCAGATGTTTCATATGCTCTAAGTGTTACGAGTAGGTATCAATCTAGCCCCGGTCTAGCTCACTGGGTGGCTGTAAAGAATATTCTTAAGTACTTTAGAAGGACTAAGGATATGTTCCTTATTTTTGGAGGTGAAGAAGAGCTTGTTGTAAAAGGTTACACCGATGCTAGTTTCCAAACTGACAAAGATGATAGCAGATCGTAGTCTGGTTTTGTGTTCTGCCTCAATGGAGGGCAGTGAGCTGGAAAAGTTCTAAGCAAGAGACGATAGCTGATTCGACAACTGAGGCCGAATATATTGCAGCTTCTGAAGTTGCAAAGGAAGCTGTTTGGATCAGAAAATTTGTTTTTGAGTTAGGTGTGATCCCTAGTATGTCCAGTCCAGTGGATCTCTATTGTGACAATAGTGGAGCCACTACGCAAGCAAAGGAGCCTAGGTCACACCAAAAGTCCAAACATATACTTCGGCGCTATCACCTTATCCGTGAGATCATTGATAGAGATGAAGTAAAGATTTGCAAGGTGTACACGGATTTGAATGTTACTGATCCGTCGACGAAGCCTCTCTCACAACCAAAGCATGAGGCACACACGAGTGCAATGGGTATTAGATACTTACATGATTGACTCTAGTGTGAGTGGGAGATGATTGTATGAAATCTATGTTTATGAAATTTTGAATAAGGTGTTATTTGGTTCCTTGAATAATGATTGTATGCATTGATTGGCAAGTATATGATTTGTTCGTGAAACTCTTTGTTTTATTTAATTTTATTCTAAAGATCACTAGTCTTATGTCATTACGTGGGATAACAATGATTTATGGACTAGCACATGTATTGATTGATGATCATGTTTCACGGATCATGGATATAGGAATATCAAATCAATAATGTGGACACATGTTAGAGAACATGGTGTTGGATTGACCCACTCCGAGACGTTGCTGGGATTGTTATGTTAATATGTGCTATCAAGCGATCTCGAGTGGTATACCTACTGGATCCTTCGACCTGAAATCGCCATTGTTTCTCACTATGTGTAGTGGTGCACTTTGGGGCTACCAAACACTACTCCGTAACTGGGTAGCTATAAAAGTGGTCTTCAGGTGTATCATGAAACATGGAATGGGATGTGAGCGGATTAAGATAGAATTTGCCCCTCCTACATAACAGGAGAGATATCTCTGGGCCCCTCGATGTGTTGGATTAGAGAAGTGCATGGCCATACCAAGGTGATTAAAGAGTTAATCACAATATGACTAAAGAGTTAGTCATGAGTTGTAATCCACCACAAGATCGAGTGAATGGTTGAGCTATCACAAGGGTGGCACGAATCTCACCTTAAGTGTATTCGGGAGTCAATATGCCATGCTAGGTGCCACTATTGACTTTTGGCTTGAAAATGGTTTTCGGGTCATGGCTGTTTACACATGAACCTAACGGGTCACACACTTAAGGGGTTGGAATTGAAAAGCTTGCCTATATGATTGTCTCTAGTGCAAGTGGGAGATTGTTAGTGATGTGCCCAAGAGGCAATCATAAACAATTCGAAATTAAGGCTAAAAGGAATATTGATCCATATGAGATTAGGGTTCTAATGGGCCTACAACGTGGAAGCCCATTAGCATGCTCTATAAATATGTGGAGGTGGGGCTGTAGGGGACACACGACTATCCTGAAAACCCTAGCCGCCACCTCCCCTCGGCCGTATCCCGAAACCCTAGCCGGGCGCGCGGTGCTAGCACACCAGCGCACGACATTCCATCCCCAACGTGTGGACTCCGTGGAGGCGCCACTGCAGTTGCTGCTGTGCTGATCGGCGAGAGGCGCAAGGCTATTGCTAGGACGCGAGGAGGAGACGTTCAGTTCGTGAAACGATCGACCGCTTCTTCTTCATCAACGCGCATCTACGTTGGACCGGGCTGCTCCAACTCTTCTTCCGTTGCGAAGCGCAAATAGTGGTAACTATCCATGACTCCCTTACGCGCATGTTTTCTTTGTTGAACGCGGTAGAAAATGAAATATTGTAGCTAGCGTAGCCTACCCGTTCTCCTACAACAAAAACCCAGGATGGGCCATCGGTCCCCAGCTGCAGCCTAAATTGAACACTGGCGCTAAAGCAATCATGAAATTAGTCGGTGATACGTGTGTCTTCACCAAGTAAATCTTCTATAGTGAGTTATTTAATCAAGAAAAAAGTTCATTTTTCAACTGTCAGCTAATGCCTAAGCCCATTTATAACCCTCAATTGTAAAATCGTCTGAAATGGATATTTCAACTATCAAAATCATCTACTTTACCTTCTTTCGCCTTTCTCACCCTGGTTTTCATGTGTTGTGGAGACGGTTTCACTGATGTGGTAACTAATGCAATCGTTTTTGGCTAAGGCAGTGTAATACCCGCAAGAAAAGAACAACAAAGAATGAAGTAAATTAAAGAAAGAAAAAGAAATTTGCCGTCAGAACCCTAGAATTTAATTTCAGGTAGGGTATTCCGTTCACGGAGATACCTGACCGTCCGGGGGCCAGTCGGCACCTCTCACAACCGTAGGGTCATCATCCGGCATTAAACAAACCTATTTTGTGTTTCAAGCACTGTAGCAGATTCAACAGGTGTCAAATAGCCAGCCAGCACAGCATCAGTTAAAGAAACTCCCACACAGCAACAGCTAGCAGGACCAACACACATAAGAAGAAAGCACGAGAAGGCACAGCCAGCATAGAGAAGGCAGCTAGCACAGAACCAGTTAAAACCTCCCCCACATGGTAATAGCCAACAGACAGCACGATAGCATCCGGAAGCCACACCAAGGCGCGGCCAACCCAAAGGGGGGGTTAAAAGGCCGAAGCCAGCACAGAAGAGAAATTCCATTTGAACACTAGTAAAGACACCAGCCAAAGCTCACCACCTTGCCCATCCCTCATTTTCCCCACACAATACACAAATCAACCAAGAGCAAGAAGGAGCAGCAGCTTGGTTGTCGGCGCCAGGGTGAGGAGCCACAGGCCAACCCCTAGCCAGCCGACCGAGGTAGGTCATGTCATCCATTGTTTACCCATGGTTCTATTGTCCAGGACCATTTCTGCATCTAGCAAAGCGCTAGGGCACCCCTTTAGCAACCTCAGAGTTCTTGCGCAGGAGGGGAAGGAGTAGTGGGGAAGAAGGGTTACCAGAGTCGAGGATCGCTGGTGGCGCACTCCCCTGTGGTCTAGCCCACGCACTCGACGGCCGCCACACACTCCCCCGCGTGTAGGCAGCCTCGAGTTCCGCCGTGACTAGCCCAGGGCAGCACCTCCATGCCTCTCACCATTTTGAGCTAGAAATCAAAGTAAAACAAAACAGCAAACCCAGTTTGCGCTCAAGAAGTGAGTAGCAGTGAGAAGTGAGAGAGCGGGTAAAGCACCCAAGGGGGGGAAGCGCCAGATCCGGGCCTTGGGCCACGGATCTGGTGACCAGAACCCACGTTAGGGGCTGGGAGGCCAGCGGCGTCCGGAGTAGCTGAGAGGCCGGTGGCGCATAGAGGAGCCGAGGTCGGCAAAGGGAAGCAGAGAGGGAACCGAGCGTCGAGGGGCACACAAGCGGCCAGGGGAAGGCCGCGGGTTCGGGGCCGGCGACGGTGCCAGGCCAGGAGATGCCGCACTAAGGGGTCGGCGGCGCCGAGCGTGGGGAAGCCGAGGGTCACGCGGAGGAGGTCGGGCGGTGCTTCGGCAGCGCTGGGGGCAGTGCTGAGAGAGGACGCGCGAGAGAGAAAGAGATGAGGAGGGGCGGCGGTGTAAGGAGGAGAAGGGAGGAGGATGGAAAAAGAGAGGTGAGGCAGCGGCTCGGCAAAAGAAAAGAAAAAGGAAGAAAATAGAGAAAGGGGAAGGGCGTGAGGCTCGTGGGTCGGTCGGCCCTGTTAGAGAAAAAGAGAGAAAGGAGAGGAAGGAAAAAGAAAAGAGAAAAAGGAGGAAAAAGAAAAGAAAAGAAAAGAGGAGAAAAGGTTAAGCGCAGGTAAATAAGATTTATTCGCATCATACAGTTGGCGCAAGCCAATTCATGGTCGGTTGGGTACCGAAGCTTTAAAAAAAGGTATCCGATATTAAGAAGGTTGTTGGTTTGAGTTGTATGTAGAATCGTTGTCGGTTGTCTTTACGTGTAGAACCGATACTATTTGCATATTGTGTGAATTGCCATGTTGAGTTGAGAGCTCAAGTAATGATTGTTCAGGTGGCGGTTCGAGGTTGGTGCCATCCGTGCGTCGTCCGCCAGAATAATCAGGCAAGTACATGGTAGAATAGTGGATTGAGGTGAATGCCTGTTATTTGTTTTGATGACCCATGCTTTATATCATTTTATGAAATGATATCTTTGCTTATTGTTGATTATATTGCCACGAGAGGTGATTGTGATTACAGACAGGTTGTTGCATCATTTTTCTTGCAGTCATCATAACATAATTGCACAAGCTAAACCGGAGATGAAGTCATGTAACTATTCCGGTGAGATCGGTGAGAAAGATACATGACTAATCCGGGGTGCTTACAGAGAGACCTACTTCGGTAGGTATTCCATGGGAGTGGAGTTTGTGGCCCGCGTGAAAGAGAGCGGGGCACGAGTGGGCCATCGACGGGTGGACGCTCAGCTTTACCGGTATGAGCTCGGAGATTGCATTTGGACATAGCATTGCATTGCATTGTGTTGCACTGCATGAAAGAAACTGGTGATTACAGAACAGTTGCAGAGTTTATTGCAGTTGTGCAAGATAAGTGATTGCCGATACATACAAGGATTGTGTCTTGCCTAGATAATTAAATTGGTTTTGTTGTCGCCATTATTTTATTTTGTGCTTGCGGGGTCTTCGGACTCACCCTTGCTTTGTTATTTTTTTTAGGCAAGTGATGAAGGCGTCATGCACGGGAGGGAGTAGCACAGTTATCTCACGTACGACAGTAACTCACATATCGTTTATAGATGTCATATTTAGCCTGGTGTAGCACAAATACATTTTGGTATTTAGCAATTTCTTGCCTTTGCTACGCTTACGGTCAATTGGTTGTCAATTGCCGCTGAATGCTTTTGAATAAGAGGAGTTGCAACGTAAGTCTAGCGGCAAAAGCTGGAACTAGAAGCATCATAGAGTAGGTGGTAGCACTTTGGGCTCAGGCTAGAGGCCGGGGTGTTACAGGCAGGGCCCACATGTTTGCCGATAGGCCCCTCTTCTTCCTCTTCCTCTGTCTCTCTCCACCTCTCTCTTAGGCCTGAGGTTGCCAGGAGGGGGAGAGAAGGCGACGACCGAAACAGGATAGGGAGGTCCACTGGCCTATGGGTGAAGAAGTAGATGCGGCGTGGGCAGTCAACCTTGTCCTTGTAGACTGCGGTACTGGGTGGGGTGGACCCAAGACTTGAAGACATCGTGCGCCTAGGACTCGAAGACATCGTGCACATACTCGCAGGTGTCGCCCTTGCGGTAGGAAGCGAGGTCCTTACGAAAGTTGGGGCAGGGGACACGGGTGTAGGAGAAGTGGCGTGGGTCGTGGCAGTGCGCGCTCTTGCTGGGGTGGGTGAAGGGTCACTCAGTCCAGTTGTGGGTGTTGGCACGGGGGTATTGCTTCACCCTGTTGTGGGTGTAGGTGCGGGTCGCGGCGGCACACATTCTCCTGCTCCTTGTTGTGGGTTGGGGAGTAGTGTTCAGCCGTAGATGACTTGAGAAGGAGGGCTTCACTACTACAGAAAAGTTCATCATAGATGGTTCAAAAATGTCATCGCAGACGGTTTCTAAATCGTCTGAATTTATATGTCTATGATAGTAGGTGATTATCATAGATGGCTCTCAAACTGTCTATGATAAATTGCAACATAGACGGTTATCAAACATAGCCGTCTACGATATCCACATATCACAAATGGCTAACACAAAAAACCGTCTATGATATTCATATATCATAGATGGTTATTAAACAGAGCCGTTTGTGATACCTTATATATCACAAACGGCTAATACTAAAAACTGTCTATAATATTTTACATATCATAGATGGCTGATACCAAAAATTGTCTGTGATATGCATATATCATAGATGGTTACTAAACAGAGCCATCTGTGATACTTTACATATCACAGACGACTAATATCAAAAATCGTCTGTGATAATTATTTTAATAGCTAAATTATTTCCTCTTTTTAGGCTAGCTTTAGGAAATGCTAGCCATGCCTCTAAAAACAAGCAAACAGATGACATATATAGCATATGACAATCATTATACAGATCTCACAAATAAATTAAACAACTAAATGAAGTATATTTGAATGAATTATTTGATTAAGCACAATTGATTGATTACAAATGCACGTATCAAATGTTTGAACATCTAATCATTGCCGGGGTTGAATTCTCCATTCATGTTTATGACCTTCGTCATCAAGAATTGGGAGAGCTGTCATCGAATTTCAGTGAGTTTGTCAAGATCGAATGCACGTTTGTCGAATTCCATGTGCTGTCATTTGGATTGTTAATGTCATTAGCGTATATATATATATATATATATATATATATATATATGTATATATATATTGATAATCATGAAATATTTATTGGCAGGTTAACAAACCTTTGAATCATTCGTCTTAGCGTCCATGATTTTCTGCATATGGTGGCAAACATAGAATCCACGTACATTACCCTATAGCTGCTGATGGCACTACAAAAATATAATTACATACATAGGTATTGTCAGTTCTAGAGGTATTATTACGAAGTGTGATATAGCAGGATTGTTGTGTTTTAGTGGGTACCAAAATCGCGTCCTATGTTGTAGTGTGGCGCAGGATTCCTTGTATCTTCCTCCCTAGTCAACGTAATCGTTGAACGACCTACATGATTCTAAAAAGTTAGCCTCGGCCATTGCAAACGAAGGGATGACTACAATAGAGTTATGTATGGAGGAAATGAGTTTACCTGTCAATTGCTTATTGCACATGGGTGAAGTTGTGGTTTCTCTTAAGTAGAAAATCAAGATATATTAACTTGTTCTACTTTGATGCAATCACAATCAGAATCCAGTGAGATTTAGTTATGAGTGTCGCCGTAGTGATTAATTATAAGTTCATGTTGCGTATAAAGTACAAATGAAACTTGTATGGTAACTAGTGAAGCACTTACCCTTGGTTGAAGGTACCATGATATAGTCCTTGTCACTCTGAGCAAGTAATCTCTTCGTTATGTAATCTTCGACGAATAATGCATTGTCCTTGATGCTTTTCTTAGAGACCAAGTGTGGGTCAAGAAAACCCACCGGTTGTCGCTGTCACCGGACTTGTAGGATCATGGATCTATACATAAGCAATAAGTTATAACATTTATCGGTATTACATGTATGTAGAACTTGATTGCACAGTACACTTATAGTGTCCAGCATCGTAGAAGTGACGTGTCGAATTCGTCGAGGTTGAATAGTAAGAATAAGTCTTCGAAGGTTATAATGAAGTAACCCAAGTCGTGAAGGAAATACCCCTCCGTGTATCTCACGATGAATCCACTCTCCCAGTTTGGCTTCATGTCAGACCTCTGCATGTACCAGTAATGTAAAGTCTTGCAAACTAGCCCAAGGATCGGTAATTGTAACTCAGAGACCAATGACACTTCGAGCTAGTAATTCCATTGCACGGGAGATGCCTTAATTGTAACACCCCAGGATCCATATTACCCTGGGATGCTAATAAACCACTCCACCAACTAGCCAATTTACAGAATAACATAAACTGGCAATAATTTTCTAAAGCATGATAAGCTAAGCAGAAGTATACTAAAACAAAGATAATAGAACACTATTAATAAAGAACCACCACTACCAATTTTAACCAATTAAAATGAACCACCGTCTAGCATTATTAATTTGAAACAAATATCAATGAGGGAATTAAAACTGTGACTAAGACTCCACAATTATTACATCAATAATCGTAAGATGGTGTGCAATTGTGATGTGCCACTCTACCCTTCCCATTCATGCTCAAGGATCACCTGGAAGGGGGGAAAACACGAGTGAGATAAAAATCTCAGCAAGTAAATTGTTTAACAAGCTAATTAAACTACAATGTTGTTAAGCATCAACATTTATTGTTCACAATGACCACAATTATAGTTTTAACCATATTTACTACCAACAATAACAAAATATTAGCAAATAAGTCTTGTTTGACTATTTCATATTCTCAACCACTACCACTACCAAAATCAGTAATGTATTAACATGTTTTACCTTACTAACTTTATTATTTGTCACGTCCACAACTGCTATCAATAGTTACCACAAGAGAAAAGAATCTCATGCCACAATCACAACCCCTACCACACCACAAGGGATGAACCCCAGTCCACGACCACAGCCACATTTTTCATACCATAAGTGACTTTCAAGAGCCAATTCCACATTACAACTATGAAGTTGCATTTGTTTGCAATATAACTTCGCCACAATACATTGTATAAGTATGCAAATGATCTTTTCACAATGTAATGCATATGAATGCGTATGATCCACTGCACCCTTACCTAACAAGGTAAGAGTGTGCATTGTACTACGGTAATGCACGATGCTGTATCGGTACAATCGTGGCTATAAGCGGCGACATCCACAATGCAAATGTCATGACATGTTATGAATGATTCATAAGAATTTAACCACAAAGATTAGCAATATATTCATCAAAAATGCAACCTTATAATCCACATATGATTCAAAAAGGGCATTACCACATGATCCACATTTGGTTCACCAAGATCATAATCAATCGGTCTATAGGAAATCCTACCACATTGATCACAATATATATTCATTAAGAATGCTACCACCACAACTACAAATATTCACTAGGAATACTACCACCTATACCACAATATGTTCATAAAGAATACTACCCCACAACTATATTTATTTCATCAAGAACAATTCCACATACTCACAATTAAACCATCAAGATCATAAACAGTTGAATTCTTAAGATACTACCACATTAAGAAAGCATGTAACAATGATATAGTACCTCAAATTAAGAGAATTAATTAATGTGAATGTAGAACGATTAATGAATTAAACAGTAGCACAACCGCCACGTTTACGCAACTGTTGAAGCGAAACAATCACGTGTGTTCAGGAGCAAAACCACCTATCTAAAAGTACTTCTCAGCACAATACAACATCAATGAAAACGCGACTTAAGATGTAAAGATGTCGCTAAACCCCAAAACCCCACAACATCCCTCTCCGTTTAATGGTTCTACGCTTTACCCGCTACAGCAGTGCTGCTTGTTATTTTTGTATCTTTAAAAATATTAAACTATTTATAGAGAAAGATATGTTTATGGATTCCTCACTTAAATACCGTTACTTTTTATGTAGATCATTTATTTTTATTTTGTTACTAACAACGTGTAACTTATTGCGCAAAACAGAGAACATTCTCTGTTCTCGCAATCTGGGCAGCCAGATTCTAACGCATTCCAACCACAGTGTAAGGCTCTAAAAATTATAATCTTTATACAATAGTTAGATTACTGAATTTTCTACATTTTTCTCAATTGTGATCAAAAACACAAAAATCATCTACTACTCCTAAATCACACCTGAACAACAATCTGCCCCAGTCTGCACCCCTAACAGATAGCAAGGTTCCTGACCCTGCTACGCCCAAATACTGCAACCAAAAATTCTACAAAAATACATAAAATGCGTCTCATCGTCCTCTACAATTTTTTTTGTGCAGACCTGTAGGAAAAATTATTTCATAGGTCTAAACTGCACAAACAGTCACGCTGCATGGATTGATCTACAGGCAGACAGTAGGAATTCCCTAATTAGAGAATCAAATTGCCAAACCCCATCAAATACAATGCTAAAAACCCTAATTACAGCAGAACCAGAGGGATTTGGGATGAGGAAGAGTTACCTAGGGGATCCCCTTGGGATCACCCCTCTTCTTTTCTCTTCTTCTTCTTCTTTCCTTCCTTCTCCTTCTCTTCCTCTTCTTCTCCTTGCCTTCACCTTGCACCAATGGACAACAATGCTTGGAGGGGAAGAGGGGGCGTAGGGAAAGGGGGAGAGTGGCGGCCAAGGGTGGGAAAAGGGGGAGGGGGCCGACCACTTGCTTTAAATAGGGGGGATGGGGGTGGTGGCTAGGGTTTGGGTTTAGTGGGGGCTGCGGCCACCCCTTGGGCCTATTGGCCCAAGGTGGCAGGCCCACCCTCCAGGCAGCCCACTAAAGTTTTTTATTATTGTTATAATCATTTTAATTCATTTTTCAATTTAATGCTTTCCCATAATTTATTTTTCCCCTTTCAGCGATTTACCGAAAATCCGGGCGACTTCGCGATTAATTTAAAAACCAACGCTGAAACGACATTCAGGGTATTACATTAATCCTCTTTGATTGGGCCTTAGTGTCTCACTTGTGATACATTTTTAGCATCATCTTCATGGGAGCCGATGCTCTGGCCTTCTGAAGAGGATCTTGAGGTGGAGTCAAAGATGGTTTTGTTTGATAGGCATGGTCATGTGGAGATTGCAACATAGAAGGGTCTAGAGTGATGTCCCTTTTGGGCAACTGGACAAATGTGTGGTCATCATCCCCTAGTGTCATGAATTCTTTGTTTGGGGGCCTCTCCAGCGACGGCCCTGAAAACGTTATTAATCATGTCCACCTAGACCTTTGCGAAACTAGTCTCTAGTTGTGCACCGTGCACCAACGTCCCTAGTAGACATTGATATACCATCCCCCACCCAGCGTCAATGGGAATGGAGCCAACCTTGACTTTGAGGATGCACGGTGTGGGAACTTCTATAATGGTACACGATGAGCTAAGGCATCCATTAAGTATGTCTATGTAGCATTCAAGATATGTACATTACCTGGATGTCGTCGATAGATAAGTAGGTGTCGCTATATTCAGAAAGTGGCACAGACGTACAACTACTCCGACATTAAGGGGGACTGGGTACCGTAAGGGGCTTGAGAGTGCTTGCAGACTTCTCTTAGTTTATCCCTCAATGAATCTATCTCTCCTCGAAGTGAGACAGTTATCTACTCAAGTTTTGCATCGAAGTCTTGTTTCATACATTTCTCATACTCGGCCTTGGATGTCTTCCTACTCCTATACACCTTAGAGTCATTTGGGAATCTGTGCCTCCATGATATGTAAACCCCTCGGCCTCGTGTGCGACCTGGGTGCTCCTTTTTTCCCAAGGCCGTGGATAGTATATCCCTCTCTATGACTGCTTCGAAGGAGCCTTCGAAAGATTCGGTAGTCAATATTTGCTGCAAGAGGCAATCATGTTATTTTAGACCTTATGAAGTTATAAACCTATTAACTAGATAGTTTAACATATCTTATCAGGCGTTGGGACACTTCCTCGTCTACAGGGTTTTTGAAAGAGGCGACGCCTGAAGACATGATTGATAACCTCGCTCTTAACTAGTTTTGGGTGCACTCGTTTGTGATCTCGGCAAATGATGGGGAGGCCTCCAATTAGATTGTAACCTCATCCTCCATCCTCCATTGTGGGGTTTTATCCACTTACCCAACGGTGTCAAGTCTATGGGGTGAGTGTTTTGTGCCTAGAGAGCCCTGTGCGCCGCACTTTCCTATTGAACATGTACTGCACAAAAGCCTCCCATGTTTCTGATGACACGAACATACCTCATGAAAGGCGTGCGACCCTTGGTCATGTACTGCATGACAAGCGTGCTCTTGAAGGTCTTCCACGTTTTTTCCATCGCAAGGAGCACATGCTGTTTGACGAGTCCTGGACTTCTGCTGGGATCTCGAACGAGTTTGAAATTTTCGTCCACAACTCATTTTTCTCATCTTTTGTCAAATATTTCTAGTTTGGTACGATGACAAGGGCCCGTTGCCTTCTAATTATCCCATAGGTAGTCCAAAATATTGTAGCTGCTTTCTTCGGTTGCAGAGGAACCCCATCCGGAGAGACCACCGTGATGGTCATTTGGCCCTCTAGTCTTTTAGATACTCCTCTGCCATGCTTAGTTACCCTGATATTCGGAGTGCTAGACCAATTCAGCAACGTCGATGATGGCGATGACATCTCTCTTACAAGAAAAAACTAATTACAGTGAGCTGTGAGCTTACACATTGGCACATGTTGATCTTAGAAGAAAAGGCTAATTATAGTGAGCTGTGACCGTACACATGGGCTTGAAAAAGGGTTGAAGCAAATTAATTTGCATACCTATGCAATATATTGTGGTGAAGTTATTTTACAAACAACTACAACTTTATAGTTGTAAGGTGGAATTGGCTCATGAGAGTAACTTGTGGTATGAGAAAAGTGGCTGTAGTTGTAGATTGGAGTTCATCCCTTGTGGTATGGTAGGGGTTGGGATTGTGGCATGAAATTCTTTTCTCTTGTGGTAATTGTTGATAGCAGTTGTGGATGCGAGAAATAATAAAGTTAGTGAGGTAAAACATGTTAATGCTTTATTATCATTGGTAGTGGTAGTGGTGGATGATATGAAATAGTTAATTAAGATTCATTTGCTAATATTTTACTATTGTTGGTAGTAAATATGGTTGAGGCTGTAATTGTGGTCATTATGGGAAATGGATATTGATATTTAATATCATTGTACTTTAATTAACTTGTTAATGAATGTGGATGCACATTGTGGATGTGGACATGTGGATACTTTAATGATGTTGTATATTTGTTTGTAGTCTGTTAAACAGTTTGCTTACTGAGATTTTTATCTCACCCTTGTTTTCCCCCCTACAGGTGATTCTTGAGCATTCATGGGATGGGTAGAGCGGCACCACAATAATGCACTTGGTTCATCAATTCATGCTGTAATAAAGTCAATGGAATTCTAGCCAAATGCTTAGCTATTCATGGATGATTATTTTATTTAATAATGATGAACTTGTGAACTATTCGTTGATTAATCTGCTAGAGGTTGTTTCAATTATTGAACTTGTTACCGTTATCTTTGTTCTCTTAGTTGTTTATGTTTCCGCTTAATACTTCATGTCTAGAAATTATTGCCAGCATAAATTATCTTAAAATTTTTGGCTAGCTGTAGAGTGGTTTAGTGGCATTCCAGAGTAATGTGGGTCCTGAGGTGTTACAGTTGGTATCAGAGCGGGCTTTAGGTCCGTGGTAATTAAAAATATTAAATTGACATATTGGTGCACAGTAGGATGGGATGGGTCAAGCATTGCATTCATGCTTTGACATGTTATATTGATGATTCATGCTATGAGATAATCTTGTATGTTTATGATTTGTTTCTATGACTGCTATGAGTGAGGATAATCAATGATAAGAGGTAGGGTTTGCAGCTGTTGCCTTGGGCATTGCCAGTTTATACCACCGTTCGTGGTATGGGGATAGTGATGTAGTTACCTCGGGTAACTTAATTGCGGATATCATGGGTAAGTTTCTTAGAAAAGTATTATTCTCCTTGAGTTGATTTTGGCCGATTCTTGGCTTATTGCGATTAATGAAATTCTCTCGGATTAGTGGTTTATTGCAGTTGTTGGGTGCCAATAGGCCTCCAATTGTTCTTGAGACCAAATATTATTTCTTTCCAATTGATGGGTTGCTTTTGCTGCTCGTGAGCAATGCTTTTGGAGAGACTGGTATTTTTCGTGTTTGTTCCATCTTTCTTACTGGAAAATATGACTCTTTTATTCATTTGATATTTTGAAAATGAATCAAAACTTTATGTTGGAAGTTCTTTAACTGGTGAAAGCCTTGGCTCTATGCATTTGTTTTGAGTTATTTCGACTATTGAAGTTTGATTTCTCCCATTTCTAAAAGGAGGTGTTAAAACCCCTTTGTGATGTTTTGTTATGTTTAAGTAGGAGGTGGAAATTATGTAAATAATTGATAAGTTATGAATCATCAAGTTGAAATGTTAGCGTGGTACATAATTAATTTCTACCAATATCCTTAGAAGTGAGGTTGATTAATATGATGTTGTCCTATTGTAGTTTCTTGAAGAATTGCAGTTATTAAGGAATATGAAAAATAATTGTTTTGATTATTGTAGTTGTTTAAATTTCTCAACTTGTTGGATAGATTGGATTGATTGATCTTAAGTAATTAATCTGACCATTCGTGATAGTCAAGTAAGGAGGTGTTGGAATATTGCCTTAATAAGATTGACCTTTAATATGTCCTCTCTTTATATACTTGATGAGTATGTACAACTGCTAAATTTATGTAACTTTTGCCATGCTAAATTGTTGAAACATGTATAAAGAAATGGATGAAGGTTGATATATTGACTTGTGGATTCTTGTCTTATAAAGCTGGCACTATTAATGTTTAAAGTTATTTTGTTCTAATTTCTAAACATAAGGTGGAATATTGAATCTGTACTCATAATTATTTTTGTGATTGCAAAACAGAGATAGGATCATTAATTCTACAATGATGAAAAATAATAATCAATTATTGACAGTAATGGCTAGAGTGCAATCAGTTGTGCTAAATTAGCGTTGAGCATCAGTAAAAATTGAGTGTATGAAATGTAATAAGAGATTTATACTAGCATGTTTTGTGACGTTGTCATGTTCTAGTATTGTCTTGTTAAAGAGTTTGTTTTCGATATTGTTGCTTGTGCTCTAGGTTTTTCCTAGGTTAAGTAGTTAGAATCTTATTTAGATAAATAAGAACATGATGAAGTTCTTTATGGTGTTCCTTTTGGAAAAATATGGAGTAAGAGGATATGATGATTCTTGCAAAGAATGTTTTATCTTGTTGTTAATACAATTGATAGCATATAGTTGTGGTTATGGTGTTGAATGCTTTATAAATGAAGGAATTTGCTAGTTCCATGTTACTAATTGGATTAAAGGTTTTGAGTTTTGCGGTTGGGATTTTTTGGACCTTATGACTTGTGTGATAGCCGAGGTTGCTTTGAGTAATGCGACGTGTTGAATGATCTTATTGGTTTTGATCTGAATCTCGTGTTGTGGTCTTCAAGCATGTTTTGTTGGAATTGGCGGGATGCTGTTATCAAAGAAAAATTGTTTCTTATTGAAAGAAAAAGTTGTACTAGAAGTATTTGAGGTACAGATGATCTCATCTTGTGTTTTCCAACCTCAATGTTATTTGTTTTTCTCTTGGCCTTCTAGCTACTATAAATAATGGCGGTTTTCTGTGTGTTGAAATTTATTTCTTCTTACCCCTTCTTCTAAGAACAGGGTAATTATTGTGGATTGCGAAGCCTTTTTCTTGCGTAATGGCAACTGGATAGTGGTGCTCTAGTAGATGTTTTTGTGAAAGTCTTAAATATCATGATGTTTGAGATGCATTGCCTGATATATTGTCTTCGTGGAATAATCCTTGAAAAGGATTTGATTTAAATAAAATGTTTCTCTTGGAGCTAGGTGATACGTTGGTGTTAATTCTCGAATAGGTTTGAGCATTACCTTTTGTTATACTTGAATCTTAGAGGCCCAGTGTCTCTGTGTGGAAATAGTGGATCAGAGTGGAATTCAAATAGTGTGATGATCGTGATAGCATCCTTGAAGTGCAGTAAATGAGTATGTGTGGGTGTGATATGAATTCCGAGTTGTTATCCTTAAGGGATTGAGGTGTGTTAGGAAGTATTTGTCAAAGTAACTCCATTGGTCGAAGTCTTGGCTAGAGTATGTTTTGTGGGAACAATAGAGTCTCTCTACAAGGGTGCAGACGATGTACTCTGTTTGAGCACATTGTTGAGGTTACCAACTTAAGATAAATGAGTTGGTGTGTTGGGCGATGATTTGGAAATCCTTGGTTCAAGGAAGATAAACTATTAAAAGTAATGGATTGGGAAATATTTGCTATCTCGAATAATGAAATGCTCTCTTGATTCTTGTTAAGCTGTGTGTTCATGGCAGAGGTCATCTGCAAATTGAGTTGTTTATGGTTGAGGCGTAGTCCTTTCCAGTTGGAAAAAAATGATTATTTTGGTCTTTCGAGTGATTTTCACTCTTAGCATATGTGGTGTTGTTTCTCCAATTGTCCACTTGGAAAGTGGAAAAGGTTTTGTGGCGAATCCTTTGATTTGGATTGTGGTCCTTTGAAGAAAAGCTGGTTGCTAGTATGTTGCTTGAGAATCCTTTACTTTTCTGTTGTTGGGTCTATTTGTAAAAGATATTGGTGTGCTTCAAGTGGAATGATGTGAGTGGAATTTGTGGTCAAATTCTTTAAAATGGGTATAATGTGTTATCCCGAGTATATTTAATAAGAGGAAAGTGTTTTAAGAAAGAGGATGGTTTTAGAAAGTGGTCTTAATAGTTATTGCGGGGAATTTTGCCAAAAATGGCAGGACCTGTTGGCCGCTCAGAGCTGGCCGAAGAGTTATGCGGACGTTCGGCATAAACCAACGTGAATCGTGGACTCGCCGGAACTGGCCGTGAGGAAGAGGGCCATCAAGTATGTGAAGGCCCTCTGGACGAATCAGTCCGAGCGGGAGATGATGTGGAACCTTGAAGACCGGATGCATAAGAAGAGCCCGAGCTCTTCGAGGCAGAAGAGTACCTGG
The DNA here is from genome assembly GCA_036346265.1 of Melocanna baccifera. Classification (NCBI taxonomy): domain Eukaryota; kingdom Viridiplantae; phylum Streptophyta; class Magnoliopsida; order Poales; family Poaceae; genus Melocanna; species Melocanna baccifera. Next base: position 19,272,557 of record CM070676.1, on the reverse strand, counting down.
AGTTGTAGTTCCCTTGGGATGCTCTATCCTATAGTTGTTCTTTTCTTGATTGTTCTTCTGTCTTGTGAGTTGAGGAGCTAGATTCGAGAACGAATCCTTTTTAGGTGGGGAGAATGTAATACCCAGAAAGTCGATTCGGAGTCGGTTTTAAATTAATCACAGAGTCGCCCGAGTTTTCGGTAAAGCGTGGGAAGGGAAGAAGTAAAAATTTTATGGAATAGCATAAAGTGAAAAATGTGTGAAAAAGATATTTAAATAAAAAAAACCCTGTTAGCGGGCCGACGGGAGGGTGGTCCTGCCACCTTGGGCCTTCTGGCCCAAGGGGCGGTCGAAACCCCTCCCCCTCCTAACCCTAGCCCCCCCTTACCTTGCGCACCCCTCCCCTTTCCCCTTCCCAGCCGCCACCCCTCCCCCTCTTTGTGCCCCCTCCCTGCCCAAGTGCTGCCCCAAGTGCAAGGAGAAGAAGGAGAAGAAGGGAAGAGGAAGGAGAGGAAGAGAAGGAAGGAGAAGAAGGGAAGGAGAGGAAGAGGAAGAAGAGGGTGATCCCAATCCCCTAGGTAACTCTCCCTCATCCCAAATTTCTTTGATTTTTGTTGAAAGTAGGGTTCTTAGCCTAAGTCTTGATGGGGATTAGCAATTAGAACCTCCGATTAGAGAGTTTCTGCTGTCTGCCTGTAGATCAATTTGCGTAGCGTGGCTATTTGCGTGGTTTAGACCCCTGAAAAGAGTTTTCCTGTGGGTCTGCCCAAAAGGAAAATTGTAGAGGACGACGAGGCCTATCTTCTATATTTGTTTCAGAATTTTTGGCCGCGGGTTTTGGCGCAGCAGGATCGGGAACTCGCATGCATCGAGAGTGCAGATTGGGGCGATTCTTTGTTGGTGTGATTTAGGGGTAGTAGATGAATTTTATATTTTTGGTCACCATTGAGAAAAATATGGAGAATTAAGTAGTCTAGCTGATGTAAAAAATCAGAATTTTTAGAGTCTTACACTGTGGTTGGGACATGTTAGAATCTGGCTGCCCAGATTGCCAGAACAGAGAACATCCTCTGTTTTGTGCATTATGTTACACTTTGCTAAGAACAAAATAAAAATATATGATCTACATGAAAAGTGTAGGTATTTGAGTGAGGAATCCAGATATTTTATCTTTTTCTGTGATTAGTTTTATATTTTTAAAGATAGAAAAATGTTAAGCAGTGCCGCTGCAGTGGGAAGATTGTAAAACCGTTACGCGGGGAAGGATGTTGTGGGGTTTTGGGGCTTAGCGATATCTTTTCTTCGAGAGTCGCATTTTCACTGTTGTAATGTGTGCTGAGAGGTACCTTTTTGGATAGGCGGTTTTGCTTCTGAACGCGCGTGATTTCGTCGCTTCGCTGGTAGAGGCAAGTAAACGTAGCGATGTGCTACCGTTTAACCCGTTATTCTTACTACTTGCAATATGCATAATTTTTGTAGTGTTAAATGATATGCCATGATTACATGTTCTCTAAGTAAGAATGTGGTAGCAAGATATTAATCAATTGCCATGTTTTGATGAATTTTGGTAGCATTGTGGTAACTTGCTTAATGAGCCAATTGTGGTATATGAAAGTAAATGCATGGTGGATATGATGATATTTTTTTGTTGTTAAATTCATGAGGATCATATTGATGCCCTTGAAGTTGGTATTATTATGGTCTTAGTGGTAGTATTCTTAGTGAATACTTGTGGTTGTGATGGTAGCAATCTTAATGAATATATATTGTGGTCTATGTGGTAGGATTCACTATAGATCGATTGATTATGATCTTGGTGAACCGAATATGGGTTACGTGGTTGACCTTTGTGGTTAAATACTTGTGGTTTATGATTATCATATCATTCATAAATATTTCATGACATTTGCATTGTTGATGTCGCCGCTTATAGCCGCGACCGTACCGGTACAGCATCGTGCATTGCCGTAGCACGATGCACACTTTTACCTTGTTGGGTAAAGATGCAGTGGTGCATAACATGCATATGCATTGCATTGTGGAACATCATTTGCATACCTATGCAATATATTGTGGTGAAATTATTTTACAAACAACTATAACTTCATAGTTGTAAGGTGAAATTGGCTCATGAGAGTCACTTGTGGTATGAGGAAAGTGGCTGTGGTCGTGGATTGGAGTTCATCCCTTGTGGTATGGTAGGGGTTGTGATTATGGCATGAAATTCTTTTCTTTTGTGGTAATTGTTGATAGCAGTTGTGGATGCGAGAAATAATAAAGTTAGTGAGGTAAAATATGTTAATGCTTTATTGTCATTAGTAGTGTTAGTGGTGGATGATATGAACTAGTTAATCAAGATTTATTTGCTAATGTTTTACTATTATTGGTTGTAAATATGGTTGAGGCTATAATTGTGGTCATTATGGGAAATGGATATTGATACTTAATATCATTATACTTTAATTAGCTTGTTTATGAATATGGATGCACATTGTGGATGTGAACATGTGGATACTTTAATGATGTTGTAATTTGTTTGTAGTCTGAATAGCCTGTTAAACAGTTTGCTTGCTGAGATTTTTATCTCACCCTTGTTTCCCCCTACAGGTGATTCTTGAGCATTCATGGGATGGGTAGAGCGGCACCACAATAATGCACTTGGTTCATCAATTCGTGCTGTAATAAAATCGATGGAATTCTAGCCAAATGTTTAGCTATTCGTGGATGATTATTTTATTTAATAATGATGAACTTGTGAACTATTTGTTCATTAATCTGCTAGAGGTTGTTTCAATTATTGAACTTGTTACCATTATCTTTGTTCCTTTAGTTGTTTATGCTTCCGCTTAATGCTTCATGTCTAGAAATTATTGTCGGAATAAATTATCTTGAAATTTTTTGCTAGCTGTAGAGTGGTTTAGTGGTATTCCAGGGTAATGTGGGTCCTGGTGTGTTACAGGGTCCCTAATGGTGGATACAGTGGTTACACATCCTAAAATCTTAAAAGTCAGTAATCTCGAACCTATCTTAACACTAATGTTTGACATTCACCTAGCTTGTAAAAAATGTCAAGGTATATAATTTTCAGCAGCAAACACATTCTATCTTATGTTCCAACTGGATGGGTAAAACATTATAGCACTCTATAATGCTGAAGATAGTCCACCTTGTTTTTTCTCTGTTTTCTGTTCTATATGCTATTAGTTTCTTTAGTGGCAAATCCATATAGAACAAATTACTTCGATTTTCTACCTTTGGTCTTAGTTGAGATAAGTTGTTGCAAGTCCCTTTGCAAGGCATGACAAGAACTATGTCTTTTGTTTATTTTCTATTTTACTTCATTATGTTCCTACTTATACATATAGCAACATACGTTTCGAACTATTCTTTCACATTGAGATGATCTTACGCTCTTGATTTCAATCTCCCATACAACGTCAAGTTAAAAATCCTCTACCTTCTGGTCCCTCAGGTACCCTCCAGTGGCTTTGGATATTATGTTATGGTGGAACCGAATACTGAATTAACCGAACCGAATTAGTTCAGTTAATTTGGTGTGGTTTTTATTTCCCCACTGCACATTTCGGTTTCTAGTTTTTAAAAACCAAAAATTTTTAAACCGAATAAACCGCATCGATATAGCCGAATAAACTGAATGCCTACCCCTAGATGGAACACACGAGCTAAAAAGTGGGGATCCATACCTTCGAGAGGAGAGGTGACGGGGAGGAGAGAACTCATGAACACATTGAACTTCGGTTCCAATGCAAATTAACACATATGCATAGATCTATCACACATGAGGTAAAGAAGTGGGATTTGGGATTCATACCTTCGGCTGAAGAGGTGATAGGGAGGAGAGGCGGTCGATCGGGCTGGGGGCAACGACGAATCTTACAAGGGTGACAAGAGATCCGGCTAGGGGTGAAGGCAAGGATGTCGATCCGGTTGGGGACAAAGGCGGGAAGTTGGATTTGGCTAGGCATTGTGAGGTGAGGAGATGAAAGGATGCGGCCGAGTGAGTGAGTGAGTGAGGGCACAAACCCTAACAGCGTACTACTTATACGAGGAACTATCACAGACGGTTCTTTAAAAAACTGTCTGTGATATACTTATCACAACCGGTTCCATAATCAAATCATCTGTGATATGAACGCCAACACAGATGGTTATATTACAGAACTATCTGTGATATAAATGACATCACAGATGGTTCCATAATATAACCGTCTGTGATATAAACGACATCACAGACGGTTTTATTATGGAACTGTCTGTGATATTACAAACGGTTTTTGCCAATAAACCGCTTGTGATAATTCCTTCTTTACCTCCAACATATCATGTTTTTCGGCTAGCCATGCCCTCTGAAAACAAGTAATTACAAATATAATCATAGATGTAATTATTTTTAAATTACTAAATCAATGACAATGGAATATTTTCTTAATTACATACAGGGTTTCTTATAATTACATTGAATAATTTCCAAATAGGTGTTCGCCATGTGGGATCATTACACTTGGCTATTTCCTTTCAAAATAGAGCCCTTGATGATGGTTGACATGCATATAGCTTGCTTCATCGCTTGGTTCTTCCTCGAGTCTGATACCATCTCTGAATGGAGGCAACTCATCAAATTGATTGTACTTTTTCTCATCTATGACATTTTCAGCTCCAACAATCCTTCTTTTTTCATGAAGAACTATATGGAACTTCTTATTTGCCAGGTCAGTTACATAAAAAACTTGAACAACTTGCCTCATGAGTACGAATGGTTCATCTTTGTATCCTACATGTTTGAGGTCCACAGTAATGACGCCGTATTTGCCAACCTTTACACCCTGTGGAAGTTGGACCCAATGGCACCAAAATAGAAGGATTTTGAAAATTACGTAGTTGAGCTCTCAAATCTCCTCTACGAGCCCATAGTAGGAGCTCGGGCCAGCGTTACTGAACTGCTCACGAAATGCATCTATGCGAATACCTGAGTTATGGACTGTGCTCTTTCTATTATGATCTGTTGTATAAAATATGTACTTATTAATATCGTATCCTTGTCATATCACAATTTTAAATTTTAGTCCTTTTGTCAATCATTGCAGCGTTTCACTTGACAACCTCCCAGTGAATTGCACCCTCAACTATTCATTGAACCGATGGTTATGCTGTCTCATGATCTAAATCTTTGACTGGCCTGGATTCTCTTGGCGTAGCATATCCTTGTGCTCTTCAATATACGGGGACACTTCAGTCGTGTGTCGCAAGACCGTGAAATGGGCTTAAGTGTACGTGTAACATCCTGATTTTCAGAGATTTTTAAAACCTTGAATTTAAAAATAAATTTCTGGAATTTTCCCTGAATTTCAAACCAAGCTTAATTGAATTTTCAAAATTTTAAATAATTTAATATAATTAAATCAAATCTCAATAGTAGCTGAAAATATTTTAATTGAGTTCCTTGTGTCACAAGAAATTTTCTAGAATTTTCTGGAATTAAATTAAGCTTCAAATGAATTTTAGAATTTTAAAATGATTTAATCTGAGTAAAATAAACATCAACATAAGTTGAAAATATTTTATTTGGATTCTTCACGTCTCAAGGAATATTTTGGTATTTTTGGTGAATTTTTGGGATTTATTTGCTATTTTCTAGAGCTCCTGAAAGTTTATTTGAATTTCTGGAAAGAAATAAAAATGGGGAAAAGCCTCAGCCGTCCGATCCTTCTCCCTGCCACGCGTTGGCATCGCGCCGGCCCGGCCCTCTCCTGCGCCCCACCTCCCTCTCGGCCGCCCGATTCCCCGCCCCACCTCCACACGTCACGCATCCGCCGCGCCCGCGCGAACCCTAGCGCCCGCGCTGGCTCACTCCCCGACCGTCCGATGCGACACATGGCGGCACCAGCTGCGCCCGCGCCCGCGCTCTAGCCTCGCCCTCCCTCAGCTGCCCGATCTCACGCCACGCCTCCCCAGCCGTCGGATCCGCCCTGCGCGCCGCGAACCCTAACCCTAACCCTAGCACCGTGCCGCCGCTCGCTCCCAGCCGTTGGATCATCCCCGGCAGCCACGCGTCGCAACGGCCGTCTTCGTCTCCGATCGCACCCGCGCCGTCTCCGTCCCGGACTCCCTCGGTTCGTGTGCCATTTAAGACGCGCTGTCCTCGATTCGTGCGCTCGAAGCACCGCCGCCGCCGTCGCCTCTGTCCTCGCACCCGCGCCGTCGTCGGAGTCCCTCCCCGTCGCCGTTCCGAGCCTCGGGCCGCATCACCTCCGCTGTTGCCGGCGTTCACCCGGAGTGGTTCCGCGCTCGCCGCTCCGTCGGCTCGAACCCGCCGCCGCCGTCGTCGTTCGTCGCCGGTAAGCACACTGCCGCCGCTGACCCTCCGCTGTGCGCGTTGGTCGCCGGAGACCACCCCGCCGCCATCGCTCTCTTCCGCCCCGAGCGTGCCTCGCCGGACCTCCTCTGTCTCCGGCGGGCGCCGTGCTCGCCGGACCCGCAGCGCCGCCCCTCGGGTCACGTGCCCGCAACCCCGCGCCGGACGCGCCCCGCCCTCGTTCCCCGCACCGCGCCGCGCCCGCGCCCGCGCGCCGCGCGATCGTGGCCGTTCATCCAGATTCAGATCCACGGCTTGGATCTTGCCACGCGGCGCACTCCCAGCCGCCCGATCCCGCCGCCCGCGCCCGCGCCGTGCCGCGTCAGCCCTACCACGTGGCAAGCCACGTCAACCCTAAGCCCACGTGGCAGCCACGTGTCATGCCACGTCAGCTGCCACGTCAGCCAAAATCGTCACCCGAGCCACGTGGCAGCCACGTCAGTTGCCACATCACCCCCGTGCCACGTGTCAGCATATGCGCGCGCCATGTCAGCCGCCTCGCCGCGTCAGCGCCCGCTCTCCCGCGCCACTGTTCCGTACGCCGGGTTCACGGTGGACCCGTTCCTTCGTACGCCGGGTTCACAGCACAGTGCCCTTTTTTAATTTCCCGATTTAATTCTAGGGTTTATTTTCCGAGAGCCCATTCTCCTCTGTTCTAGCTCCGATTGACCCGTTCTTTTTTTTAAATTCATCTAAAATCAAGCTCTAGCTTTTGGTTCTAGTTTCATAAATTTTGGAGTTCATTTGCTTATCATTTTATGTGTTTCTTTGGTTTTGGTCGTTTTCTCTCTCGCTAGATTCGGATTCCGGAGGAGCAGGTTTCGCGCCCGAAGACTAGGAGTACCTCACTGAGCATAACCAAGGCAAGTCGTGTCCTTTGATCATGTTGAACCCAGTTTGCAATCTATTATTTAATTACTTTGTTTTATATTACATTGTATCGCTATTTTTATTCAACCCTTGTACTCGGTAGTTATTGCCCGATTGAATTCATCCCTCCTTGATAATTTTGAATGTCATGATACCCTTGTCACCATAGGTTGGGAAACATACTAGTGATGTATGATATTTGTCACAAGGGTTGGTACGATTAGATGCTTAGCCTCGCTTATTTTTACGATCAAGTTTATCATCACATGTGAATTATAAATTTGACTTAATGAGATATGGAACTGTGGTTGGTTCCACGTGTACTAAAATTTGTATCATGACGTTGGTGCGTCATCGGTGATGGTTATACAAACTTGGTTTTGCACTCGGACGAGTGATCGTGCAGTAAAGGGGGAAGTGCAGGTGCACTTTGGGGGATGTGGTAGTCTCGCCTGGGGATTGTTAAGGACTTAACTTTGTGCGCCATTGATCTGAGCTTTACCGTGCAAACCACATGTCTTGCCATCGAGATGAACATGGTTGCTGATTTCCATGTGGCGCAAGGGGGGTGTGATGCGAAACCCTAGCGGGCGGATTAAGTTGTAACTGAACTTTGTAAAGGCCTTGTTGTGATTGCCTTAAGCTGAGGCTAATCACATCATGTGGGTACAGTTGTGCAACCTCTGCAGAGTGTAAAACTATTCGAATAGCCGTGTTCTCGGTCATGGACAATGCTCGGTGATTTCACACGAGGGGTAGTTACTTCTGAAAACTTGTGAATTGCGGTTAGTTAGTGGATGGTTAATCCACTGTTGGTGTAGCTTATGGATGAGAGGTCCATAAGTGGTTGGTTTAGCTTGTGGATGGGATGTCCGCAAGTGGTTATGTCAATTCCTTTTATTATCGTTTTATTTAAAGTTCGCTTTCAATCTATTTACTGTATTTACCTTTAAATGTCTTTTATGCAAATTAACCTTTCAGCCATCCTTTGGTAAGCCTTGCATACTATATTGCATTCATTTGTTACAAATGACTTGCTGAGTACCAATGTACTCACGGTTTTATGCCCAATGTTGCTCAGTTGAGAAAGAGGAGTTTCACCAGCAGGAGGTTCCAGAAGGAGAGTACTTCGACGACTTCGCGGATTAGGCTTCGTTCTCCACTCGATAGCCTGTGGGCTTGTCGATTGGCCACTACGCTTTATTCTGAATTTCCGCTGCTACTTTTGTTAAGCCTTCGGGCCAGTTTATTGTAAGCTTGACCATAAGGTCGTACCTTTTGAGATTTATCGATATTTGAGTTTTTCCTTTATTTTATCGTGTATATGGTTGTGATGACATCTATGTTTAAGCTGTGTGCACTAGCATGATCACGGGACTAGTGCGAGAATACACGTGGAGTCCGGATTTGCATATTCGGGTCTCGGCGATGACGTATCGGTCGGGGGTTATTGCTTTCCTTCATATGGTCCCGATACCCTCTAGCCTCCCCTCGTGATGAGATAAAAGTACACCTATCGGTTTGATCTTAACCATGTAATTGATGTAGAACTCAATGACTTCTTTGGTTGCATAACCTTCAATAATGCTGCCCTTAGCCATGTAATTGATGTAGAACTCAATGACTTCTTTGGTTGCATAACCTTCAATAATGCTGCCCTTCGGCCGAGATTGATTTCATACATAGAACTTGAGAATTCTCATATACCTCTCGAACGGGTACATATGATGTAGAAATACAGAGCAGCATATTTTTATCTCTTTCATAAGGTGGACAATAAGATGGACCATGGTATCAAAAAATAACAGGGGAAATATATCTCAAGATGACATAGAGTCATGACCACCTCGATGCAGTAGAGCATCTAGTCCATTGGAATCAATGATCTTCTGAGCAATTACGTTAAAGAAAAACACAACCTCATGATTGTCACTTGAACCTTGTTCATCAAAATACTTCTAATTGCAACAGGAAGCAATTATGTCATTAGCACATGACAGTCATGAGATTTCATACCAATTAATTTCAAATCTGCTATGGAAACAAGTTTTTTCATGCTAACGGGTGACGAGCGAAACTTTCACACCATGCAAGCACCGGCACAATTCAGTTCTCTCGGACTTAGATAGAGTGTAGCAAGCTAGGGAAGGTACGTTTGACCTCTATCGGTAGTAACTCGACATCGATGTTCATAGCGACGAAGTCACGACGTGTGTTGACACCATCCTTTGTTTTGTCATGAATATCCAATAAGAGAACAATCAAGCTATCACATACATTCTTCTCTAAGTGCTTCCAATAAGACATGTCCCAAAATACTAACATTTTCTTCCACATGTTTTTCTGACGAGTCCTCAACTTACGTCCCTTTTTAAGCACAACATCGATATTCTTCACCATATCGTAGACCCCATTCCCGCTAAAAGTCCTTAGTGTTGAGTCATCCTTTTTTTCGTCAAATTGTTTTTTCATCTTGCGGTATGGGTAATACCTTGGAAGGAATCTACGGTGACGCATGTACATAGTTTTGCATGAGTTATTTAACCACACACTCTCGGTATAATCTAAGTAGTACGAACATGTTTGGCTCCTTTCGTACTCAACCCTAGCAGGTTACAAAGGGTAGAAAAATCATTGATGGTGTAGAACAACATGGCGCATAGAGTGAAGTTCTCTCATTTGTTTGCATCCTGTACTTGTACCTATTCATTCCACGGTGTCACAAGATCTTCCACCAATGGTGCTAGGTACACATCAATATCATTCTCAATTTGCTTCAGCCCTTGGATAAGTAGTGACATCAAAATGTACTTTCACTTCATACACAGCCAAGGAGGAAGGTTGTATATACATACATTCACGAGCTAGGTGCTATGTCGGCTGCTCATGTTACCGAAAGGATTCATTCCATCTGTACTCAACCAAAATCTTATTGTGGGGGACCACCCTTGGCGACGGTCACCGCATGTATTCTGTACTAGTCCCATGATCAGTAGTTAGTACACATCCACGTCATTGGGAACACATCCATACACATCACACATAAATAGCTTATAACAAAAGGATGATATATATATATAAGCGAGACATAAAAGCGTGCATACACACAGGGCCAACCAGCCAAACTAAACATCAGAGTCTTGAACAAAATGCAACTTAAGTCTAATAACAAAAGTATCCAGTGATTTGCTATCATAACCCACAGGCAACCAACTGGAGTCAAACCCCAGCAAGGTCACTCGTCAAATCCACCGGTGCTAGGGGAGAAGTACGCATCGTCGAGCACGTAATCTTTATTTTCTGATCAACAACAATTTAAGCAAGGTTGAGTATACTATGTACTCAGCAAAACTTGTAGTGTATCACAAATTTTGCATATATGCAAGGCTGTCAAAAGATGAGGCTTTACACTAAGTAATTTTCAGCATGAAGCAAATTTTATTTGCAATATCAATAAGTAGTAACTTTGCAAGCGGAATGGTAAAGAGCATTTGACATCTAATGACATAACATTATATAATTTCCATAACAGTAGATCGAAACCATTCACAGCCTTCCTCGACTGTGAATCATCACATAATTCCCATCCATGGGTATGGCACATGGTTGCGTACATGCCATCCGATATTTTTAGTAAAACAGTTTTGAAAATGAAAACTATACCTTTTGTAGCTACATCCAAGCTTGCTCATTACTGCGAGCACACTATTTAAATAGTTTTTCACACTCTGCAGGGATTGTATAACTTTACCTAGATGAGATAATCAATTGTACTGTCGACAACTTCACGGTTCCTTTTCGTGTGACAAAAGTTAATTATCTTCTAGTCTTTAGGTCATCTAGTCCTAACTTTGCACCAGCCCAATGAACGTTGAACCTCTCTTAGGTACACCCCTAAGAGAGCACTCAAATCTTCACTTAGGTACACCCCTAAGCAAAGACCTCATTAGGTACGGCCCTAAGTGGGCATTTGCTATTGTATTAGTAAGCTTTAGTCCCAACATCTTGGTGAAGGGAGCCCTTACGAGCAAACCTAAGCGGAGTGCCCTTACTACATCTATGCCTCTTGTATGCAAGGCGAGTCCTAGACAACTTAATGAGCTAAATGCAAGCGAGTCCCATCTTGGGCCATGTTTTTCATGATTGTTTGTTGGAATAGGTTAACAATAATCTAGAGAACATCCATACAAAATTTCTTATCATTTGGATCTACGGATCAAAAGTTCTCTTGATTTTCGGATTTGAAATTGGGCTGAAAACACTATCGCCTGATTTTACTTTAGCTCTGATCAGACCACCGGGGAGGGTTTGGTTCCAAGTTTTGTTGATTTGGGCCAATTGGATTGATTTTTAGCTGGAGATTATATGTTCTACACCTCTGTAGGTGTTTGAGTATAGAATCCTGAATACAAAGAGAAAAATCTGAGTTGGCACCATTCACCCCCCTCTGTTGCCATATTCGGTCCTACACAGTCATTAGAACTACATTCAGTAAAAACAAAATGATCTCTTTTGTACGAAAAAACTGATCTCACCAACTCTTTCTTATGAGACTGCTTGCCATTGCACTAGGCATGAACTCAAGGAGAGTTTTGGATGACAAAAATCACTTCCTTAAGCTTATTGTTTGGGGTGGTCGCATAAGATTTGAAATCTAGCACATACCTAAGAAATTAAAAATTTATGAAAATGGTTGAAGCTTAAGAGGCAGTTATGGATGGCTCCTAGTCTAGGACTTGATTTGCTAAGATAAAGCCAAAAATGATTTTCAGAAAATACCAAATGTGCTAAGTTTGCTCAATTACAAGTGATATTTACTGCTTGAATGAATGATTCATTGTTGAACTTGTAAGTACTATAAACTGGCTCAATACTAGCTTCTCGGTTCCACTTAGATTATTGACATGGCTTGCATCATCCTTGGATACCTTTAGCTAAACTATAATTGTAGTTGACTTGACATGCTAAGAAATTCGACTAATTCTCATATTATGACTTATTTAGTTTAGCTTGTCTCTACATGAATCGGCATGATCTTGATAGCATTCTTGTGTGGTATAGCTTGGTGTAATACTCAAAAGGTCAATTTGGATAATCTTCATGGCTCCGAATGCTTAAAATGAATAACATGAAGTCATTTCATTCTTTCTTGTGTATCTTGATGATTTTATTGCCAAAAGGGGGGAGAACATTCGAGAAAAAGCCATTTCAATGGATAATCTCGAGAGAGTACTTTCTGTTGTTTGCTTTGTGATGGGAATCTATCCCAAGACCATTTGGTCAGTTAAATTCCCAAGAGCCAATTCGGTCAGACTGCTTTCCTTTTCTGTTTTAGCTTTCGTTTCTTGTTTTACCTTGCCGATTGGAGTTCAGTTAGTAGCAGTCTGCCTTCTTCGGCAGCAGCAGCAGATTATATTTGTCTTACCTTTTTGATAATCTTGTGCAGTCTTCAGTTCAGTTAGCTATTTTCTATTTTGCATTTAATTTCTGCTCTTTGTTCCCTTTTTCAGATTCAGTCTGCAAGTTTCCCTTCAGTTTTTGGCAGCTTGAGTATTTACTGTTGAGTTTATTTGTAGCTGCTTTGCCAAGTAAGAAATTGGAAATTTCAGTTTGGTTTCTGCTTCTCTGCTTTCGGTTCTTTGTTCGGCAGTCAGTGCGTGTGTTTGGTTTGCAGTTTGTAATTTTCAGTTCGGCCAGCTGTTGTCTGCTATGTTTTCTTTCTTTAATCTTTGGACAGTAACTTGTTCCCTATTTTAGTACAGTCTGAAATGTTCTTTTCAGGTTTCTGTAGTATCAGTCCCTAATCTTTTTCTTTTTCGGTTTTTGTCTTGCCTCCTTTCTGTTTTGCTTTTCCCTTTTGAGTACTGTGTCTTGTTTTCACTTTTAGTTGTTGCAGTCTTGTTTTGCCATTTCGATGCGAGTAAATTTCTTATGTTTATGGCTGCAGATTTTTAGTATTAAGAAGCAAAAGTATTCACTGTGTCAGTAAGTTTTCAAATCGTTCTTGACTGTAGAATTTCAGTTTCTGGTTAGTTTGTTCAGCAGTTTGTTCTTGCTGGTTTTTCAGTTTATTTGTGTTCAGCAGTTTCAGATTTTACTCTCTCCTTTGCAGTAGTTTGCACGGCTGCTGTTTTAGCCTTCTCTGTTTGATAGTTTGTGTTCTTTCTTCTTTTCAGTCTTCGCTCAATCGGCAAGATTATTTTTTCGGCTTCCAGTAAGCGAGATTCTTCTTTCTTAATAGCTTCTATAGCTATCGGAGAAGAAGAATTGTGAGAATACTAGGGGGTAGATTTTAAAGGCACCATTCACCCCCCCTCTGTTGCTATTTTTGATCCTTCACCGATGCTTCCTACTACGGTTCCTCCTCTAATGCCAGTTTCTACTCCTATTTTTACACCAACTAGAGTTTAATGCAACTACTGCATAAACTTCGGACATGACTACCAGAATTGTGTAGTGCGAAAAATCGGAACAAGGTGCACGCGGGTGGACGACAAAAGGGGGGCAGGGAGGCCCATCCTTCACAGGAGGACTGATCAGCTCATCAGGTTCCGCTCAGCGAGGTCACTCTTTCTAGCAACTCTGCCAGGCTCTACTTCAGCAACTCTCTCACAACTCTACGGGTTCTACCAGTCTAGCTCAGACGTCTCCTCCATACCTCTTGAATTCTGAATTCTGGTGCCTCTTTCCACATGACACCGGACTCCACATCTCTCACTTCAGTAGGACCTTCTGCTTTTCCTATCAATGTTCAGACAACTGATGGTATTTCCTTATCGGTCATTTGTCAAGGCATATTTTGTCTACCAATTTCTCTATTCCAGTTTGTTTTATGTTCCCAGACTTATCATGCAGCTCATTTGGTAGGACAACTCACTGATCTCGGTTGTAGGGTTCATTTTGACTCTCACAGCTATTTCGTTCAGAATCGACAGACAGGCATGATTCTTGGGATTGGACGCCGCCGTAAGAATCGCCAGGGTCTCTACATTCTTGACCGTCTTCACCTTTCGTCCTCTCAAGTTGCTCCTACCACGTCTACTTCCACCGCCACTGCTACCACCTCTGGAGCATTTGCGCAATGGAATCATCATTTAGGTCATCTGTGTGGGTCTCATCTTTCTTCATTAGTTCGTCAGGGAGTTCTTGGACGTGTTCCTGTTGACACATCCATGTCTTGTTAAGGTTGTAAGCTGGGCAAGCAGCTACAAGTTCCTTATCATTCTAGTGAGTCCTTGTCAGCTCGTCCTTTTGATTTAGTTCATTCCGATGTATGGGGACCTGCGCCTATTATCTCCAATGGCGGGTATAAATTCTATATTATTTTCATTGATGATTATTCTCGATTTACTTGGATTTTTCCTATGTCTACTCATGATCAGTTTCTTGCGATCTATCGTAACTTGGCCACGATGGTTTGTACTCAGTTCGAGTGCTCCATTCATACCTTTCAATGTGATTCTGCTGGTGAGTATTGTTCGGTGCTTTTTGATAATTTCTTTCTGAGCAAGGTACTCTTTACCAGTCTTCTTGTCCTCGTGCCCAGGCTTAGAATGGGGTTGCTGAATGCAAGCATCATCATCTACTTGAGACTGCTCGCACTCTTCTCCTTGCCTCTCACGTTCCACCACAGCTCTGGGCTGAGGCTGTTTCTACAGCTGCATATCTCATCAATATACAACCTTCCACTGCTCTTAAGGATGTAAGCCCTATAGAGCATCTTTACTGTCGAGCCCCCCACTATAGTCACCTTCATACCTTTGGTTGCACCTATTTTGTTCTTCTGTAGCCTCGTGAGCGCACCAAATTATCCGCCCAGTCAGTTGAGTGCGTATTTCTTGGGTACAGTTCTAAGCATAAAGGTTCGCTGCTATGATTCTTCTGCTCGACAGATCAGGATATCACGAGATATTGTCTTTGACAAATCTCTACCTTTCTTCTATCGAGATTCAGCTCCTCGTCCTGTTTCCACCATTGAGATGATCTCTTGGTTGTCTCTCTCGGATCCTTCACCCATTTCTTCTTCTTCACTGCCACACTCTAGTTTATCTTCAGTGGTTCCTGCTACACCTACACCTCCTGTGTTGCCTCCTGCAGTACCATCTCTTGCTCCTACAACACCGTCGTCTCATTTCTTAGGGGTACACTACTCTAGAGATCCTCGACCTTCACCAGACTCATCTCTTGGTATCTTGCCGATACCGACACTTGATTCATCTAATGATGCTTCTCGTTACACCCTTTGTGACTGAACATCACTTCGGCCTCCTGCTCATTTTGGGCTTATTTCGACAACTCAAGCTCTCTCTGTTCATGAGCCCACTTTCTATCGAGAGGCTACTTCCCATTCTGAGTGGTAACTCGCTATGGCAGAAGAGTTTAATGCTCTTGACGTCACGAAGACTTGGGACATCGTCTGACACATGTACATGCTCGTGCTATCACATGCAAGTGGATGTACAAAATCAAGACCAAGTTTGATGGTAACATTGAGCGCTATAAGGCTCGTCCTGTGGCGGCGACTTTCAGTAGAAGTATGGTCGTGATTACGATGAGACATTTGCCCCTGTTGCCCATATGACCACTATTCGCACTCTTATTACGGTTGCCTTTATTCGTCGGTGGTCTATCTCTCAGCTAGATGTTAAGAATACCTTTCTTAATGATGTCTTGTATGAGGAGGTTTATATGCAGCCACCCCTGGGTGTTCTATTCCTGATGGCCATGTCTGTCATCTTTGTCGTGCTCTTTATGGCCTAAAACAGGCCCTCGTGCCTAGTTTGTGCATTTTACCTCGGTGATTACCGCTGTCGATTTCATTGTCAGTGCTCATGATCCTGCCCTATTTGTTCAAGTATTACCTCGAGGTCAGACACTGCTTCTTGTCTATATGGATGATATGCTCATCACTAGTGACGATTCCTCCTTCATCACATACGTGAAGAAGTATCTCAATGAGCAGTTTCTCATGTCTGATCTTAGTTTGCTTACGTACTTTCTTGGGATTAAGGTTTCTTCCATGCTTGAGAATACTACCTCTCCCAGCAGAAGTATGTCTAGGATCTTCTTGATCGGTGCGGTTTATCGATACTCGCCTTCTTTGAGACTCTATGGAACTCTCCTTCACCGTACTCACGATGGTGATCCTCTTGAAGATCTGATACGGGGTCGCCCGATCTTCTCGACGTAGGATGGATACTCGCGGGAGTCTTGATGAATCGTAGCTATCCTCCAATGCCAATGCAAGGGACGAACACTCTTTAATCCGCCAAAACACACTCGCGTCGATTTCGCGACCACCAGCGAAGATCTATCGTGCACCCAATTCCCAGCGGAAAGGCTGAACGATCTTGATTGAAGAACACTCCTAATTCCCTCACGGAATTTCAGCAGCAATGATAAACTCGAACAAAGTTCAATAGATTGATTATTCTCAAAGGTGGTCTGCGCCCTTAGGCTGCCAATACATGGCTTATATAGGACCTTGGGACGTCCATAGAGTCCACAAACCTAGTACAACTCAACCCTATATGGTTTTAGATACGAACTCTCACAAAAAGGAAACTAGATTTTACAGCCGTCACATTGTTTCGGCCATAACTTTTGATCCGTGATGAATTTGATGTTGGGGCCAGATCCATTGCGTAGCCCTTGAAATTATCTTTCCAACGAGTACAAGAACTCCTGAATCGGACTCCGTTTGTGAAAGTTATGACCTTTTTAGTGACTGCCTGTCAGGCTGTCCGAAACCGAGTCCGAATTGAATTCTGAGTTGAATCCGAGTTTGAATCCAATTGTGCTTGTGGGAGGTACGAATTTGGCTGAATAATCTTCTCCAAAACTTGTAGTTTAAGTCCTTGGTCTTCTCCCTTTTGCTCTCCCACTGAATGAGCTTTCTTCCTTCATGTCTTTGACACCTAATGTGGTTTTCCTCTTTATTTTGCGTCTCCATTGCTTTGCCATCGACAAACTTAAGAATGCACCATTTAATGACATGAGGTAGTATTCTATTCTTATGAATAACAACATTATATGTAGTTTGGAATGAGTTCACCTGGCAATGTTTGATGCGGCTCAATAACTCTTTCCAGTTGAATAATATATTTAACTGAAAAGTACAAGACACGTGCGTATCCGCATCAAGATCCTAATCGTTATCGCCATCTTGTTGGGAGTCTGGTATATTTTGTGAGCACTCGCCCTGATATTGCTTATGATGTCCATATCTTAAGTCAGTTTATGGCCCGTCCTACTCATTTTCACTACAGCCACCTTCTCCGTGTTCTTCGCTACTTGCGTGAAACCATCTCTCGTCGTTTATTTTTCTCTAGCTCCACCTCACTACAGCTTCAGGTCTATTCCGATACGACCTGGGTTAGTGATCCTTATGATCGTCATTCTCTTTATGCTTACTATGTTTTCTTTGACTCCTTCTTGATTGCCTGGAAGACAAAGAAGCAGACTGCAGTTTCTCATTCGAGTGCAAAAACTAAATTGAGAGCTTTTGTAGCAGTGATAGCAGAGATAACTTGGTTAAAGTGGTTACTTGCAAATTTTGGAGTCCCTATGAGGGGATCTACGCCCTTTATATCTGACAGTACAGGTGCTATCAGTATTGCTTGAGGTCCAGTGAAGCATGAGCTCACCAAGCACATTGGTGTGGATGCTTCATACACTCGCTCCCAGGTGCAGGAGGGAGTACTTGCTCTACAGTTTGTGCCTTCAAAGTTACAGCTCGCCGACTTCTTCACGAAACCGCAGACAAGAGCACAACACATATTTTCTCTCCAAACTCAGTGTGTGTGATCCACCATGAGTTTGAAGGGGGTGTTAAGGATAGAAAGGATAGAATAGGAGATAGAATAGGATTGTTATTTGCTTCCTTATATGTCTCGGTTTCCTTATCTGTATATGGCATATTCTCCATATATCCTTCTATACTCCCCTGTATATATGGCCCTTTGGGCCTCATGGCAATACACACAATATTCATAACAGTAACAAGCAGATTGGATACACCCACCATAGACTTTCTGATGAGAACAACACAATCCTAGAGGATCACAATCGATTTTTCTGGTCCTACCAAACATATTATTCTTCTTGAGAACTGCTTGATTCTTAATCATGGTTTGGTTGGTCTAATTCACCCCATCCAAACATGTCTGTCTTCTCTGATGACTATCCACTTCCCAGAATCCAATGTGCCATTATAGTGTCATTTAGTTGGTTATATAAAAAAATTCACACGAATAATTGCCATAGCAAAACTGCTAGTAGACATTTTACAAGTGCCAGTGGTATTTTGTTACTAAGTATTGATCTCACCTCATCACTTTGCTATGTAAAATCAAGCCAACCAAAAAAACAAATGATAGTTCTTTTAGTATTTATTGGAGGTATTATTGTTTTAAGTCATGCAAAATTCCAATCCATCAAAATGAATTTAGTGGAGTCCATTTCCACCGCAAACACCTTATGATGTTTTTACATTTGCACGAGGACATGTGGCCTATTTTCAAAGAGGTATTTCCTTCATGGGAAAAAGAAATGTTCTTATAGGATTATGTTCCTTCTGGTGGCTGCTGTCGCATTTTATGAACTTAGATGCTTAACGTGAGGGAACATGATTCCTTTCAAAAATACTTTACCTTTTATGGGGGATAGTGCTAGTATATATACTCATAAGCTTGTATCCTTAAGAGTGCATAGCTTGATGTTATTTGAACCTGCTCTGCGTCTTCAGTGATGGCATACTGGTTTTACTTCTTAAGTGTTAGTGCGACTTTAGTTGAAATAGAATTATATTAAGTTAGAAATTAGTTATCGTTCATTGGTTAGTGTTGTCCATCAGCACTTGTTTGAACTTCAGTATGTACAGGACACGTATCAATAGCTTGCAACAACCAAAAAAAAATTCTTGTGTTATAATCTAGGAATTGTGTCCGGGAACAGAAAATCTAAATATTGAGCTTTGTTAAGTTTGATGTCTAAGAGTTAATACTGTTTGACAAATACTAACAGACAATAACTATCGCCAAATACTACTCACAGCAAAGTATGACAAAAGTACGACACAAATGCATAATTGATATAAAATTTAAGCTCCATGCTTAATGATAAAGCAAAGTAGGAAAGAACATGGCAAAACAATGTAGCACAGTAGAGAAATACAAAAGTTAGTACCTAATAATGAAGATTTGGTTCATCCGAGCCTATTATGTCTCTATCAACAAAGGTACAACAACTTGAACCTATAAAGACGAGCATAAGAACATCGAACGACAAATAAGTCCCATTGTAAGCTTAAGAAAGATATCATGTGTAATGCAACAAAAATAGTAAATATATCAACTAAGAAAAAAATGTAAAGCTTCTTGTAGGAAATTAAGGGAGAAGAACGTACGGCCATCATCTGGGACTTGGCCTACGCAAGCTGCAAATTAGCAAGCCGCAGCTTCTACAACTCCATCCCACTCAAAACTCTATGATCTTGCTACATTGATTCCTAATTCCTAAATAGAAAATGCAAAACATATGGCATTCAATACTTTAAATCATTTTCTTATTCAAAATTCCGATCAACATTGAATATTTCAATTCAGTTAACAAGTTGTGTTCTACAAATAAAATCACTTCAATTGGGGCATATCAAAATTGTATCATATCACAATTCACAAGCCAGAATAATTCATCAGTTCTTCACTTCTTCTCAATAGAACAAACTGCGAAGCGAGCAGTCTATCGTAGTCGACAAGTGACAACCTTGATTTAGCATCAAACCACCACCATCAATGATCAATTCATACACTATACAAGATTACAAGTGATGTCACATTGTCACAACTACAAACTTTGTAGCAGTATAAACTAGAGTATAAAATTACCCATGGCCACAATACTAATCGCTCTCTATTTGCAGCATCCAAAGCTAACCCAAAATCAACACAAAATTTGGAAAATTGCATTGCAATCCTATTAACCGCAACCTTCCAGCGCCGCTAAGTTCTGCGGTTCAAAGTTACATTGCCAAAAGCGAACCAAGGTTTTATTTAATTGTAGAATATAGGGTTTGGGATTCCCGCATCGACGCCCATTGCAGCATCTTTGTCGAGGGAGCCGGCCGCCGGCGAACTCGTCCTTCCCATCGCCACCGCCTTGCCGCCCGGCGCCGACCTGCTCTCCCCGTCCCCCTCCACCACCGCTGCCGGCAAGAGGTGGCGACGCCGGCCGGGCTGCTGGCCGGGAGGTGGGCGGCATAGTCCAGAGGAGCCGAGGAGGCGCCGCGCGCTGCCAGGAGCCAAGCGGCCTTTGGGAGGCGCTGAGGCGGGAGACGCCGGATCCGAGATGAGGCGAGGCGGCGGAGATCGAGACGAGGCAGAGGGCGGAGGTGACGAGGCGGCGAGATCGAGGCGAGGCGACGAGGCGGCGGAGGAGGCGAGGTGGCGGAGATCCGAGGTTGAGGCGACGGGGAGACTGAGAGGGAGGAGGGCGGCGGGGTGGCGGGGAGGGGAGGAGGGGGGCGGGGAGGGGGAGGGGCCGGAGGCGCGGGGAGGGGAGGAGGAGGAGGCCGGGAGGGGAGGGCCGAGGGGGAGGAGGGGCGGGGAGTCCGGGGAGGGGAATGGGGCGCCGGGAGAGCGAGGGGAGGAGGGCGGCGAGGGGTGGAGGAGCGCGGATCTGCGGAGGGGAGTGTGAGGGGAAGGGGGGCGGCGGGGGGAGGGAGAGGGCGGCGGGGGCGAGGTTGCGAAGGGGAGGAGGGCGGCGGACTGGCGGAGGAAGCGAGGGGCGCTGGAGCCTCGGGCTGGCATAAGGCTGGGCCTTTACAACTTTGATTTTTCTTGGGCCTAGGTAGAAATAGTTTCATTGTTTTTTTTGCTGGGCCTCGGGCTATAGCCCACCTAGCCCGAGGCCCAGATCCGCCCCTGTTTCTGTATATTCTTTTCCTGTCGCGATCTGTCAGTTTTCCTGTTGCGATCTGTCAGTTTAGTCTCTTTCTCAAGATTGCAGTTCCGCTTAATGGGTGCATGCACATGATAAATCTTGTTTTCCTTTTCACAGGTTGGCAAGAGAGGTTGTCAAGATTACAAGATAGGTACGGATATTCTTCGCGAGTTTTTTGGATGTCATTGTTTTTACGGGAAGTGCTTGGGATGGAAGTAATAAATCAGAGGCAAGAAGCGCCAACGATTTGAAAGAAATCCAAGTGAAGATGCTCTAGGAAGGATTAGCATGTCATTTTCTTGGTATACAGCTTTCCTATGTCGAAGAACATGATTCGGGTGCATGGTGAATGTGTATGTTTGGAAGGTGGTTGTGTTACCTAGTTGCATTTCAGCAAGCAGGGTCTTCTAGGCAAATATTGGATTGTTTTATGGGTCATATATTGCTAGTCTTTGATTTGGAGATACAGGCATCATAAAGGGTAAGGTATACCCGTTTCCTTGATAATAGTAGGGTGAGATATAATTACTGTTGCAAATAAAATTATATGTTATCCAGGATCCTGAAGATGGTGGTACCTGGTAAGTGTTCGGTAGATAAGGTCGTTTTCAGTCCTCAAACCTATTTCTAGCAGTCAAATCATATTTCTAGTCGTGATCGAACTTGAATGTCTGGTAGCTTTCAGTGAGACTTGTAGATTCGAAGATTCACCAGTCACCGGCCAGGTCGTTGTGGCGGCGGCGGCGGCGGTTCGGTGTGCTTCTTGCATGCTTGAGTTGATGGTGCTCCTTGCTTTGTGCGTAATGGCAACACTTGCTTTAGACCTCGTTCATTTGGTTTAAAGTTAATTTTTACTTTTAGTTTCTGTTTTTTTCACTATTTAATAATTTCGTTTTTTCTGATTTTTTTAGATTTTTTTAGACTTTTTTATCTTTTTTTCTCGTATTCTTTTTGTATTGTCTGTGATGGGCTAATATTTTTTTATTTTTAATTTTTTTTAAATTTAATTATGTCAAATAAACTAACTCAATTACAGTAAAAAAATAAACCAGCTACAATAAAAAATACTATAAGTTATTGCTATTCCGAACACGACCACAAGAGAGAGAATTAAGGAAAAAAATTGTACCTTCATGACCTGTTCACATTGTACGAGTGAAGCAGGATATTGCAGAGGCAGGGTAAGGGATAAGACAAGACAACAGACACGCAACAAATTTAACTCTTACGAAGGCATTTGAAAACAAGGTTTGGTTTTCTATATATATCACTGGCCTCGTGTTGGGATACGGGTAAACTACACTAACGCAAATTAAAATTTTATACCGTATAAACCAGAAAGTCATACGAGTAAGAGATCATAGATCGTTACCACTAGATACGAAGTGCAGTGAAAGTAGAGTTAAAGCAGTCGAGTCAATGAAGAGAGTATCGGTGTAGTGAAAATAGTCGATCGTCCTCCGGCCAACCGTCTCCTCCTCACGATCGTCTCAATCAGTGCCGCAATCATATCAACGCCTCTACCGAGGTCCACACATCCAAGAAGGGAACTGTAACACTCCAGTCTAGCAATGACCCGGAATGCTACCAAACTAGCAGTAAATCAACGTTAACAAATTACGTTATACAAAATTTCGGCAGAGCCTCCTTTGTTATTTATCTAAAGCAGAGATTCTACAAGCAAAACAATAATAATAGACAATCCTCAAGTAATAAGTTTAAGGCTAAGCAAATAGATTAAAGTTTACCAAACCATTCATGAATATAATACTTAGAGAAGAGCACCGGAAACACCCTAAATTCTTATTACAATTAAATCCAAAGATAATAATCAGATGGAATCTAAAATGTTCTTGCATTAATCATTTAATTCTTCCGTCTTTATTTCTATTCTGTGTGAAACGTGCATGTGCAACAAGCTTATTCCTTCCCTTTGCCCATGCATGCTGATCTCGTAGCGGTACCTAAATAAAACAACAACAACAAGAGTGAGTCCAACGACTCAGCAAATATAATAGATAAAACAAATTCATTTATGCCCATCACTTCACAAACCCATTCATCAACCACATAGACAAGACATGCAATGCACAATGATTAAAAACTCTTTATCTCTTTCTCTTTTGCATTTTACCGGTAATGCAAAGTGTGCATCCGTCGATGCACACCCATGCTGTACCACTGCATACAGGGACCAATTGCCTATACTCCACGAGTATGGGGACATTTAGCCCGTCATGTCTTCAACATGACGGGGACCTCGGCGCTTAGTCATCTCGTGACCAAGACTTCAAATAATCAACATGATGCATATGCGTGAATGCTTCAATAAAATAAATCTTGCATTCACAATATCTATGCACCATAAATACTCATGAACACTGTAACTTGCAACACCCCTATATAACACCAATACATTGTTACCATCACCATAAACACGCATATATTCATACCATTGAACAAACATCGAACTTCATATTCATACCATTGAACAAACATCGAACTTCCACCTTATCAATATTAAACCATCATTATACTTGCCTTAACCGCGAGATAACGAGGGACGTGCAGAAGGTGCCGCCTCTAGGGCCCGTCTTCCACCTGAATAATAATTATAATAGTTACTAAGATAATGGTAGCGAACCTTCGCCCAAACAGAAACAACACGAACTAGCAAATTTCGTCTACCTCGGTTTCAATTCCCCAAATCCTACCGGTCACCCCGCCTACCTCTGTGGACAGTCAACTTCAAAAATTCCTAACTATTGGCACAGAAGTCCGAATAGGGCGTTCTTTGGTTTGTTGGAAAGGTACTTAAATTATCTAACTAAACCTAGTTGGGGTGTCTCCCTGATTCGGCCATCTTCTACCCGCACCAACAAATTTTCTAAGACATCAGTTTCTCGTCGGGTTCTCTGGACAGCGCACTAAAAATGCCATAACTTCCAGCCCGAGTGTCCAAAAAATAATTTCTTGACCTTCCTGGAAAGCTAAGACAATTATCTACAACTTTCATTATATGAGGATCCCCTGATTCTCCCATTTTCTAGTCGTCCAATCCCGTCTACCAAAATCTAACAGAAAACTCCCGGTCTGCAGAACAGTCCTACGAGAAAAATCGTAACTTTTGTTACAAAGGTCGGATCGACGCATTCTAGCACTTCATGGAAAGATAAAGTCATCCTCTACAACTCTCTAGGAGAAGTCGAGATCTAAATTCCCACGAAACTAGCCCAAAACAGCCACCTAACCCGATCTATTCCGGCAGTCCAGAAAATCGATAACGTTGCAACTAAGTAAAACATGCATCCAAAAAGGGGGCAGCGGGGTTCACCCTTGACGAACCTATGCAGATCACGAAGAACACCACGAGCACCCCACGAACTCCCTCCCTTTTTCCTCTTCCCCTTTTCCTTTCTCTCCTTTCCTCTTCCCTTCCTTTGGCGCACAAGACAGGAAGGAGAGGCGGCCAGGGGAGGCGCACACAGGGAGGAGGGGCGGCTGCCAGGGGAGGCGCAGGGGCACAGGGGAGGGGCGCAAGGGCCAGGGAGCTCGGCCAGGGGGGCGCAGGAGGGAAGCCAGGGGGAGGGGCGGCGCAGGGAGGGGCGCAGGAGGGGAGCCAGGGGGAGGGGCGGCGCAGGGAGGGGCGCAGGAGGGGAGCCAGGGGAGGGGCAGCTCACAGGGGGAGGGGAGCTAGGGTTTGGGGGAGGGATGCCTCCCTCTTTGGACCACAGCCCAAGCCCAAGTTGCCAAATTTTTTTCAGAAACCCCCCCGAACAATATTTAATTTTTCTCCTTTAAGGTCCTCCCCTCTCCAACTAAACTATCCTTTCACGAAAGACTTTTGGGATATAACAGGAACACTGTATGTTAGTATGCTAGCATCAACACGCACGACAGGAGTTATGAGAGGTGGTGGCTAGGATTTTGATGGGTGTGTTTCAGGGTGCCTCCGTGAGCCCCCGCAGCACTAGCAGATGGGTGGAGAATGCAGGCGCGGGTGGATGCCAACGATGCATTTCCTTAAATCTGGTTGGATAAGTGCAATGATTGCTTCATGGTGGATGACGCTGCCATGTGGTTGCAATCCTACAAGAAGACGTACAACATGCAGACCTAGCAATAGCTGAGCGCAACGGCGATAGCAGAATTTGAAGTGAACGGACACAGAAGTAGGATGTGAGAGCTGCTGCAATTGAAACAAAAAGGCACAGTAGATGATTACAAGAAACAGTATGAACATCTAATTTATGAGTTGCGGTGGTATGATGCTTCTGATAACAACTTAGTCTTTATTACCCAGTTTGTATTGGGATTAAAATCAGAGATTCGAGTGGGAGTTGAGCCTCATTTACCTGAATCAGATAAGAAGCGATGACTAGCAATAATTCAGCAGGATACTTTGGAATGCATAAAGAGATACTGATAAGTATGCCGTTGCAGCAAAGGGGCGATTATAGGACACAAACAGAAGGAATTGCTGGGGTGAAAATTTAGGCGGGAGAAATGTGTGAAAGCTAGGCAGCTTAAGCAATACCGAAGGGCCAATGGCTCAGTACATCCCTACTCACGAATGTTCGGAGTGGGCAAGCTCAGTCGAGCCATGGAAGCTGGAGGAGGTGATGTGATAATCCAAGATGAAATTACGGATGTTCTAGCAACCGAAGATAAACAGAGTCACGAGCTCGATGCACATCTCGATTGAAGCGTGGCCGTGCAGAGCAACCAAAAGTGGTAAGGCTCGGATCTTTAGTGGGAACCAGGCCATGATTATGTTGCTAGATTCTGGAAGTTCTCATAGCTTCATAGATAGAGCTATGGTGGTCAGTGGAGGTTGTACGAGGGGAATTGTTCCTACTTGTAGCTAATAGAAAAATGCTGCAATGTGATTCGAAGTTCTGGACTCACCGGTGGATAAGAGCATACCTTTAGTCATGACATGCAGTACTTGATCCGCATGGTGGTGGAGCTATATGGATAGAAATGGGTGGAGTTTTTGTATAAGACTCACACCATCAGATTGCGAGGAGTGATAGAGGCTAAACCAACTGAGTTACAGGGAACTATCACTAGAAAAATTACTGAAATGGCAAAAGGGCAATGAAATGTGGGCCTTCTTTGTGGTGATGGAGGTTACCGCAGAAAATCAAGAGGAGATGCCCGGACTGTTAAGGGAGTGTTCTGTATATGCTCAAGTATTCCAAGAGCCACATGGTTTGCCACAACACAGCACATTTGATTATGCAACAACAATGTTACCAGAAACAGCTCCTGTGAACTCAAGACCTTACAAAAAGATGAACTAGAGAAGCAAGTTAGGGAGATGATCCAAGCATGAACTGTAATGCTAGTACGAGTCCTTTACTTCCCAAGAAGAAATATGAGAGTTGGAGGTTCTGTGTGGACTATAGAAAAAATCGAATGTCAGAATACCAAAAGCATATTTCCTAAGCCCATCGTTGATGAGTTATTGGATGAGCTAGCTGGTACCAAATATTCTCAAAGCTGGATCATAAGGCTGGATACCACCGAATCAGGATGTTAGAATATGATGATCACCAAAACTGCCTTCAAGACACATCATGGGCAATTTCACTTTAGAGTGATGCCCTTTGGACTAACAAATGCACCTCAACATTTCACTGTGTGATAAACTCCATTTTTGCTGTCCATTAGAAAACTTGTGTTGGTATTCATGGATGATATACTAATATATAGTGAAAGCTTAGAGGAGCATGTAGCACATTTGGAAATTGTCTCAAGAGTGCAAACTTGTGTAGTACTAGTATTTATGTGCATTTGTATGTACCGGTAGCAAGTCAATAGTTTGTTTGTCAAAACGAACGGATGGGTTTTCACTTAGGCTTAATCGCTCAAGGTGATTCTCCAATGTGTTCTGTTCAGCTTTGCTAAAGTTTTGATGCTAAATTAAATTGATTGGGATTTTTTTCACTGCATCTTTGGATGGATAGCAAATAATTGAGGAAACAACAATGGGATTTGATCATTCGATTCAGCTTCTACGTTGATTGCTGGGTCTACTTACTATATTTTCACTTTGTCATTGCGCCCCGAAACACGGTTAAGATATGGAAATGCCGATCTACACCGCGTGCGGTGCACCCACTATCATAGCCGCCAACGTGCATCAAGACCGGTGTGTTTAATTTCATTTTCTAATTTTTGCTTGGTTTAGGAAATAGGTGAGAGGATTTAAGCACTGATTACAACGGAATAAAGTACATGTGGACCCACCACCTCTCTCTCCCCCATTAAACTCACTATTTTCTCCATCTCTCTGTTTGTACATTAGACGGGGGGAGAGAGAGAGAGATGTACCACAGACTTTGTGCTCTAGTGGAGCTGTACTCAAGGCGGCGATGTACTCTGGCGGAGCACCTCGGGCACATCGTCGGAGGAGATGCACCAATGATGTAGGGCGTGTTTGCTTCGTGTCTCGGTCCGAGAGTGCTGGGTGGGATGTTGACCGAGAGCTCCAGGCTAGCGACCAAAATCGAGCACCTGATGCCCATGCATCATCTCCCTCCTCTACTACTCACAAGCCTAATCATAGAGCTTGAGTTCTTGACCGCCGTCGCCACCATGCATACCCCCTGCTCCCGCCGCCGCGCACGCTCCCATTGCTAAACGGGTCGCCGAGCCGCCTCTTCCTCGTCCGCTTACCCGCTGAGCTCCTCCAGCGCCGAGCACCACCATCGTGTCCTCCTCGCTCGTTACGGCGCCATCGCCTCCTCGCTCGATCGATCCCATCGCCGAGACTCGCGCGTCACCACTGCTAAGACCCCGACCGCAATCTCATCCTTAGAGCCATCGAGACCTCGCGCGAGATCCACCGCAATTTGTGGATGGGGATGAGATCGAGGAGGTGCTTTGTGGATGGTGATGGATTGGGGATGAGATCGCCGTGATTTGACTCGGTTTTAGAAGGTTAACTATGAAAGCGCATTTCCAGCGTTTACACTTTCTCGTTCTCAAAGCATGAATTTTAAGTTTCATGTTTTCTCCAGTTAACCAAATGCTACGTCCTCAGGCTTACCTGGCCAGGCAAAAATTATTAAAATATCAAGCTACCTCTAGACACCACTTTTTGCTAGGCATAGAGCCCGAGCACCAACCAAATAAGTCCATACACCATTGCGAGCACCAATCTAGCTACAACCAGTGAGGAGGTAGTGGTGGACAGTACATCAGAGAGGACAATAGCACGACCAGCGGTGCACCTCGGCGAGATAAAAGAGGGAGGCACATGAGGCAACAGGTGCACAGAGGAACCTTAGGTGGAGGTGCATGGCAGCGCATACCATAGAGGTGCACGATGGAGTACCTTTGTAAGGAAGAAATATGTGGCAGAGCTGTACTCAAGACAGCGGTATACTCTACCAGAGCACATCGACACACTAGCATGGTACACAACAATATCGTAAATCGGTGATGTACACCTGCGAGCACCGAGATCTCATGGAGGTGCATGGTGGCACGCATGATGGAGGGGCATGGTAGAGCACTTTGGTGAGGAACCTAGGTGGTGCATCTTGGTGGAGGTACATGGCGGTGCGCACGATGAAGGTGCATAGCGGAGCACCTCGATAAGGAAGATCTATCATTTGAGGGCCCAGATCAGGCTACAAGCCGGCCACCATGGCAAATCCTCCCTTGTGCCAATCAGATCTAGAATAGGTCTTCACCTCCTCACATACCAGAGCACACCGCCTACCTTTCGTGCTGCCACCTTGTCCATGCACCGTGGCCATGTTGCCACCTCACCAGATCTGGTGAAGAGAGAGAGGATAGAGAGATGAGGCAGAGAAGTAGGTGCACGTGGGGGAAGTCAGAGCTAAGGAAGATGCATAGGGGGACGCCAGAGCTGAGTTTGGTGTACTGCTCCTCTCTTCATCCATTATGGGCAGCCGTGTCACTGTCCAGTGGGAGGGTGTCAGACCCTGGAGCAATAACTCCTGAATTTTCTATGTAAACCGCATTAGTCCAGGATCAACTAGTGCACACAGTGGATAACAAAGACAAATATAAACCATAGTGATATTTATTCATTAAGTAAATATAAGCCTGATAGCTAAAGTTTACATTCACAGTCCATATGCCAAATTTAAATAATAGCAGCAGAAGAAAACACCGAAGCAGAAGAAGCCCATTGAGCCTGCCTACAGGCAAATGACAGTAAGACGTGCCCTACTCATCCCGATCTTCACCGTAGTCAAGTCGTCCTCCTCCGAGATGTAAAAGCAAGGGTGAGAATACAAACTTATACTCCATAAGTCACTTGGAGAAATGCAATATAATTATAAAGACAACAAAGGAAGCTATATATGATTAGTTTGAGCATAAAGCAGCATTTAAAGAAATACAGTAAATAGATTGAAAATTGTTGAATTTAATATAGTAAGTAAAAAATAATATTGTAAATGAAATTAATATCGTTAGTGCAGATCCATCATCCACACTAACCTAATCATGGGCATCTCACCTGGATCATTTTTTCTAAAAGATCTCTTATGAATTTCATCCATCCATAAGCTCGTTAAAATCATTTTGAAAAACAAAGTCTAATTCATGAAAAACTTTACTTAGCTTGCACATGATCGTTGAGACGGCTATCCAAGATAATTTATACACTCTACAAAGATTGTACAATTTTACCCACAAAACATGATCATCACATATTGCCACCGGATAAGCACATTTTCTTTGGTGTGCGGCTAGGAGATTATGACAAGGCCTTTATAAAGCAAAGCTTTCAACCTGACCAAGCTAACACTAAGGTTTCACCCCAGTAAGGAATCCACTAGACTGGGACCCCTCTTGAGCCGAGTGAGACTTCACATAGCCTACGCCACGCTCACTTTCAACCTACAACGAGATTCAGGTTAGGACCAACAAATTAGTCAATTAGGACTGTCCTATACCAGCTTTGTGGTAGTATGAAAAGGGCTTTATAGTTGTAATTTTAGAACTCTATTGAAATTAGTCGAGAGGACTAGAATAGGGATCTTGATGTTGGATAATCTCCCAGCTAAAGTGAATAGAGGAGAATCATTGTAAAGTCACATGATAATAGTTCTAGAGGGATTTAGTACCCATTTCTAAGCCTGGGCTAGTGAGGTTGCAACCGCATCTATAGAAAATTATGTGCACGCATTCAGGTATAGAACAGATGGATCCCATGCTTAAGATAATAGTAAATATGGTTCACGGGAATACATATGATGTGTGCTAAAACCTGGATGATTAATCATCCTTAAAGAGTCGAGCTGGTGGAATTTAGTTAGCACCCTGGAATCAGGTGCTAGTGGGATCCAGTGTTTGGTGGGTGATAGAGAAAATATGGGAGAATAAAGTATCTAGTGTGCATTTGGGAAGGTGCATAATGGCATACTGAAAATCAATTATTCTTGTTTTAGCAAATTTGACGTTTGCTACATTATGTAAGTAGTAACTAGGGGTACTGACTTATCGTTCTTATGGGGTAAAGGATTTGATTGTTTTGTGTTGGCATTTGAAAGAAATGCCTTAAGCTTTGGCATGCTTGGTCATTCAGAATTCAAGATTTTAGAGGAGGTCGTGTTCTATTTCTAATAATGATGAATGCTTCGAGTTGTGGTGGAAGATCTGCATGACTCAGTTGATTTTTGTGCTTATGTCTTGGGTGTTACATGACTTTCCTCACTTCTGCATATGAGATTTTTTGGACGAGTGGTCTGTGGCGCTCCTAAATGTGTAAGTTTTGGGCATACCCAAGAACGAAGTCCTAGGTGTACTCAGGAA
Organism: Melocanna baccifera; assembly: GCA_036346265.1. NCBI lineage: Eukaryota > Viridiplantae > Streptophyta > Magnoliopsida > Poales > Poaceae > Melocanna > Melocanna baccifera. Next base: position 19,241,593 of record CM070676.1, on the reverse strand, counting down.
TAAGCCCTGAGTATTTTTCAAACACGTAATTTGTGTGATCTCAAGTCAGAGTCTAGAGTGGGCCAGGGCACATGGACTAAGGTAGTGTAGGATTTCATTTTTTTGTTGCATATCGCTGTTCTTGGTGTTATTTGTCTAATGTGCTTGCTGTGATGTGATGCTATGACCAGAGGAAATGGCTCCCCTGTTAAAGAATTGCATCATTGAAAGAGTGAATCCCGTGTTATGGGAGTATCATAGTTTGTTTCGTGGGAATGAGTGTTGGAATCATTCCAAAGACTTCTTATGTTGAAAAAAATAAAAAAAACTGTTGGAACTTCTTTCTGTTCTTAGATGATTGAATTTTATAATCTTTTGGGTTGATGAGGATTGTTGAAGAGGTGTAATCCCTTCTTAAAATGAATGTTAAATTCGTAATGTGAAACTTTGTGTAACATCCTGTTTTTGCTGCTATTTTTTTAAAGCCAGGAATTTAAAAATGAATTTTCTGGAATTTTCTGAAATTAAATCAAGCTTTAAATGAATTTTAGAATTTTAAATGATTTAATATGATAAAAATAAACATTAACATATATTGAAAATATTTTATTTGGATTCTTCAGGTCTCAAGGAATTTTCTAGTATTTTTGGTGAATTTTTGGGATTTATTTGCTATTTTCTAGAGCTCTTTGAAGTTTATTTGAATTTCTGGAAAAGAAAAAGAAAATAAAAATTTCCCCGCCGCCCGATCCATCTCCTCCACGCGCCGGCCATCCGCCCACGCCCCCGCCATCGCGCGCCCTTCCCGCCTCACCCGCCTCCCCGCCGCCCGATCCGCGCCTCACGCGTCGCGATCCACGCCGCCACGCTGGTGGCACTGCGCCGCGCCGCGTCTCGCCTAGCCTCGCCTCGCTGCCCGATCTCACGCCACGCCTCCCCAGCCGTCGGATCCACCCTGCGCGCCGCGAACCCTAACCCTAACCCTAGCACCGCGCCGCCGCTCGCTCCCAGCCGTTGGATCATCCCCGCAGCCACGCGCCGCAACGGCCGCTCGCTCTCGACGCGCTTCGCGCTGCCTCCGTCCGGACTCCTCGGTTCGCGTGCCATTTAAGACGCGCCGTCCTCGGTTCGTGGCGCTCGGCACCGCCGCCGCCGCCTCGCACCGCGCCATCGTTGGAGTCCTCCCGCCGCTGCTCGAGCCTCGCCGCATCACCTCCATTGCCGCCGGCGTTCACCGAGTGGTTCCGCTTCGCCGCCCGCCGGCTCGAACGCCGCCGCCGCCGCCGTTCGTCGCCGTAAGCACACCGCCGCCACGACCTCCGGCAGGCGCGCGTTGGTCGCCGAGACCACCCGCCGCCATCGCTCTCTTCCGCCCGAGCGTGCCTCGCCGGACCTCCTCTTTCTCCGGCGGCGCCGTGCTCGCCGGACCCGGCAGCGCCCGCCGTCGTCGCGTGTTCGCAACCCGCACGGACGCGCCCGCCCTCGTTCCGCGCGCGCGCCAAGGCCGCGCGCCTGGCCGCGCGATCGCGGGCCGCTCATCCGATTCGATCCGCGGCTTGATCTTGCCACGCGACGCACTCCCACCGCCCGATCCCGCCGCCGCGCCCGCGCGGTGTCGCGTCGGCCCTACCACGTGGCAAGCCACGCCAACCCTAAGCCCACGTGGCAGCCACGCGTCGTCACGCCACCGCCACGCCACCCAAAATCGCCGCCCGAGCCACGTGGCGCCCACGCCACCGCCACATCACCCCATGCCACGTGTCGCGATATGCGCGCGCCATGTCACCGCCTCGCCGCGTTAGCGCCGCTCTCCACGCCAGCATCGCCGTCACGCTGGTTCACGGTGGACCCGCTCTTCGCACGCGGGTTCACAAAGATGCTGCTGCCTTTTTAATTTCCTGATTTAATTCTAGGGTTTATTTTCCGAGAGCCCATTCTCCTCCGTTCTAGCTCCGATTGACCCTGTTCTTTTTTTTAAATTCATCTAAAATCAAGCTCTAGCTTTTGGTTCTAGTTTCATAAATTTTGGAGTTCATTTGCTTATCATTTTATGTGTTTCTTTGGTTTTGGTCGCTTTCTCGCTAGATTCGATTCCGAGGAGCAGTGTTTCGCTCAAGACCAGAGTACCTCACCGAGCATAACCAAGGCAAGTCGTGTCCTTTGATCATGTTGAACCCAGTTTGCAATCTATTATTTAATTACTTTGTTTTATATTACATTGTATCGCTATTTTTATTCAACCCTTGTACTCGGTAGTTATTGCCTGATTGAATTCATCCCTCCTTGATAATTTTGAATGTCATGATACCCTTGTCACCATAGGTTGGGAAACATACTAGTGATGTATGATATTTGTCACAAGGGTTGGTACGATTAGATGCTTAGCCTCGCTTATTTTTACGATCAGGTTTATCATCACATGTGAATTATAAATTTGACTTAATGAGATATGGAACTGTGGTTGGTTCCACGTGTACTAAAATTTGTACCATGACGTTGGTGCGTCATCGGTGATGGTTATACAAACTTGGTTTTGCACTCGGACGAGTGATCGTGCAGTAAAGGGGGAAGTGCAGGTGCACTTTGGGGGATGTGGTAGTCTCGCCTGGGGATTGTTAAGGACTTAACTTTGTGCGCCATTGATCTGAGCTTTACCGTGCAAACCACATGTCTTGCCATCGAGATGAACATAGTTGCTGATTTCCATGTGGCGCAAGGGGGGTGTGATGCGAAACCCTAGCGGGCGGATTAAGTTGTAACTGAACTTTGTAAAGGCCTTGTTGTGATTGCCTTAAGCTGAGGCTAATCACATCATGTGGGTACAGTTGTGCAACCTCTGCAGAGTGTAAAACTATTCGAATAGCCGTGTTCTCGGTCATGGACAATGCTCGGTGATTTCACACGAGGGGTAGTTACTTCTGAAAACTTGTGAATTGCGGTTAGTTAGTGGATGGTTAATCCACTGTTGGTGTAGCTTATGGATGAGAGGTCCATAAGTGGTTGGTTTAGCTTGTGGATGGGATGTCCGCAAGTGGTTATGTTAATTCCTTTTATTATCGTTTTATTTAAAGTTCGCTTTCAATCTATTTACTGTATTTACCTTTAAATGTCTTTTATGCAAATTAACCTTTCAGCCATCCTTTGGTAAGCCTTGCATACTATATTGCATTCATTTGTTACAAATGACTTGCTGAGTACCAATGTACTCACGGTTTTATGCCCAATGTTGCTCAGTTGAGAAAGAGGAGTTTCACCAAACAGGAGGTTCCGTAGGAGAGTACTTCGACGACTTCGCGGATTAGGCTTCGTTCTCCACTCGATAGCCTGTGGGTTTGTCGATTGGCCACTACGCTTTATTCTGAATTTCCGCTGCTACTTTTGTTAAGCCTTCGGGCCAGTTTATTGTAAGCTTGACCATAAGGTCGTACCTTTTGAGATTTATCGATATTTGAGTTTTTCCTTTATTTTATCGTGTATATGGTTGTGATGACATCTATGTTTAACTGTGTGCACTAGCATGATCCTAGGACTAGTGCAGAATACACAGGGAGTCCGGATTTGCATATTCGGGTCTCGACAGTACGTATCCAGATCGGGGGTTATTGCTTTCCTTCATATGGTCCCGATACTCTCTAGCCTCCCCTCGTGATGAGATAAAAGTACACCTATCGGTTTGATCTTAGCCATGTAATTGATGTAGAACTCAATGACTTCTTTGGTTGCATAACCTTCAATAATGCTGCCCTTAGCCATGTAATTGATGTAGAACTCAATGACTTCTTTGGTTGCATAACCTTCAATAATGCTGCCCTTCGGCCGAGATTGCTTTCATACATAGAACTTGAGAATTGTCATATACCTCTCGAACAGGTACATATGATGTAGAAATACAGAGCAGCATATTTTTTATCTCTTTCATAAGGTGGACAATAAGATGGACCATGGTATCAAAAAATAACAGGGGAAATATATCTCAAGATGACATAGAGTCATGACCACCTCGGTCTGTAGAGCATCTAGTCCATTGGAATCAATGATCTTCTGAGCAATTACGTTAAAGAAAAACACAACCTCATGATTGTCACTTGAACCTTGTTCATCAAAATACTTCTAATTGCAACAGGAAGCGATTATGTCATTAGCACATGACAGTCATGAGATTTCATACCAATTAATTTCAAATCTGCCATGGAAACAAGTTTTTTCATGCTAACGGAGTGACCGAACGAAACTTTCACACCATGCAAGCACTGGCACAATTCAGTTCTCTCAGACTTAGATAGAGTGTAGCAAGCTAGGGGAAGGTACGTTTGACCTCTATCGGTAGTAACTCGATACTGATGTTCATAGCGACGAAGTCACGACGTGTGTTGACACCATCCTTTGTTTTGTCATGAATATCCAATAAGAGAACAATCAAGCTATCACATACATTCTTCTCTAAGTGCTTCCAATAAGACATGTCCCAAAATACTAACATTTTCTTCCACATGTTTTTCTGACGAGTCCTCAACTTACGTCCCTTTTTAAGCACAACATCGATATTCTTCACCATATCGTAGACCCCATTCCCGCTAAAAGTCCTTAGTGTTGAGTCATCCTTTTTTTCGTCAAATTGTTTTTTCATCTTGCGGTATGGGTAATACCTTGGAAGGAATCTACGGTGACGCATGTACATAGTTTTGCATGAGTTATTTAACCACACACTCTCGGTATAATCTAAGTAGTACGAACATGTTTGGCTCCTTTCGTACTCAACCCTAGCAGGTTACAAAGGGTAGAAAAATCATTGATGGTGTAGAACAACATGGCGCATAGAGTGAAGTTCTCTCATTTGTTTGCATCCTGTACTTGTACCTATTCATTCCACGGTGTCACAAGATCTTCCACCAATGGTGCTAGGTACACATCAATATCATTCTCAATTTGCTTCAGCCCTTGGATAAGTAGTGACATCAAAATGTACTTTCACTTCATACACAGCCAAGGAGGAAGGTTGTATATACATACATTCACGAGCTAGGTGCTATGTCAGCTGCTCATGTTACCGAAAGGATTCATTCCATCTGTACTCAACCAAAATCTTATTGTGGGGGACCACCCTTGGCGACGGTCACCGCATGTATTCTGTACTAGTCCCATGATCAGTAGTTAGTACACATCCACGTCATTGGGAACACATCCATACACATCACACATAAATAGCTTATAACAAAAGGATGATATATATATATAAGCGAGACATAAAAGCGTGCATACACACAGGGCCAACCAGCCAAACTAAACATCAGAGTCTTGAACAAAATGCAACTTAAGTCTAATAACAAAAGTATCCAGTGATTTGCTATCATAACCCACAGGCAACCAACTGGAGTCAAACCCCAGCAAGGTCACTCGTCAAATCCACCGGTGCTAGGGGAGAAGTACGCATCGTCGAGCACGTAATCTTTATTTTCTGATCAACAACAATTTAAGCAAGGTTGAGTATACTATGTACTCAGCAAAACTTGTAGTGTATCACAAATTTTGCATATATGCAAGGCTGTCAAAAGATGAGGCTTTACACTAAGTAATTTTCAGCATGAAGCAAATTTTATTTGCAATATCAATAAGTAGTAACTTTGCAAGCGGAATGGTAAAGAGCATTTGACATCTAATGACATAACATTATATAATTTCCATAACAGAGATCGAAACCATTCACAGCCTTCCTCGATCGTGAATCATCACATAATTCCCATCCATGGGTATGGCACATGGTTGCGTACATGCCATCCGATATTTTTAGTAAAACAGTTTTGAAAATGAAAACTATACCTTTTGTAGCTACATCCAAGCTTGCTCATTACTGCGAGCACACTATTTAAATAGTTTTTCACACTCTGCAGGGATTGTATAACTTTACCTAGATGAGATAATCAATTGTACTGTCGACAACTTCACGGTTCCTTTTCGTGTGACAAAAGTTAATTATCTTCTAGTCTTTAGGTCATCTAGTCCTAACTTTGCACCAGCCCAATGAACGTTGAACCTCTCTTAGGTACACCCCTAAGAGAGCACTCAAATCTTCACTTAGGTACACCCCTAAGCAAAGACCTCATTAGGTACGGCCCTAAGTGGGCATTTGCTATTGTATTAGTAAGCTTTAGTCCCAACATCTTGGTGAAGGGAGCCCTTACGAGCAAACCTAACTGGAGTGCCCTTACTACATCTATGCCTACTGTATGCAAGGCGAGTCCTAGACAACTTAATGAGCTAAATGCAAGGCGAGTCCCATCTTTGGCCATGTTTTTCATGATTGTTTGTTGGAATAGGTTAACAATAATCTAGAGAACATCCATACAAAATTTCTTATCATTTGGATCTACGGATCAAAAGTTCTCTTGATTTTCGGATTTGAAATTGGGCTGAAAACACTATCGCCTGATTTTACTTTAGCTCTGATCAGACCACCGGGGAGGGTTTGGTTCCAAGTTTTGTTGATTTGGGCCAATTGGATTGATTTTTAGCTGGAGATTATATGTTCTACACCTCTGTAGGTGTTTGAGTATAGAATCCTGAATACAAAGAGAAAAATCTGAGTTGGCACCATTCACCCCCCTCTGTTGCCATATTCGGTCCTACACAGTCATTAGAACTACATTCAGCAAAAACAAAATGATCTCTTTTGTACGAAAAAACTGATCTCACCAACTCTTTCTTATGAGACTGCTTGCCATTGCACTAGGCATGAACTCAAGGAGAGTTTTAGATGACAAAAATCACTTCCTTAAGCTTATTGTTTGGGGTGGTCGCATAAGATTTGAAATCTAGTACATACCTAAGAAATTAAAAATTTATGAAAATGGTTGAAACTTAAGAGGCAGTTATGGATGGCTCCTAGTCTAGGACTTGATTTGCTAAGATAAAGCCAAAAATAATTTTCAGAAAATACCAAATGTGCTAAGTTTGCTCAATTACAAGTGATATTTACTGCTTGAACGAATGATTCATTGTTGAACTTGTAAGTACTATAAACTGGCTCAATACTAGCTTCTCGGTTCCACTTAGATTATTGACATGGCTTGCATCATCCTTGGATACCTTTAGCTAAACTATAATTGTAGTTGACTTGACATGCTAAGAAATTCGACTAATTCTCATATTATGACTTATTTAGTTTAGCTTGTCTCTACATGAATCGGCATGATCTTGATAGCATTCTTGTGTGGTATAGCTTGGTGTAATACTCAAAAGGTCAATTTGGATAATCTTCATGGCTCCGAATGCTTAAAATGAATAACATGAAGTCATTTCATTCTTTCTTGTGTATCTTGATGATTTTATTGCCAAAAGGGGGGAGAACATTCGAGAAAAAGCCATTTCAATGGATAATCTCGAGAGAGTACTTTCTGTTGTTTGCTTTGTGATGGGAATCTATCCCAAGACCATTTGGTCAGTTAAATTCCCAAGAGCCAATTCGGTCAGACTGCTTTCCTTTTCTGTTTTAGCTTTCGTTTCTTGTTTTACCTTGCCGATTGAGTTCGATTAGTAGCGATCATTTTCTTGGCAGCAAAGAAGAAGAGATTATATTTGTCTTACCTTTTTGATAATCTTGTGCAGTCTTCAGTTCAGTTAGCTATTTTCTATTTTGCATTTAATTTCTGCTCTTTGTTCCCTTTTTGATTTACCGTAAGTTTCCTTCGCTTTTGGCAGCTTGAGTATTTACTGTTGAGTTTATTTGTAGCTGCTTTGCCAAGTAAGAAATTGGAAATTTCAGTTTGGTTTCTACTTCTCTGCTTTCGGTTCTTTGTTCGGCAGTCAGTGCGTGTGTTTGGTTTGCAGTTTGTAATTTTCAGTTCGGCCAGCTGTTGTCTGCTATGTTTTCTTTCTTTAATCTTTGGGCAGTAACTTGTTCCCTATTTTAGTACAGTCTGAAATGTTCTTTTCAGGTTTCTGTAGTATCAGTCCCTAATCTTTTTCTTTTTCGGTTTTTGTCTTGCCTCCTTTCTGTTTTGCTTTTCCCTTTTGGTCTGTGTCTTGTTTTCAGCTTTTAGTTGTTGCAGTCTTGTTTTGCCAGCTCGATGCAGGTAAATTTCTTCTGTTTATGGCTGCAGATTTTTAGTATTAAGAAGCAAAAGTATTCACTGTGTCAGTAAGTTTTCAAATCGTTCTTGACTGTAGAATTTCAGTTTCTGGTTAGTTTGTTCAGCAGTTTGTTCTTGCTGGTTTTTCAGTTTATTTGTGTTCAGCAGTTTCAGATGTTACTCTCTCCTTTGCAGTAGTTTGCACGGCTGCTGTTTTAGCCTTCTCTGTTTGATAGTTTGTGTTCTTTCTTCTTTTCAGTCTTCGCTCAATCGGCAAGATTATTTTTCGGCTTCAAGAAGTTTAGATTCTTCTTTCTTAATAGCTTCTATAGCTATCGGAGAAGAAGAATTGTGAGAATACTAGGGGGTAGATTTTAAAGGCACCATTCACCCCCCTCTGTTGCTATTTTTGATCCTTCACCGATGCTTCCTACTACGGTTCCTCCTCTAATGCCAGTTTCTACTCCTATTTTTACACCAACTGGAGTTTAATGCAACTACTGCAAAAACTTCAGACATGACTACCAGAATTGTGTAGTGCGAAAAATCGGAACAAGTTGCACGCGGGTGGACAAAAAAGGGGGGCAGGGAGGCCCATCCTTCACAGGAGGACTGATCAGCTCATCAGGTTCCGCTCAGCGAGGTCACTCTTTCTAGCAACTCTGCCAGGCTCTACTTCAGCAACTCTCTCACAACTCTACGGGTTCTACCAGTCTAGCTCAGACGTCTCCTCCATACCTCTTGAATTCTGAATTCTGGTGCCTCTTTCCACATGACACCGGACTCCACATCTCTCACTTCAGTAGGACCTTCTGCTTTTCCTATCAATGTTCAGACAACTGATGGTATTTCCTTATCGGTCAGCTGTCAAGGCATATTTTTGTCTACCAATTTCTCTATTCCAGCTATTTTTATGTTCCCCAGCTTATCATGCAGCTCATTTGGTAGGACAACTCACTGATCTCGGTTGTAGGGTTCATTTTGACTCTCACAGCTATTTCGCTCGTAATCGATGCATGTGCATGATTTTTGGGATTGGACGCCGCCGTAAGAATCGCCAGGGTCTCTACATTCTTGACCATCTTCACCTTTCGTCCTCTCAAGTTGCTCCTACCACGTCTACTTCCACCGCCACTGCTACCACCTCTGGAGCATTTGCGCAATGGAATCATCATTTAGGTCATCTGTGTGGGTCTCATCTTTCTTCATTAGTTCGTCAGGGAGTTCTTGGACGTGTTCCTGTTGACACATCCATGTCTTGTTAAGGTTGTAAGCTGGGCAAGCAGCTACAAGTTCCTTATCATTCTAGTGAGTCCTTGTCAGCTCGTCCTTTTGATTTAGTTCATTCCGATGTATGGGGACCTGCGCCTATTATCTCCAATGGCGGGTATAAATTCTATATTATTTTCATTGATGATTATTCTCGATTTACTTGGATTTTTCCTATGTCTACTCATGATCGCTTGCGATCTATCGTGAATTTGGCCACGATGGTTTGTACTCGGTTCGAGTGCTCCATTCATACCTTTCAATGTGATTCATTGGTGAGTATTGTTATGGTGCTTTTGATAATTTCTTTCTCGAAAGGTACTCTTTACCGCCTTCTTGTCCTCGTGCCTGTGCTTAGAATGGGGTTGCTGAATGCAAGCATCATCATCTACTTGAGACTGCTCGCACTCTTCTCCTTGCCTCTCACGTTCCACCACAGCTCTGGGCTGAGGCTGTTTCTACAGCTGCATATCTCATCAATATACAACCTTCCACTGCTCTTAAGGATGTAAGCCCTATAGAGCATCTTTACTCTCGAGCCCCCCACTATAGTCACCTTCGTACCTTTGGTTGCACCTATTTTGTTCTTCTGTAGCCTCGTGAGCGCACCAAATTATCCGCCCAGTCAGTTGAGTGCGTATTTCTTGGGTACAGTTCTAAGCATAAAGGTTCGCTGCTATGATTCTTCTGCTCGACAGATCAGGATATCACGAGATATTGTCTTTGACAAATCTCTACCTTTCTTCTATCGAGATTCAGCTCCTCGTCCTGTTTCCACCATTGTGATGATCTCTTGGTTGTCTCTCTCGGATCCTTCACCCATTTCTTCTTCTTCACTGCCACACTCTAGTTTATCTTCAGTGGTTCCTGCTACACCTACACCTCCTGTGTTGCCTCCTGCAGTACCATCTCTTGCTCCTACAACACCGTCGTCTCATTTCTCAGGGGTACACTACTCTAGAGATCCTCGACCTTCACCAGACTCATCTCTTGGTATCTTGCCGATACCGACACTTGATTCATCTAATGATGCTTCTCGTTACACCCTTTGTGACTGAACATCACTTCGGCCTCCTGCTCATTTTGGGCTTATTTCGACAACTCAAGCTCTCTCTGTTCATGAGCCCACTTTCTATCGAGAGGCTACTTCCCATTCTGAGTGGTAACTCGCTATGGCAGAAGAGTTTAATGCTCTTCGACGTACGAAGACTTGGGACATCGTACCGACACATGTACATGCTCGTGCTATCACATGCAAGTGGATGTACAAAATCAAGACCAAGTTTGATGGTAACATTGAGCGCTATAAGGCTCGTCTTGTGGCGGCGACTTTCAGTAGAAGTATGGTCGTGATTACGATGAGACATTTGCCTCTGTTGCCCATATGACCACTATTCGCACTCTTATTACGGTTGCCTCTATTCGTCGGTGGTCTATCTCTCAGCTAGATGTTAAGAATACCTTTCTTAATGATGTCTTGCATGAGGAGGTTTATATGCAGCCACCCCTGGGTGTTCTATTCCTGATGGCCATGTCTGTCATCTTTGTCGTGCTCTTTATGGCCTAAAACAGGCCCTCGTGCCTAGTTTGTGCATTTTACCTCGGTGATTACCGCTGTCGATTTCATTGTCAGTGCTCATGATCCTACCCTATTTGTTCAAGTATTACCTCGAGGTCAGACACTGCTTCTTGTCTATGTGGATGATATGCTCATCACTAGTGACGATTCCTCCTTCATCACATACGTGAAGAAGTATCTCAATGAGCAGTTTCTCATGTCTGATCTTAGTTTGCTTACGTACTTTCTTGGGATTGAGGTTTCTTCCATGCTTGAGAGTACTACCTCTCCCAGCAGAAGTATGTCTAGGATCTTCTTGATCGGTCTGGTTTTACTGATACTCGCACTGCTGAGACTCCTATGGAACTCTCCCTTCAGCTTCGTGCTACTGATGGTGATCCTCTTGAAGATCCTAATCGTTATCGCCATCTTGTTGGGAGTCTGGTATATTTTGTGAGCACTCGCCCTGATATTGCTTATGATGTCCATATCTTAAGTCAGTTTATGGCCCGTCCTACTCATTTTCACTACAGCCACCTTCTCCGTGTTCTTCGCTACTTGCGTGAAACCATCTCTCGTCGTTTATTTTTCTCTAGCTCCACCTCACTACAGCTTCAGGTCTATTCCGATACGACCTGGGTTAGTGATCCTTATGATCGTCATTCTCTTTATGCTTACTATGTTTTCTTTGACTCCTTCTTGATTGCCTGGAAGACAAAGAAGCAGACTGCAGTTTCTCATTCGAGTGCAAAAACTAAATTGAGAGCTTTTGTAGCAGTGATAGCAGAGATAACTTGGTTAAAGTGGTTACTTGCAAATTTTGGAGTCCCTATGAGGATCTACGCCTTTATATCCGACAAGACAAAGCACGTATTGCTTGAGGTCCAGTGAAGCATGAGCTCACCAAGCACATTGGTGTGGATGCTTCATACACTCGCTCCCAGGTGCAGGAGGGAGTACTTGCTCTACAGTTTGTGCCTTCAAAGTTACAGCTCGCCGACTTCTTCACGAAACCGCAGACAAGAGCACAACACATATTTTCTCTCCAAACTCAGTGTGTGTGATCCACCATGAGTTTGAAGGGGGTGTTAAGGATAGAAAGGATAGAATAGGAGATAGAATAGGATTGTTATTTGCTTCCTTATATGTCTCGGTTTCCTTATCTGTATATGGCATATTCTCCATATATCCTTCTATACTCCCCTGTATATATGGCCCTTTGGGCCTCATGGCAATACACACAATATTCATAACAGTAACAAGCAGATTGGATACACCCACCATAGACTTTCTGATGAGAACAACACAATCCTAGAGGATCACAATCGATTTTTCTGGTCCTACCAAACATATTATTCTTCTTGAGAACTGCTTGATTCTTAATCATGGTTTGGTTGGTCTAATTCACCCCATCCAAACATGTCTGTCTTCTCTGATGACTATCCACTTCCCAGAATCCAATGTGCCATTATAGTGTCATTTAGTTGGTTATATAAAAAAATTCACACGAATAATTGCCATAGCAAAACTGCTAGTAGACATTTTACAAGTGCCAGTGGTATTTTGTTACTAAGTATTGATCTCACCTCATCACTTTGCTATGTAAAATCAAGCCAACCAAAAAAACAAATGATAGTTCTTTTAGTATTTATTGGAGGTATTATTGTTTTAAGTCATGCAAAATTCCAATCCATCAAAATGAATTTAGTGGAGTCCATTTCCACCGCAAACACCTTATGATGTTTTTACATTTGCACGAGGACATGTGGCCTATTTTCATGGGAAAAAGAAATGTTCTTATAGGATTATGTTCCTTCTGGTGGCTGCTGTCGCATTTTATGAACTTAGATGCTTAACGTGAGGGAACATGATTCCTTTCAAAAATACTTTACCTTTTATGGGGGATAGTGCTAGTATATATACTCATAAGCTTGTATCCTTAAGAGTGCATAGCTTGATGTTATTTGAACCTGCTCTGCGTCTTCAGTGATGGCATACTGGTTTTACTTCTTAAGTGTTAGTGCGACTTTAGTTGAAATAGAATTATATTAAGTTAGAAATTAGTTATCGTTCATTGGTTAGTGTTGTCCATCAGCACTTGTTTGAACTTCAGTATGTACAGGACACGTATCAATAGCTTGCAACAACCAAAAAAAAATTCTTGTGTTATAATCTAGGAATTGTGTCCGGGAACAGAAAATCTAAATATTGAGCTTTGTTAAGTTTGATGTCTAAGAGTTAATACTGTTTGACAAATACTAACAGACAATAACTATCGCCAAATACTACTCACAGCAAAGTATGACAAAAGTACGACACAAATGCATAATTGATATAAAATTTAAGCTCCATGCTTAATGATAAAGCAAAGTAGGAAAGAACATGGCAAAACAATGTAGCACAGTAGAGAAATACAAAAGTTAGTACCTAATAATGAAGATTTGGTTCATCCGAGCCTATTATGTCTCTATCAACAAAGGTACAACAACTTGAACCTATAAAGACGAGCATAAGAACATCGAACGACAAATAAGTCCCATTGTAAGCTTAAGAAAGATATCATGTGTAATGCAACAAAAATAGTAAATATATCAACTAAGAAAAAAATGTAAAGCTTCTTGTAGGAAATTAAGGGAGAAGAACGTACGGCCATCATCTGGGACTTGGCCTACGCAAGCTGCAAATTAGCAAGCCGCAGCTTCTACAACTCCATCCCACTCAAAACTCTATGATCTTGCTACATTGATTCCTAATTCCTAAATAGAAAATGCAAAACATATGGCATTCAATACTTTAAATCATTTTCTTATTCAAAATTCCGATCAACATTGAATATTTCAATTCAGTTAACAAGTTGTGTTCTACAAATAAAATCACTTCAATTGGGGCATATCAAAATTGTATCATATCACAATTCACAAGCCGAATAATTCATCGCTTCTTCACTTCTTCTCAATAGAACAAACCGCGAAGTAATGCAGTCTATCGTAGTCCGACAAGTGACAACCTTGATTTAGCATCAAACCACCACCATCAATGATCAATTCATACACTATACAAGATTACAAGTGATGTCACATTGTCACAACTACAAACTTTGTAGCAAGATAAACTAGAGTATAAAATTACCCATGGCCACAATACTAATCGCTCTCTATTTGCAAAGATCCAAAGCTAACCCAAAATCAACACAAAATTTGGAAAATTGCATTGCAATCCTATTAACCTAAGCAACCTTCCAGCACGCTAAGTTCTGCGGTTCAAAGTTACATTGCCAAAAGCGAACCAAGGTTTTATTTAATTGTAGAATATGGGGTTTGGGATTCCCGCATCGACGCCCATTGCAAAGATGTCGTCGAGGGAGCCGGCCGGCGAACTCATCCTCCACCACCGACCCGCCGCCGAAGCTTCCCTCTGCGACAAGCTCCCCTCGTCCTTCCCCATCGCCATCGCCTCGCCGCCCCGGCGCCGATTTCTCTCCCGTCCCCCCTCCACCACCGCCGCCGCCAAGAGGTGGGCGACGCGGCGGGCCGCTGCTGGCCGGGAGGTGGGCGCGTAGTCCAGAGGAGCCGAGGAGGGCGCTGCCGCTGGCTGCCGGAGCCAAGCGGCACTGGCCGGGAGGCGCTGAGGCGGGAGACGCCGGGATCTCGAGATGAGGCGAGGCGGCGGAGATCTCGAGACGAGGCAGAGGGCGGAGGCGACGAGGCGCGGAGGAGGCGAGGTGGCGAGATCCGAGGTTGAGGCGACGGGGAGACCGAGAGGAGGAGGCGCGGGGCGGCGGGGAGGGGAGGAGGGGGCGGCGGGGAGGGGAGGGGCCGAGGGCGGCGCGGGGGAGGGGAGGAGGGGAGGCCGGGAGGGGAGGGCCGAGGGGGAGGAGGGGGCGGGGAGTCCGGGAGGGGAATGGGGCGCCGGGAGAGCGAGGGGAGGAGGGCGGCGAGGGGTGGAGGAGCGGATCTGCGGAGGGGTGTGAGGGGAAGGGGGCGGCGGGGAGGAGAGGCGGCGGGGCGAGGTTGCGAAGGGGAGGAGGGCGGCGGATCGCGAGGAAGCGAGGGGCGCTGGAGCCTCGGGTGGCATAAGGCCGGGCCTTTACAACTTTGATTTTTCTTGGGCCTAGGTAGAAATAGTTTCATTGTTTTTTTTTGGGCCTCGGCTATAGCCCACCTAGCCCGAGGCCCGTGATCCGCCCCTTTCAGATATTCTTTTCCCGTCGCGATCATGCGGTTTTCTGTTGCGATCTGGTCGCTTTAGTCTCTTTCTCAAGATTGCGCTCCGCTTAATGGGTGCATGCACATGATAAATCTTGTTTTCCTTTTCACAAAGTTGGCAAGAGAGGTTGTCAAGATTACAAGATAGGTACGGATATTCTTCGCAGGTTTTTTTCTGGATGTCATTGTTTTTCTCGGGAAGTGCTTGGGATGGAAGTAATAAATCAGGAGGCAAGAAGCGCCAACGATTTCGAAAGAAATCCAAGTGAAGATGCTCTAGGAAGGATTAGCATGTCATTTTTACTGGTATACAGCTTTCCTATGTCGAAGAACATGATTCGGGTGCATGGTGAATGTGTATGTTTGGAAGGTGGTTGTGTTACCTAGTTGCATTTCAGCAAGCAGGGTCTTCTAGGCAAATATTGGATTGTTTTATGGGTCATATATTGCTAGTCTTTGATTTGGAGATACAGGCATCATAAAGGGTAAGGTATACCCGTTTCCTTGATAATAGTAGGGTGAGATATAATTACTGTTGCAAATAAAATTATATGTTATCCAGGATCCTGAAGATGGTGGTACCTGGTAAGTGTTCGGTAGATAAGGTCGTTTAAAGTCCTCAAACCTATTTCTAGCAGTCAAATCATATTTCTAGCCGTGATCGAACTTGAATGTCTGGTAGCTTTCAGTGAGACTTGTAGATTCGAAGATTCACCAGTCACCGGCCAGGTCGTTGTGGCGCGCGCGCGGTTCGGTGTGCTTCTTGCATGCTTGAGTTGATGGTGCTCCTTGCTTTGTGCGTAATGGCAACACTTGCTTTAGACCTCGTTCATTTGGTTTAAAGTTAATTTTTACTTTTAGTTTCTGTTTTTTTTTTCACTATTTAATATTTTTGTTTTTTCTGATTTTGTTTAGATTTTTTAGACTTTTTTATCTTTTTTTCTCGTATTCTTTTTGTATTGTCTGTGATGGGCTAATATTTTTTTATTTTTAATTTTTTTTAAATTTAATTATGTCAAATAAACTAACTCAATTACAATAAAAAAATAAACCAGCTACAATAAAAAATACTATAAGTTATTGCTATTCTGAACACGACCACAAGAGAGAGAATTAAGGAAAAAAATTGTTCCTTCATGACCTGTTCACATTGTACGAGTGAAGCGAGGATATTGCAAAGGCAGTGGTAAGGATAAGACAAGACAATGACACGCAACAAATTTAACTCTTACGAAGGCATTTGAAAACAAGGTTTGGTTTTCTATATATATCACTGGCCTCGTGTTGGGATACGGGTAAACTACACTAACGCAAATTAAAATTTTATACCGTATAAACCAGAAAGTCATACGAGTAAGAGATCATAGATCGTTACCACTAGATACGAAGTGCATTGAAAGTAGAGTTAAAGCAGTTGATTCAATGAAGAGAGTGTCGGTGTAGTGAAAATAGTCGATCGTCCTCCGGCCAACCGTCTCCTCCTCACGATCGTCTCAATCAGTGCCGCAATCATATCAACGCCTCTACCGAGGTCCACACATCCAAGAAGGGAACTGTAACACTCCAGTCTAGCAATGACCCGGAATGCTACCAAACTAGCAGTAAATCAACGTTAACAAATTACGTTATACAAAATTTCGGCAGAGCCTCCTTTGTTATTTATCTAAAGCAGAGATTCTACAAGCAAAACAATAATAATAGACAATCCTCAAGTAATAAGTTTAAAGCTAAGCAAATAGATTAAAGTTTACCAAACCATTCATGAATATAATACTTAGAGAAGAGCACCGGAAACACCCTAAATTCTTATTACAATTAAATCCAAAGATAATAATCAGATGGAATCTAAAATGTTCTTGCATTAATCATTTAATTCTTCCGTCTTTATTTCTATTCTGTGTGAAACGTGCATGTGCAACAAGCTTGTTCCTTCCCTTTGCCCATGCATGCCGATCTCGTAGCGATACCTAAATAAAACAACAACAACAAGAGTGAGTCCAACGACTCAGCAAATATAATAGATAAAACGAATTCATTTATGCCCATCACTTCACAAACCCATTCATCAACCACATAGACAAGACATGCAATGCACAATGATCAAAAACTCTTTATCTCTTTCTCTTTTGCATTTTACCGGTAATGCAAAGTGTGCATCCGTCGATGCACACCCATGCCTGTACCACCTGATACAGGGACCAATTGCCCATACTCCACGAGTATGGGGACATTTAGCCCGTCATGTCTTCAACATGACGAGGACCTCGGCGCTTAGTCATCTCGTGACCAAGACTTCAAATAATCAACATGATGCATATGCGTGAATGCTTCAATAAAATAAATCTTGCATTCACAATATCTATGCACCATAAATACTCATGAACACTGTAACTTGCAACACCCCTATATAACACCAATACATTGTTACCATCACCATAAACACGCATATATTCATACCATTGAACAAACATCGAACTTCATATTCATACCATTGAACAAACATCGAACTTCCACCTTATCAATATTAAACCATCATTATACTTGCCTTAACCGCGAGATAACGAGGGACGTGCAGAAGGTGCCGCCTCTAGGGCCCGTCTTCCACCTGAATAATAATTATAATAGTTACTAAGATAATGGTAGCGAACCTTCGCCAAACAGAAACAACACGAACTAGCAAATTTCGTCTACCTCGGTTTCAATTCCCCAAATCCTACCGGTCACCCCGCCTACCTCTGTAGACAGTCAACTTCAAAAATTCCTAACTATTGGCACAGAAGTCCGAATAGGGCGTTCTTTGGTTTGTTGGAAAGGTACTTAAATTATCTAACTAAACCTAGTTGGGGTGTCTCCCTGATTCGGCCATCTTCTACCCGCACCAACAAATTTTCTAAGACATCAGTTTCTCGTCGGGTTCTCTGGACAGCGCACTAAAAATGCCATAACTTCCAGCCCGAGTGTCCAAAAAATAATTTCTTGACCTTCCTGGAAAGCTAAGACAATTATCTACAACTTTCATTATATGAGGATCCCCTGATTCTCCCATTTTCTAGTCGTCCAATCCCGTCTACCAAAATCTGACAGAAAACTCCCGGTCTGCAGAACAGTCCTACGAGAAAAATCGTAACTTTTGCTACAAAGGTCGGATCGACGCATTCTAGCACTTCATGGAAAGATAAAGTCATCCTCTACAACTCTCTAGGAGAAGTCCAGATGTAAATTCCCACAAAACTAGCCCAAAACAGCCACCTAACCCGATCTATTCCGGCAGTCCAGAAAATCGATAACGTTGCAACTAAGTAAAACATGCATCCAAAAAGGGGGCAGCGGGGTTCACCCTTGACGAACCTATGCAGATCACGAAGAACACCACGAGCACCCCACGAACTCCCTCCCTTTTTCCTCTTCCCCTTTTCCTTTCTCTCCTTTCCTCTTCCCTTCCTTTGGCGCACAAGACAGGGAGGAGAGGCGCCAGGGGAGGTGCACACAGGAGGAGGCGGCGCTGGGGGAGGCGAGGGCACAGGGGAGGGGCGGCTGCCAGGGGAGGCGCACACAGGGAGGAGGGGCGGCCAGGGGAGGCGCACACAGGGAGGAGGGGCGGCTGCCAGGGGAGGCGCAGGGGCACAGGGGAGGGGCGCAAGGGCCAGGGAGCTCGGCCAGGGGGGCGCAGGAGGGAAGCCAGGGGGAGGCGCGCGAGGAGGCGCAGGAGGAGCCGGGGAGGGCGCGCAGGGGAGGCGCGGGAGGGAGCCAGGGAGGGGCAGCTCACAGGGGGAGGAGCTAGGGTTTGGGGAGGGATGCCTCCCTCTTTGGACCACAGCCCAGGCCCAAGTTGCCAAATTTTTTTCAGAAACCCCCCCCCCTCTCAGAACAATATTTAATTTTTCTCCTTTAAGGTCCTCCCCTCTCCAACTAAACTATCCTTTCACGAAAGACTTTTGGGATATAACAGAACATCTGTATGTTAGTATGCTAGCATCAACACGCACACGGCAGGAGTTATGAGAGGTGGTGGCTAGGATTTTGATGGGTGTGTTTCAGGGTGCCTCCGTGAGCCCCCGCAGCACTAGCAGATGGGTGGAGAATCCAGGCGCGGGTGGATGCCAACGATGCATTTCCCTTAAATCTGGTTGGATAAGTGCAATGATTGCTTCATGGTGGATGACGCTGCCATGTGGTTGCAATCCTACAAGAAGACGCACAACATGCGAGACCTAGCAATAGCCGGCGCAACGGCGATAGCAGAATTTGAAGTGAACGGACACGAAGTAGGATGAGAGCTGCTACAATTGAAACAAAAGGCATGAGATGATTACAAGAAACAGTATGAACATCTAATTTATGAGTTGCGGTGGTATGATGCTTCGATAACAACTTAGTCTTTATTACCCAGTTTGTATTGGGATTAAAATCAGAGATTCAGTGGGAGTTGAGCCTCATTTACCGAACTGCATAAGAAGCGATGACTAGCAATAATTCAGAGAGATACTTTGGAAGCAGAAAGAGATACTGATCAGTATGCCGTTGCAGCAAAAGGGGCAGTTATAGGACACAAACGGGAAGGAATTGCTGGGGTGAAAATTTAGGCGGGAGAAATGTGTGGAAAGCTAGGCAGCTTAAGCAATACCGAAGGGCCAATGGCTCAGACATCCCTACTCACGAATGTTCGAGTGGGCAAGCTCAGTCGAGCCATGGAAGCTGGAGGAGGTGATGTGATAATCCAAGATGAAATTCGGATGTTCTAGCAATGAAGATAAACAGAGTCACGGAGCTCGATGCACATCTCGATTGAAGCGTGGCGTGCAGAGCAACCAAAAGTGGTAAGGCTCGGATCTTTAGTGGGAACCAGGCCATGATTATGTTGCTAGATTGGAAGTTCTCATAGCTTCATAGATAGAGCTATGGTGGTCAGTGGAGGTTGTACGAGGGAATTGTTCCTACTTGTAGCTAATAGAAAAATGCTGCAATGTGATTCGAAGTTCTGGACTCACCGTGGATAAGAGCATACCTTTAGTCATGACATGCAGTACTTGATCCGCATGGACTGGTGGTGGAGCTATATGGATAGAAATGGGTGGAGTTTTTGTATAAGACTCACACCATCAGATTGCGAGGAGTGATAGAGGCTAAACCAACTGAGTTACGGGAACTATCACTAGAAAAATTACTGAAATGGCAAAGGGCAATGAAATGTGGGCCTTCTTTGTGGTGATGGAGGTTACCGCAGAAAATCAAGAGGAGATGCCCGGACTGTTAAGGAGTGTTCTGAGTATGCTCAAGTATTCCAAGAGCCACATGGTTTGCCACAACACAGCACATTTGATTATGCAACAACAATGTTACCAGAAACAGCTCCTGTGAACTCAAGACCTTACAAAAAGATGAACTAGAGAAGCAAGTTAGGGAGATGATCCAAGCATGAACTGTAATGCTAGTACGAGTCCCTTTACTTCCCCAAGAAGAAATATGAGAGTTGGAGGTTCTGTGTGGACTATAGAAAACTGAATGCTGTAACAGTCAAAAGCATATTTCCTAAGCCCATCGTTGATGAGTTATTGGATGAGCTAGCTGGTACCAAATATTCTCAAAGCTGGATCATAAGGCTGGATACCACCGAATCAGGATGTTAGAATATGATGATCACCAAAACTGCCTTCAAGACACATCATGGGCAATTTCACTTTAGAGTGATGCCCTTTGGACTAACAAATGCACCTCAACATTTCACTGTGTGATAAACTCCATTTTTGCTGTCCATTAGAAAACTTGTGTTGGTATTCATGGATGATATACTAATATATAGTGAAAGCTTAGAGGAGCATGTAGCACATTTGGAAATTGTCCTGAAGAGTGCAAACTTGTGTAGTACTAGTATTTATGTGCATTTGTATGTACCGGTAGCAAGTCAATAGTTTGTTGCTGTCAAAACCAGAACGGATGGGTTTTCACTTAGGCTTAACTGCTCAAGGTGATTCTCCAATGTGTTCTGTTCAGCTTTTGCTAAAGTTTTGATGCTAAATTAAATTGATTGGGATTTTTTTTTCACTGTACTGGATGGATAGCAAATAATTGAGGAAACAACAATGGGATTTGATCATTCAGATTCAGCTTCTACGTTGATTGCTGGGTCTACTTACTATATTTTCACTTTGTCATTGCGTCCTGAAACACACAGTTAAGATATGGAAATGCCGATCTACACCGGCGTGCAGGTGCACCCACTATCATAGCCGCTCAACGTGCATCAAGACCAGTGTGTTTAATTTCATTTTCTAATTTTTGCTTGGTTTAGGAAATAGGTGAGAGGATTTAAGCACTGATTACAACGGAATAAAGTACATGTGGACCCACCACCTCTCTCTCCCCCATTAAACTCACTATTTTCTCCATCTCTCTGTTTGTACATTAGACGGGGGGAGAGAGAGAGAGATGTACCACAGACTTTGTGCTCTAGTGGAGCTGTACTCAAGGCGGCGATGTACTCTGGCGGAGCACCTCGGGCACATCGTCGGAGGAGATGCACCAATGATGTAGGGCGTGTTTGCTTCGTGTCCTGGGTCTGAGCTGCCTGGCTGGGATGCTGACCTGGAGAGCTCCCAGGCTAAGCGACCAAAATCGAGCACCTGATGCCCAGGCATCATCTCCCTCCTCTACTACTCACAAGCCTAATCATAGAGCTTGAGTTCTTGACCGCCGTCGCCACCATGCATACCCCCTGCTCCCGCCGCCGCCGCCGCATCGCTCCCATTGCTAAACGGGTCGCCGAGCCGCCTCTTCCTCGTCCGCTTACCACTGCCGAGCTCCTCCGCCCAGCGTCGAGCACCACCATCGTGTCCTCCTCGCCGGTTACGGCGCCATCGCCTCCTCGCCTGACTGGATCCCATCGCCGAGACCTTCGCGTCACCGCTGCTAAGACCCCGGCCGCAATCTCATCCTTAGAGCCATCGAGACCTCTGCCGCCGAGATCCACCGCAATTTGTGGATGGGGATGAGATACTGAGGAGGTGCTTTGTGGATGGTGATGGATTGGGGATGAGATCGCCGTGATTTGACTAGTTTTAGAAGGTTAACTATGAAAGCGCATTTCCAGCGTTTACACTTTCTCGTTCTCAAAGCATGAATTTTAAGTTTCATGTTTTCTCCAGTTAACCAAATGCTACGTCCTCAGGCTTACCTGGCCAGGCAAAAATTATTAAAATATCAAGCTACCTCTAGACACCACTTTTTGCTAGGCATAGAGCCCAGAGCACCAACCAAATAAGTCCATACACCATTACGAGCACCAATCTGGCTACAACCAGTGAGGAGGTAGTGGTGGACAGTACATCAGAGAGGACAATAGCACGACCAGCGGTGCACCTCGGCGAGATAAAAGAGGGAGGCACATGAGGCAACAGGTGCACAGAGGAACCTTAGGTGGAGGTGCATGGCAGCGCATACCATAGAGGTGCACGATGGAGTACCTTTGTAAGGAAGAAATATGTGGCAGAGCTGTACTCAAGACAGCGGTATACTCTACCAGAGCACATCGACACACTAGCATGGTACACAACAATATCGTCATCGGTGATGTACACCGCTGCGAGCACCAGATCTCATGGAGGTGCATGGTGGCACGCATGATGGAGGGGCATGGTAGAGCACTTTGGTGAGGAACCTAGGTGGTGCATCTTGGTGGAGGTACATGGCGGTGCGCACGATGAAGGTGCATAGCGGAGCACCTCGATAAGGAAGATCTATCATTTGAGGGCCCAGATCAGGCTACAAGCCGGCCACCATGGCACATCCTCCCTTGTGCCAATCAGATCTAGAATAGGTCTTCACCTCCTCACATACCAGAGCACACCGCCTACCTTTCGTGCTGCCACCTTGTCCATGCACCGTGGCCATGTTGCCACCTCACCAGATCTGGTGAAAAGAGAGAGGATAGAGAGATGAGGCAGAGAAGTAGGTGCACGTGGGGGAAGTCAGAGCTAAGGAAGATGCATAGGGGGACGCCAGAGCTGAGTTTGGTGTACTGCTCCTCTCTTCATCCATTATGGGCAGCCGTGTCACTGTCCAGTGGGAGGGTGTCAGACCCTGGAGCAATAACTCCTGAATTTTCTATGTAAACCGCATTAGTCCAGGATCAACTAGTGCACACAGTGGATAACAAAGACAAATATAAACCATAGTGACATTTATTCATTAAGTAAATATAAGCCTGATAGCTAAAGTTTACATTCACAGTCCATATGCCAAATTTAAATAATAGCAGCAGAAGAAAACACCGAAGCAGAAGAAGCCCATTGAGCCTGCCTATAGGCAAATGACAGTAAGACGTGCCCTACTCATCCTGATCTTCACCGTAGTCGAAGTCGTCCTCCTCTGAGATGTAAAAGCAAGGGTGAGAATACAAACTTATACTCCGCAAGTCACTTGGAGAAATGCAATATAATTATAAAGACAACAAAGGAAGCTATATATGGTTAGTTTGAGCATAAAGCAGCATTTAAAGAAATACAGTAAATAGATTGAAAATTGTTGAATTTAATATAGTAAGTAAAAAATAATATTGTAAATGAAATTAATATCGTTAGTGCAGATCCATCATCCACACTAACCTAATCATGGGCATCTCACCGGATCATTTTTTCTAAAAGATCTCTTATGAATTTCATCCATCCATAAGCCTGTTAAAATCATTTTGAAAAACAAAGTCTAATTCATGAAAAACTTTACTTAGCTTGCACATGATCGTTGAGACGGCTATCCAAGATAATTTATACACTCTACAAAGATTGTACAATTTTACCCACAAAACATGATCATCACATATTGCCACCGGATAAGCACATTTTCTTTGGTGTGCGGCTAGGAGATTATGACAAGGCCTTTATAAAGCAAAGCTTTCAACCTGACCAAGCTAACACTAAGGTTTCACCCCAGTAAGGAATCCACTAGACTGGGACCCCTCTTGAGCCGAGTGAGACTTCACATAGCCTACGCCACGCTCACTTTCAACCTACAACGAGATTCAGGTTAGGACCAACAAATTAGTCAATCAGGACTGTCCTATACCAGCTTTGTGGTAGTATGAAAAGGGCTTTATAGTTGTAATTTTAGAACTCTATTGAAATTAGTCGAGAGGACTAGAATAGGGATCTTGATGTTGGATAATCTCCCAGCTAAAGTGAATAGAGGAGAATCATTGTAAAGTCACATGATAATAGTTCTAGAGGGATTTAGTACCCATTTCTAAGCCTGGGCTAGTGAGGTTGCAACCGCATCTATAGAAAATTATGTGCACACATTCAGGTATAGAACAGATGGATCCCATGCTTAAGATAATAGTAAATATGGTTCACGGGAATACATATGATGTGTGCTAAAACCTGGATGATTAATCATCCTTAAAGAGTCGAGCTGGTGGAATTTAGTTAGCACCCTGGAATCAGGTGCTAGTGGGATCGGTTATTGATAATAGATCTTTTGATTAAAGAGCCTTGTTTGCACCTTATGATTTGTGCACTAGATAGTCACGATGACTGTGATGTTGTGTGCTGTAAGGTGGCAGAGTTTGGTGGGTGATAGAGAAAATATGGGAGAATAAAGTATCTAGTGTGCATTTGGGAAGGTGCATAATGGCATACTGAAAATCAATTATTCTTGTTTTAGCAAATTTGACGTTTGCTACATTATGTAAGTAGTAACTAGGGGTACTGACTTATCGTTCTTATGGGGTAAAGGATTTGATTGTTTTGTGTTGGCATTTGAAAGAAATGCCTTAAGCTTTGGCATGCTTGGTCATTCAGAATTCAAGATTTTAGAGGAGGTCGTGTTCTATTTCTAATAATGATGAATGCTTCGAGTTGTGGTGGAAGATCTGCATGACTCAGTTGATTTTTGTGCTTATGTCTTGGGTGTTACATGACTTTCCTCACTTCTGCATATGAGATTTTTTGGACGAGTGGTCTGTGGCGCTCCTAAATGTGTAAGTTTTGGGCATACCCAAGAACGAAGTCCTAGGTGTACTCAGGAATAAGCCCTGAGTATTTTTCAAACACGTAATTTGTGTGATCTCAAGTCAGAGTCTAGAGTGGGCCAGGGCACATGGACTAAGGTAGTGTAGGATTTCATTTTTTTGTTGCATATCATTGTTCTTGGTGTTATTTGTCTAATGTGCTTCTTTGTGATGTGATGCTATGACCAGAGGAAATGGCTCCTGTTAAAGAATTGCATCATTGAAAGAGTGAATCCCGTGTTATGGGAGTATCATAGTTTGTTTCGTGGGAATGAGTGTTGGAATCATTCCAAAGTCTTCTTATGTTGAAAAAAATAAAAAAAACTGTTGGAACTTCTTTCTGTTCTTAGATGATTGAATTTTATAATCTTTTGGGTTGATGAGGATTGTTGAAGAGGTGTAATCCCTTGTTAAAATGAATGTTAAATTCGTAATGTGAAACTTTGTGTAACATCCTGTTTTTGCTGCTATTTTTTTAAAGCCAGGAATTTAAAAATAAATTTTCTGGAATTTTCTGAAATTAAATCAAGCTTTAAATGAATTTTAGAATTTTAAATGATTTAATATGATAAAAATAAACATTAACATAAGTTGAAAATATTTTATTTGGATTCTTCAGGTCTCAAGGAATTTTCTAGTATTTTTGGTGAATTTTTGGGATTTATTTGCTATTTTCTAGAGCTCTTTGAAGTTTATTTGAATTTCTGGAAAAGAAAAATAAAATAAAAATTTCCCCGCCGCCCGATCCATCTCCCCTCCACGCGTCGGCCATCTGGCCCGCGTCCCCGCCGCCACCGCGCCCTTCCCGCCCTCACCCGCTCCCCGCCGCCCGATCCGCGCCCCACGCGCCGCGATCGCGCCGCCGCGCGGTGGCACCGGCCGCGCCGCGTCGTCGCGCCTCGCGCCTCCCTCACCGTCCGATCCACCCTCCCCGCGCGTGGCCTCATCCCAACCGTCCATTCTCCGCGCCCGCGCGTAACCCTAACCCTAATCTCGCCGCTTACCTCGCCCATCCGATCTTTCCCTCGTCGATCCGGGCCGTCCAAACCAAATCAGCACCCACGCTTGCACCGCGTCCGATCGAACTCTCTCGGTTCGCGTGATAAAACCCGCCGCTCTTCCTCGGTTCGCGTGCGTCGCCGAACTTCGCGCGCCGCTCCTCGCCGTTCGCCGCGCGCCGCCGGAGCCGCTCCGCCGCCGTCTACGACGTCGCTGGAGCCGTCTCGCCGCCAGAGCTCCCTCCTCGCCGTCGTCTCCGCCGCCGGTGAGCCCCGTCGCCCCGCCTCGGTTGCCGCGCCGCCCCCTCCGCGCGGCCACGCGTCGCCCATCGCTCGCTTCCCGCCCCCGCGCCGTCGCATCCCCACTGTCCGTGCGGATCGGGGCTACGAGGCACCAGCTCGCGCTACGCGTCGCGACCGCGACATTCCGATCCCGCCGCCGCCCGCGCCCGCGCCATGCCGCGTCAGCCCTAGTGCCACATGGCATGCCACGTGTCCTGCCACGTCAACAAAAACCCGGCCCCCGAGCCACGTGGCTGCCACATCACCCGTGCCACGTGGCGGCACGGCCTCGCCACGCCGGCCGCCCGCCGCAGCGTCGGGCCGCCATCCCCGCGTGCACTATTCTGTGCACCGAGTCCACAGTGGACTCGGTATTCCGTGCGCCTGGTCTACGAACAGTGCAATTTCTGATTTTCCTGGTTTTCATTTTGAATTAATTTTCCGAGAGCCCGTTCTCCTCCGTCCTCGCTCCGATTGACCCCGTTCTTTTTTCTAAATTCATCTAAAATAGAGCTCTAGCTTTTGGTTCTAGTTTTGTGATTTTTGGAGTTCATTTGCATATCATTTTATGTGTTTTCTTTGTTTCGATCACTTTCTCTCTCGTTAGATTCAGATTCCGGAGGAGCAGGTTCTACGCCCGAAGACCAGGAGTACCTCGCTGAGCATAACCAAGGTAAGTCGTGTCCTTTGATCATGTTGAACCCAGTTTGTAAATCTATTATTTAATTATTTTGTTTTAAATTACATTGCATCGCTACTTTTATCCAAACCCTTGTATTGGTAGCTATCATCCCATTTGAATTTATCCTTCCTTGATAAGTTGGATTGTCTTGATACCTTGTCACCCTAGGTTGGGAAACATACTAGTGATGCTAGAATACTTGTCATATGGGTTGGTACGATTAGACTGCTTAGCTGGCTTATACTTACGTTTGGTCTCATCATCACATGTTAATTAATAATTTGACTTAATGATATATGGAACTGTGGTTGGTGCCACGTTTATTAAAATTTGTGCCACGTCATTGGTGTGTCGTTGGCTTGGTTATACAAATTAGTTTTACGCTCGAGCGAGTGATCGTGCAGTAAAAGGGGAGGTGCCGGTGCACTTCGGGGGATGTGGTAGTCTCGCCCGAGTAATATTAAGGACTTAACTTTGTGCGCTATTGATCTGAGCTTAATCGTGCAAACCACATGTCTAGTATGGGATAGACCTGGCTGACTAATTTGTAATATTTCAATTCAATTCTGCCATTGTGATGGACATGGTTGCTGATTTCCATGTGGCACAAGGGGGGTGTGATACAAAACCCTAACGGGCAGAATTGGGTTGAGGTAGAACATTGTAAGGGTCTTGTTGTGATTTTCTGAGATTGAGGTACAGTTGTGCAACCTCTGCAGAGTGTAAAACTATTCGAATAGCCGCGTCCTCGGTCATGGACAATGCTCGGTGATTTCACACGAGGGGTAGTGTGTTCATTTATAACTTGGTGGTTTATGTTGGAGGTGGACAGGTAGTTCACTGTTGGTTTAGCTTGTGAATTGGTGTTCACAAGTGGTTCATATTTATCCCTTTGGTTATTTATTATTATTGTTTTCAGTTAAATGTCGTTTTCAATCTATTTACCATATTTACTGTGAAATACCTTTTATACAAATTAACCTTTCAGTCTTCCATTGGTAAGCCTTGCATACTATATTGCATTCATTTGTTACAAACGACTTGCTGAGTACCAATGTACTCACGGCTTTACGCCTATGTTGCTCAGTTGAGGGCGATGAGTATTATCAGCAGGAGGTTTCAGAAGGAGAGTACTATGATGACTTCACGGATTAGGTTTCGTTCTCCACTCGATAGCTTGTGGGCTCGTCGATTGGCCGCTACGCTTTATTTTGGTTTATCCACTGCTATTTTGTTAAGCCCCTCCGGCTAGAGATATTGTAAGCTTGGCCATAAGGTCGTACCTTTGAGATTCTATCGATATTCGAGTTTTCCTTTATTATTATCGTGTGTATGACTGTGATTACATCTATGTTTGACTGTGTGCACTAGCGTGATCCTGGACTAGTGCAGATTACACAGAGAGACCGAATTTGCATATTCGGGTCTCGACACTTTGTTAGGCTTAAAATATATAGTGAGAATGGTTGATATGATTAGTGAGGGGATCGCAAAGATTTGTGTGGCTAATAGAGTATGAGTTGATTTTATGCTATAATTCTTGTGGGTAATTGATAATGTTCGAGAAGGCACTAGAAGGGCAGCGAAGTGGGGCCTAGTGATGTAGGGGTAGGTCCCGATCTTCCGATAAAATGATACGCTGATTGGTAGAGAATGACGTTGACGACGAGGCTGCTTGACCGAGACACGATCAAGCCGTCCAATAATCGCTACACCACGCTCTTAGTTGTTATGAACCATGCCAAGAATACAGTTGACCTGGTCACATAGATCAATTTCTACAAGCAATCGAGAATAAGCAAGAACAAGGATAAAAGAGCAATATGAAAATTGCTAGATATAAAAGTCGCACAATGAGAGTTTAGGTTATGTAACATGAATCTATTGGTCTAATTAACACAAGAGACAATATGGAAGTTTGCACACAGGCTAAACTGATCTAAACAAAACTTAAGCAAGATGGAGGCCCCTGGGGGGGTTTTTTAACAGAGAGAGGGACAAAGGGTGGCGGCCAAGGAGGTGGATACGCAACCTAGGAGGTACAAGGCCCATGGGCCCAAGTGGAGGTGGCGTAACAGCTTTTGACTCAGATTAAGAATCAACATTAGATTATTTTGACAATTGCGGTGTGCACAAAAGGTATTTGAAGGTGAGACTAGATCAATTTAGAAGCTGGTGAGATAAGTTTTCAATCAAGTACTCACACACCTCAAACAGACTCCATATGTGAGAGTTATGCACATTTGAAGTCAGGCCTATTAGGATGAATCCGAATTGATCTGGAGATCGAATTGGATCCTAAAATGTGTCCAACTTGAACTCTTACTTGACTTGAACCAAAAGTGACGTGGTAACCTTGTGGAAGACCTAGGGAAGATATCGACTTGGTCTTGATATGCTAGTTAGCTTCCCTTTAGGCGGACCCCAACCATGACCTCGTAGTGTTGATACAATCCTTCTTGTATAGATGCACAAATATATATTTTCATCATTAGGTAGTATCATAATCTCATTTAAAATATGTTTAAGCTAAAAAATGAAATCAGTTTTTGTTCAATCTTGATATTAGGTGCTATGGTCGTATACATTTGTGGCATGATCACATTAGAAGTATTCTCACTGGATGGTGTTGAAACAATGTATGTATGTGCCTTATTAGGCTCTCTTTCTTTACAAAAGAGGTTATTGGATTGTGACCTATTCACATACAAATAAGTGTAGGGCAGCACTATAGAACTTTCAATGCAAACATGAGACACATAAAATTCATTCTCATCATATTCTCCTATCAAATTAAATTTGTATTCATCTTGCTTTCTTTTAAACAACATTTTGAAAGGATCTTCATCAATAATGCTTTATTGGACAGTAGATAGATTCATAGGTGTAGCAAATTTGTCTAAGTAGATGACTTAATCAAAAGAAATTTTATAGGATTGTTCCTTGATATTGATGATCTCAATGAGAAGTACATTATTTTCAGACGCAAATGAAGCAATGGTTGTGGTGTATGGAAGCAGCCCACAACACTTTCCTTCAGGAAAGGTTTCCTGTAGTTCACAAATAACACTAGATGAACTAGAAATATTAAGATTAATGCCATTAGTTTTCTCTCCATAACAGTGTTCTTTCTCCAAAGTTGAACCTTTCAGTTATGAAGTTATGCAAATTCTATTAACCATGTAATTTCCCTTTTCATCATACTCGTATTTTAGGTAGAATTTTTAATAAAATAATGAAAGCGAATTGGGAATCTTAAACAACTTCTTCTCTAAATAACTTAGTTCACAAGGATGATCAATCTTAATATAACCAAAAGAATTCGAAGAAAAATTTTCATTTAGCTAATCTATAGCATGGATCAATTGCACATTGACAGAATCAAAAATATTTATTTTAGCATATGGATTTGGAATTAAAATAGGAGAACTAGGTTTAATTTCTAGCTATGTCAAAGATTTATGCAAAGAATTAGCACACAATACATTCTCAACACTCAAATTGATGGAGACGGGGTGCCCGATCTTTCGATGAGATTGATAACTATCGATTTGGTGGAGGTGACTCTCGCGATCCGACTACAACCGTACGACGTCGCTTGCGCCTTAGCAATCGCTGAACCAACTCCGAGATGTTATTGATCTTGCTGGAAGCACGATCAACCTGAACACGAAGTTCAATCCCTGCAAGCAATCGAAGAACTAGCAAGAATAAGACGAAAAGCAATCTGATATTGCGAATAACAAAGTTGGTATTGAAAAACAAAGGTGGGATCCCGAAGGTAGTCTTGACAGGTGGTCGTCTGACACAACTGAAGAATCACAGTTTGCGCAAAGGCTAAACCTAAACTCAACGAAATCCAAGTCCTAGCAGGGGGCGGTGGCTCCTATTTATAGAGAAACGACCAGGGGGGACGCCCTAGGGTTACAAGGCCCATGGGCCCAAGTGGTGGTGGCGCAGCACCCTTTTTGGATTCGGACTCAGAAACCAATGTCGACTGTTTTGATGATTGCGGCTGGCTCGGATGGAATTTGAAGATGAGGTTGGATCCGTTGGAAAGTAGACTTCATAAGCTTTCCATGAAGTACAAGAACGCCCCAAACGGAGTCCGTATGAAGAAGTTATGCCCGTTTGAATGTGGTACCAATGCAGCAGTCCGAATCCGATTCCAGAACGTGTCCAACTCGGATTCTTGCTTGACTTGATCTCAAAGTGACGTGGTGACCTCCATGATTCCGTCCTTGCATGTCCATGACTCCATGTCCCTTTCCTTCATCCTTTCCCAGGTTTCTAACCACGATTAAATCACTTGCATTAGGTAGCGGTCTATTCTCAGTAATATATGAACCTAGGAATGAATTCACCTGGTAATTAAGTTGACGACCACGAGCTCGAGTAAGTGGTCCTTGTTGTGGATGAGTTGTATCCATGGAAGGGATGTCCTCATCACAAATCAATGCAGTCCGAATTCTCTACTTGAAATATACACATACTAGAATTGTTTTTCACAAATTTTTGCTCTAAAGTAGCATGAACAGTGAATAATTGTAGTTCTTCATAAGCATACTTATCTTGAGTGATGATAGCATCATTATCTTTACCATTTGGGCTCTCCTTAGATGATGTAGGTACATCCATATCCTCATCTTCTTTCTCAAGCAATGGAGTCGGTGGCTCAATCAGCTAGGGATACAGGAAATTCCTATCGGTTAACTGAAACTCTGGTACCACTTGATGTAAGGGTAGATCCCGATCTTCCGATAGGATGATACGTCGATTAGTAGAGAATGACATTGACGATGAGGCTACTTGACCAAGACACAATCAAACCGTCCAACAATTGCTACGCCACGCTCTTAGTTGTTATGAACCGTGTCAAGAACACGGTTGACCTGATCACGAAAATCAATTCCTGCAAGCAATCTAGAACAAGTAAGAACATGGATAAAAGAGCAATATGAAAATTGCTAAATATAAAAGTTGCATAATGAGAGTTGAGGTTTTGTAACATGAATCTGTTGGTCTAATCAACATAAAAGACAATATAGAAGTTTGTACATAGGCTAAACTGATCTAAACAAAACCTAAACAAGAAGGGGCCCCTAGGGGGCTTTTTAAGAGAGAGAGAGGGGCATGGATGGTGGCCAAGGAGGTGTATACGCAACCCTAGGAGGTACAAGGCCCATGGGCCCAAGTGGATGTAGTGCAACACCTTTTGACTTGGATTCGAAATCAGCATCTGATTTTTTTGACTATTGCGGTGCGCACAGAAGAAATTTAAAGGTGAGGCCAAATTCATTTGGAAGCTAATGAGATAATCTTTCAATCAAGTCCTCACACAGCTCAAACGAACTTCGTATGTGAGAGTTATGCACGTTTGAAATTGGACATGTCAGGCTGAATCCAAATTGATCTGGAAGCCGAATTGAATTCCAAAATATGTCCAACTTGAACTCTTGCTTGGCTTGGACCAAAAGTGATGTGATAACTTTGAGTAAGAGTTGGGAAAGACGTCAACTTGGTCTTGATACACTCATTGGTTTCCCTTTAGGTGGACCCCAACCCCAACCTCGTAATGTTGATGCAATCCTCCTTGTATGGCTGTATAAATACGCATTTTCATCGTTAGTTAATATCATATTCTCATTTAAAATATGTTGAAGCTGAAGAAATGAATTCACCTTTTATTCAATCTTGATATTGAGTGATATGGTCGTATGCGTTTGTGGTACGGTCATTTCATTATGTACAGGACACGTATCAATAGCTTGCAACAACCGAAAAATATTATTCTTGTGTTGTAATCTAGGAATTGTGTCTGGGAACAGAAAATCTAAATGTTGAGCTTTGTTAAGTTTAATGTCTAAGAGTTAATACTGTTTGAGCCTAAAACCAGAAGAGAACTAGACTTGTAGATTCAAAGATTCAAACCATATTAAGTGTTTGTAGATCCCAAATTGGGTTTATAGATCCCAAATCAAGATAGAATATGCACCTGCTTTTGTTCCGTGGAGGCCTAGAAGCCCCTGTGATGTTCTTACAGTACGTTTGTCACGAACTGCTAGCTTCTACTATGCAGTAGGAGCAGATATACACCATTTTGGTACAATATAGGGGAATAATACACCATGCACTTATACAGTTACATATGTTGAGACTGCTTGCAGTGCTTGTCAGTTGAGGAGCTAACCTGCTACGGTAGTCACTATTATAGAAAGACTAATATTAAGTGTTTCATCACAGGCAGTTAACTAAAACCGTCAGTATTAAATATAATCACAGACAGTTTTAATTTAGAAATCATCTGTGTTGCTACCAGCGCTAAAAACTGTCTATGAAAAGGTAATATCACAAACGATTCGTCTTGAAAACCGTCTGTGATACTTTACAGACGGCTTTTAAGATGAACCGTCTATGATATTACCTCTTCACAGATGATTTGTATTAAAAACTGTCTCTGATATTTTGTCACCCCTCTTTTCAAACTAAATCGACGTCGCGACCTCTTGGTTCTGCTACCCCGCCAAATGCCCTTATATATGTCTCCCTTATATGCCTCCCCCAAACAACTCCAAACCAATCCGCCTGCTGGCTCCCCCCAAATCGTCGAATGAAGCGACGACCGTCTCCCTCGAGCTCCTCCGCCTCCGGTTGTGACGCCATGGTTCACTGTACAAGGCCTAGTATTTTGTTCATCCCTCCATCCGATCCCTCTCTTCCTTGATGCTTATGTGTGCATATGAAAATTATTTGTTGATGCCTTAATTCTTGCATGCATTTGATGATTGATGAATGGCTAGGATGATCTTATTCTCATAAATAGGTATGCTTTGGTTCATCTGCATTATCTGATTACGCTATTTTATAGCGCAAACAACGCAATCAGAGAATATCAATGAACTGAAGGAGGCATATTTTTAAGATTGGGATAAGCTTATCATAGACAGTTTTAACTAGAACCATCCGTAATGCTACTATTACAGACGGTTATTAACTAAAATCATATATAATAATTGATATCATAGATGATTTCAACTACAAATCGTCTGTGATATTAAAATATCACAGATAGTTTGTAATTGAAACCGTCTGTCATGACCTCATGTCATTACTGACTTATAAACTTAGACAACTCACGAAACCATTTATGATAACGTTTTTGAACCGTCTAGGATGATTTTTTTTTTTGTAGTAGTGAGCTTCGGCCACCGGCCAGCTCATCATGGTGGCGGCGGCGGTTCGGTGTGCTTCTGCTCCTTGCTTGTGCTTAATGGCCTAACCACTTGCTTTAGATAAGGGAGAGAATTAAGAAAAAAATTGTAACTTCATGACCTGTTCACATTTTATGAGTGAAGCAGGATAATGTAGAGGGAGAAAAAAGAACCTCTCGTTAATAATAAGCAGGGTGCCCTCCAAATAAGTTAGCAGTACTACAAGTTCTGAAGCGACACTTCTTCCTGTTGAGAATGGAATGGTCTGCTTCATCGTTCAAAAAATAGCCCCTAAAGCATGGATGCAACACATGTTTGGTACAGCGCTGCATCACAGCTTCTCGGTAGAAGCTGGTGGAGTTGAGCCAAACAACTAGCACCCAAAAAAACCGTTTCTTGATTCAAGCGTGGCGTAGAATTTTTTTGCAATTACGTGGCTAAATATTGCAATATATCATATTTGCTATATCTCAAATACATTTTTAAAAAATACAGTTATAATATATATTTATGATTAATCTATATCTTTATAATCTGGTTCTACCAAACTAAGTAATATAGATATTTTCTTTTTTCTGATTAATAAGAGAATTTAAAGGTATTTTACTTTTTTCTAATTTAAGAATTATTGTGTGATTTTCTAGACCTCTAAAAGAACATTGTATCTTGAATATCATCAATTATTTAAAAATATGTATCTAGGTTACCCATAAATACCACTTACTTACCCTCGCCCCCTCTCCAGCCCAAGCCCCAAATTACGCCCTCATCTTGCAGGGTTTTTCGTTCTTTGCTCCCAAGGTACAACCTAGGTGTGCCTTGCCGGTAGCACGGTCGCCAAGCTCCTCAGCCAACACGGAAGAAAGAAGTGGACAAGTGGTGCAGTTAACGGGCAGCCCGCCACTGCTACGCATGGACTGCTGCTTGATTTTGCGGGCAACGCGGCGGCTGCAGCCCACAACGCACGCGGACGCACCGAGCTTGGTGGGCACCGCAACTGCTACGCATCGCATCGCATTGGCTGCTTCGTTTTGAGTTTTTTTTTCTGTATTTGTTGCTGTTGATTTCTGGAAGCACTACCCACTCTCTTCGAAAGTTTTGTAAGCGGATTTGGAACCTTAAACAAAAAATATTGCAGCTTAGACTTGTCTATTTATTGGAAGCACTACTGTAATTAAGATTTGTACTTCCGCAGATGATATTCTCTGTCAAAACATAAATATCAGACAACATATCTGTCAATACCATTTGACATTCAGTCACATGATATTCTATGTCAAAACTTCACATTTTCATAGATTACTTGACATAACTATCATACAAAGCAGAAGGTTAACACACTGCAAAGGGAGCTCAATTTTCAGACAACAATCTCTTATCAAAAATCATTTAACACTAGAAGAATCAGTTGCCCATTGACATTTTTCACACAAGTGTATCAGTAAAGGTATTTTCAGTAAGTACTGCTACTACTAGTTTCACTTCACTTCTGTAGGATGTCCAAAGCACTGGTGATGTCCATTTGTCAGGAGACCTTGCTGCTATCGTCTACAATACTCCATGAAGCATCCACAAATGGATACCGCAACGCATTGACAGCTGAAATTCATCAACATCAAGTAGACAACAAAGTCAGAGAACAGCTGGTAATAAGAATTAAGTAAGAATGATGTTGTTATTAGAACAACTAACTATGAACAATGAACTACTCTTAAAACAGTGGACAATGTTACTGAAATCAGCAAGAAACAGGGAGAGAGGGATAGAGATGGGTAAGAGATGACATGGCAGCGTTTTGCACCATGAGTGCCATGTCAGCATGGCGAAACCGCTGTTGGACCTACATGAACCAAGCACGCTCATATATGTAGCACAGAAACTTGCAAATTTTCAATATTAAAGTCATCCCTTCTATCGGGGAGAAAAAAGGTACGATTTAACTCTTGTAAGAATTCATGGATTTAGTACACATAACGTTAGGTGCTTAAAACAAGGCCCATGACCAGGTTATTCACGCCCCCTAGTCAAGTCATGCAGCGTCTCCAAAATAATAGGTCTCAACGCTTCAAATTATTACTGCTTACGTACTTGATCAAAGAACGTGTAGGTTAGAGAATATACACAAGGAATTACAAGTAAATTACATTTCAAAACTTTTCTAGTGAAATATTTTATATCAAAAATATTTTGCGGACAGAAGAATACTGAATTGTCGCGCAAATACAAAACAGTGGGGTGTTCAAAATGGCGGTGGCTTATGACTTTTTTTGCTATAATTGGTTTTATTTTTTTACTGTAATTGAATTGACTTAATTGATATAATTAAATTTAAAAAGATAAAAATAAAAAAATATGCTAGACCATCACAGACAATGCAAAGAAATACGATAAAAAAAACCAAAAAACAAAAACCAAAACAATGAAAAGAAAGTAAAACCCAAACACAAACGCTGATTTTTAAGCTGTTCTGAACACGGCCAAATCACTTGTAGCCGGTGGGTAGCTTTCAGCAAATTTCTAGATTATCCACTGTTTTTATTTCACCTGAGCTAACACATCAAAGTTCTAAGCGTAATGCTTCATGTCGTCATATGTTGACACTACTTATTACCATAATATAATATATACTTCTTAACCTCTCCTGTTCCATGGAGGCATGCAGAGTTTTCCGCTAATTCCATTAACTTGGCTATACGATCACAGGTATAGTAAGATTAAGGCCACGCTCAGCGACGACGTTCGGCGTCAGGGTTGAGCTTTTTTCTATTTTTTAATTTTTTTCTATTTTTAATTTTTTTTTTCTATTTTTAATTTTTTGTGTGTTTTTTTCGTATTTATTTATATTGTCTATGATTGACTAACATGTTTTTTTATTTTTAAATTTTTTAAATTTAATTATGCCAAATAAGTTAACTTAGTTACAGTAAAAAATCAGCCAGTTACAGTAAAAAAAATCATAAACCATCGCCATTCTAAACGCTACCTAAATTGCTTTCCTTGGCGTGTTGAGTACGGTGTGCAGCAGCAGAGCAAGGCGTGACCGTTAAGGATTTGTTCGTAGTGGTTTCTTGAAGCTATTTTTTATATTAAATTACTTTTCTATAGTATTAAGCTTTTAAACAATGTTTTTTTAAGATAAGATCTATTAATTAATTGTAGTATACACTGTAGTGACTTTATTTATATTGATCAAAATCACACACGAAGATCTCTCTTCACAAGTTTTTCTATAAACCGTTACTATTTATAACCCAAAGTAAAAAAGCCAATATGAGCCGCATGAGTTTTGACTTCATGACTGGGTTTGAATGGGCTTAAGACTTGTGGTTTTTAGCTTATGTTACAGTAGTTAATTTTTAAACGGTATATTTTTTAAGACAGGTTCTATAAGTTGATTGTAGTAGATATTATATTGATTTTAACTATACCTACTAAAATTACATACAATTATCTCTCATAAATATCTAAAATTCCTAAATTATAAACTAAAAGTTATAAGAGACGGGCCGAAAAAATCCAGCCCATATCCAAGTCCCCCAGAGATGCATTCCCGCGTAGCTTTGCCTTCACACGCACTCGACTGACAATAAAGCGAAGTTAATGCGTGCGCTGAGGAGCATCCAGGGTCCAGAGATGGTCATTTCACCTGGACTTGCGGTCATCGTCCACACATCCAATCCTGTGTCCTCCTCAGTGCCTAGCCCATAGCTAGTGGCCTACTGCCAATCCATACAGCCTGCGCACCATACAGACACTGTTATAAAAGAGCACACAAAAAAGTAAATGGTCAAAAGAACGGAACATTAAGTTTAGCGTGAAAGGGAAACTCACTGCATTAGAAGATATTTACCATACGGTTATTTATTTTTTAACTATAGAAGTATATTTATAGCCTACAGATTAACCTTGAACAGAAAAAAAAATCAAATTAGAGTCAGATGCATAAACCATTGTCATATCTAACACGACTTGACGTATGCACCACTTGGTATCACGTTTGGCTAAATATGCGACACGGACATGATGACGAATTCAAATTACACTTCAACAATCTCTATGTTGAGATGAATTTGCTCATGTAGTCCAAAATCAAATCTCTTCAAAGTAAATTTTCATCAAAAGACCTTGTACATCAAAAGTCTATCGAATTAATCTTCAACAAGGAAGATTGGAACCGTCTTATTCAAACGCTTCTTGCGAAGTAAAATTAAGCAAGCCACCAATAGGTTTAAATACAGCTATCAACAAAGCAGACGAACAAATATAAGTCTTCAACAATTCATAATCCCCGTAAAAGTCTAAGTCTATCAACTGACCTCTTGAAACAAATGCTCGATTGTCAAACGACATAAACCAAAACATTATCTATGGCGTTGAATAAATAGCGAAGAATTTATATTAAGGAATCTAATGTACTCCACCTGGAATACAAAACTCGGCAAATAATACTCATTAAAAGAGCAACTTGTATGTGTGTGGCCATCACATACGTTAAACTACTGACTTCAAAGATAGTTGAATTGCATAATATAGTAGAAACTACTCTTGAAAATAGAGCAAAACCTTTATTTTTTAATAGCAAAACTCCAAAAAGTATTATGCTGGTTAATATCAGGGTTTCATCAAAAATTTTAAGAATTAATATTGCCAGATTTCCATAATAATTGTGCAAACCATCTAAATTATAACATAACTAAACGAATAAAGCATTGAATTACTTACAACTCCTGGTATATTTTTGTGTGCACGTAACAAATTTCGCTGGAAAAACACCGATAGTACTTTTTCTCTCGGGCTTCCTCACGAATTGTCGGCTCTTTTACTTGGTTCAAGCAGTAGCTGACGCAGTGTAGCGTTGCGCTTCTGCTGCTTGTGCCTTGAATGGAGCAAGTATTGTTGGATTAATTGGGCTTGGTCCATTTAATTTAGCAATTAATCAAATGAAATTCCTAGGCCCACATTGAAAAACTGTTTAGTCCTATATGGAGAGTTGAATGGGAGTTACACCACTTTAAAAGGTGGAACGTGGTAACCCCCTTGTGGAATTGGAAAGAGACAACACGCGCACGCGCGCTCGCTCGCTCGCTCGCCTCGCCACGCACGCCACGCCACGCCGAGCGCCGTGCCGCGCGCCGCGCGCCGCCGTGCCGTGCGTGCGCGTGTGCGCAGCGCGTGTGCGTGTGCGTGTGCGCAGCAGCGCAGCGTGTCCGTGCGCGCGCGCGTTTTCTTTATCTATTCGAAAATCGTAACGCACCGACTGGCAAGAACGGTTCGATTACTAGTGAATTATGGTGCGATTACTTTCGAGTAATGACTACGATTACTAGTGACTAATGGCTGCGATTACTCGCTCTTCGCTTTTTTGTTACAAAACTCTCTCCACTCCATACGGGATGATAAAAGAATTAGCAGTTTCGTCTTGTCTTTGTGCTAAGAAATCTCGGTCCCGAGCTTTACGTGCAAAGAGTTAGGTGAGTAGGCCTCGAAACTCCGTCCGTTCGCGTGCACCTGCACGGGTAGACGGGCAATCAAGTTTTTGGGAGCGATTAGCGATCGCTCAATCTGTGAAGAACGCCATCTACTTCCTGGTGGTGAACTGTTCGCGAGACTGCACGGCGAACATCTTCCTGCATCACGCCTCGTCCTGCATCACGCCTCGATCGACTACATCGAATAGACCATCATGTCGACTGATGGTAACGGCGCCTCCGGTGTCACCGACATCGCCCGCCGAGGGTATAACATGAACACTTCTCTCGTGTATTTGTTTCGTATGTTATGAATTTGATAATAGGTGTTGCTGTTAGCTTGTTCATAAGCAAATATGAATACATCATTGTTAAATCACTCATGCTTTTGTATGTCATGTTTTATATGCTGAATTTCTGGATTAAAATATGCCGAAAATTGACTAAATATTCAACAATCCAAAAACTTGATAGGTCTTTTTCGGTAGTTGGCTTTGCTGCGTCGCTTAAGCCGCACCCTCCGTTTGATGGTTCAAATTTTAAGAGATGGCGTGCACGTGCAATCCTGTGGTTTACTGCCATGGAATATTTTCATGTTGCACAAGGCAAGCCCGCTGAGCCTCTATCTGCTGAGGACAAACGCAAGTTCAATGTAGCGGATAACTTGTTTCGAGGTGCACTTATTAACATACTGGCAGATAACATTGTGGATGTGTACATGCATTTGCCTACGGGCAAAGAGATGTGGAATGCACTTGAGGTCAAGTTCGAGTTTCGATCGCGCGTGGTGTATGTCATGGAGCAGTTCTATGACTACAAGATGGTCGATGACCGCTCAGAGTAGAACAAGCTCATGAGATTCAGCGCCGCAAAGGAGCTTGAGAACAATAAGTGCGAGTTCTAGGACAAGTTTGTGGTGGCGGTATTATCGCCAAGTTACCACCTTCTTGGTCGGATTTTGCTACCTCTCTAAAACACAAGAGCGGGAGTTCGGTGTTACCGATCTCATTGGCTCTCTTGGTGTTGAAGAGAAGGCGAGGGCAAAAGATACTCGTGGCAAGAAAGTTCTTCTTGAGGAGGTTCTAGTGCCAATTTGGTGCAGAAAAAGAACCTCAAAGCTTTCCACAATAAGAAGAAAAATAAGCCTATTGGCAAGCCCAAGGCTACTCTGAGTTTA
Organism: Melocanna baccifera; assembly: GCA_036346265.1. Classification (NCBI taxonomy): domain Eukaryota; kingdom Viridiplantae; phylum Streptophyta; class Magnoliopsida; order Poales; family Poaceae; genus Melocanna; species Melocanna baccifera. The sequence continues at coordinate 19,200,698 of CM070676.1, read as the reverse complement.
AGAAGAAAAGCAAAGGAAAGGGAATTTGCTTTGTATGCGGTGATTCTCGGCCATTGGGCTAAGGATTGTCGCACCGCAAGGATAAGCAAAAGAAGTCCGCCAACATGGTTATTAGTGATGCCGAGGAACATCGAGTACGGTAATTATTTACCTACAGTTCTTTCTGTTTGTCAATCACCTGAGTGGTGGGTTGACACTGGTGCTAATATTCATGTGTGTGCTGATATTTCCTTGTTTTCATCTTATCAGGTCTGTCGAGGTTCCTCCTTGTTGATGGGAAACGGATCGCATGCAGCTGTTCATGGTGTTGGTACGGTCGATCTGAAGTTTACCGGGAAAGACCGCAAACCAAGAATGTGCAGCATGTCCCCTCCATAAAGAAGAATCTCGTTAGCGGATCTCTATTGTGTAGAGATGGCTTTAGGCTTGCATTTGAGTCCAATAAATGTGTCGTGTCTAAGTATGGAACATTTGTTGGTAAAGGCTATGAGAGCGGAGGCTTGTTCCGTTTTTCTTTGATGGATTTCTATAATAAATTTGTGAACCATGTGTGCAACGATGATGATGAATCTAATGTTTGGCATTCACGACTTTGTCATGTTAATTTTGGGTGTATGACGCGCTTAGCTAATATGAGTTTAATCCCGAAATTCACTTTGGTCAAAGGTTCTAAGTGCCATGCGTGTGTTCAATCGAAACAACCTCGCAAGCCTCACAAGGCAGCGAAAGAGGCGAGGAATTTGGCACCGTTAGAACTTATTCATTCTGATTTGTGCGAGATGAATGGCGTGTTGACTAAAGGTGGGAAGAAATATTTCATGACTCTTATAGATGATTGCACTAGATTTTGCTATGTGTACTTATTGAAAACAAAAGATGAAGCGTTAAATTACTTTAAGATCTATAAAGCTGAGGTAGAAAACCAACTTGAGAGAAAAATCAAGCGGGTAAGGTCTGATCGTGGGGAGAGTATTTTTGAATGAGTTTATTTTATTCGCGAGAACATGGAATTATTCATGAGAGGACGCCTCCTATTCTCCCGAATCAAACGGGTTGCGAAAGAAAGAACCGCACTCTAATCGATTTAGTTAACGCTATGTTAGACATGCGGGACTTTCTAAGGAATGGTGGGGTGAGGCTATATTGACCGCGTGTCATGTCCTGAATAGAGTTCCTACAAAGAATAAAGAAGTAACACCATTCGAGGAATGGGAAAAGAAAAAATTGTCTCTATCATACTTGCGCACTGGGGATGTTTGGCCAAAGTTAACGTACAATTGTCAAGAAGCGCAAACTTGGACCAAAACCGTAGATTGTGTATTTCTTGGTTATGCTATGCACAGCGTGGGTTATAGGTTCTTAATTATAAAAACTGAGTACGACATGCGTGTTGGTACAATTATAGAGTCCGAGACGCCACATTTTTTGAGAATGAATTTCCTATGAAATGTGATGTACCTAGCTCATCTAGTCAAGAACCTATAATTTCCCTTGATTCTTTTGTGCCGATAGAACATGTCAAGAAACACCTATGGAAAATCCGAGGAGGATAACAATGAGGTTACTCAAAGAGTAAGAGACAGAGGATTGCAAAGTCCTTTGGTGATGATTTCATTGTATACCTCATGGATGACACTCCAAGAACCATGGAAGAGGCATATTCTTCTCCTGACGCTGACTATTGGAAGGAAGCAGTACGGAGTGAGATGGACTCTATTATGTCAAATGGAACTTGGGAGGTCGTTGACCGTCCTTATGGGTGTAAACCTGTAGGATGTAAATGGATTTTCAAAAAAAAGCTTAGGCCTGATGGTACAATTGAAAAGTACAAGGCAAGACTTGTGGCCAAGGGTTATACCCAGAAAGAAGGCGAGGACTTCTTTGATACTTATTCACCTGTTGCCCGATTGACCACAATTCGAGTACTACTTGCCCTAGCTGCCTCTCATGGTCTGCTCGTTCATCAAATGGACGTTAAGACAGCTTTCCTAAATGGAGAGTTGGAGGAGGAGATTTATATGGATCAGCCAGACGGGTTTGTGGTAGAAGGTCAAGAAGGAAAGGTGTGCAAGTTGTTAAAGTCTTTGTATGGCCTAAAGCAAGCACCTAGCGATGGCATGAGAAGTTCGACAGTAACTTTGACATCTGCTGGCTTTGTTGTGAATGAAGCCGATAGATGTGTGTACTATCGCTATGGTGGGGGAGAAGGAGTGATCTTGTGCTTGTATGTTGATGACATACTGATTTTTGAGACCAACCTCAATGTGGTTGAGGAGGTCAAGGACTTTCTGTCCAAGAGTTTTGAGATGAAAGATTTGGGAGTGGTGATGTGATTCTTAACATTAAGCTACCGAGAGGAGGTGATGGTGGGGTTACACTTGTGCAATCTCACTATGTAGAGAAGGTCTTGAGTCGCTTTGGTTATAGTGACTGCAAGCCCGCTTCTACTCCTTATGATCCTAGTGTGTTATTGAGGAAAACCAAGAATAACAAGAGATCAATTAAGATACTCCTGCATCATTGGCTCATTGATGTATTTAGCTAGTGCTACGAGACCGACATCTCGCTTGTTGTGAGCAAGCTAAGCCGATTTGTTTCAAACCGGAGATGATCATTGGCGTGCTCTTGAGAGAGTAATGCGCTATCTAAAAGCAACCGTGAGCTATGGTATTCACTATCTTTGGGTACCCAAAGGTACCGGAGGGTTACTGATGATTCAAACCGATCTCGATGTCGATGAGATAAAAGCCACGAGTGGATATGTGTTCACACTTGGAGGTGGTGTCGCTTTCTGGAAGTCTTGCAAGCGCACCATCTTAACGAGGTCAACTATGGAAGCGTAACTCACGGCATTAGACACCGCAATCGTTGAGGCCGAGTGGCTTCGCGAACTCCTTATGGATTTGGTGGTTGAAAAACCGATACCGCTATCCCGATGAATCGTGATAATCAAACCGTAATTATCAAGGTGAACAGTTCTAAGGACAACATGAAGTCATCTAGGCATGTTAAAAGGCGGTTAAAGTCCATCGTAAAGTGAAAAACTCCGAGTGATAGCATCGACTATGTCGCATAAACTAAAAATCGCCGACCAATTTACAAAGGGTCTATCACGAATGTGATAGATAGTGCATCGAGTGAGATGGGCCTAAGACCCACATGAGTCATACCACGTTGGTAACTTTGTTCTCACGTGATCGGAGATCCGTGAAGTAGAATGGTGAAACAAGTCGTTAGTTGATCGGGAGGAGAGACCTTTACAGGCTCATTTCTTCAATGATGCGCTTCTCTCCTATTCTCGTATGGCAGGTTGGTTTTACCTCAATGTGATCCGAGTGGCTTATTTAGAGCAGAGATGTCGCCCTACAGACATCTTAGAAGGAACACACCTATATGAGTTCGATCGCTAGTCACGATCTATGAGATTTGGGTGATCTCTAGATACTCATGAATAGGCTTGAGTATGACTTATATGCTCCAACTAGAGGGGATGCTTTTGGCACCTAGTACTAGTAAAGGAACTGGTAAAACTTGTTTGCACAAAATCACAATTCAAGGCATAGTCCATTGTTGATTGTGGATGAGTGTAACTCCTTTCCTAGGTGGATGTTCAACTTGATCTCCATCGAAACACTGGTATATCAAACAACGCAGAATCGAGAACATTTTCGTGTGCCTTGAAATTTGGTGGGGATTGTTGGATTAATTGGGCTTGGTCCATTTAATTTAGCAATTAATCAAATGAAATTCCTAGGCCCACATTGAAAAACTGTTTAGTCCCATATGGAGAGTTGAATGGGAGTTACACCACTTTAAAAGGTGGAACGTGGTAACCCCCTTGTGGAATTGGAAAGAGACAACACGCGCGCGCGCGCTCGCTCGCTCGCTCGCCACGCCACGCCACGCCACGCCGAGCCGAGCCGTGCCGTGCCGTGCCGTGCGGTGCGCGTGCGTGTGCGTGTGCGTGTGCGTGTGCGTGTGCGTGCGCGCAGGCGTGTCGGGTGCGTGCGCGTTTTTCTTTATCTATTCGAAAATCGTAACGCACCGACTTCGGCTGGCGAACGTTCGATTACTAGTGAATTATGGCTGCGATTACTTTGAGTAATGACTACGATTACTAGTGACTAATGGCTGCGATTACTTTGGCTCTTCGTTTTTCTTGTTACAAAACTCTCTCCACTCCATACGGATGATAAAAGAGAATTCGGTTACGTCTTGTCTTTGTGCTAAGAAATCTCCGGTCCGAGCTTTACGTGCAAAGAGTTCGGCGAGTAGGCCTCGAAACTCCGTCCGCTCGCTGCACTGCACGGGTAGACGGGCAATCAAGTTTTTGGGAGCGATTGGCGCGATCGCTCAATCTGTGAAGAATGCCATCTACTTCGGTGGTGAATCGTTCGCGAGATCGCACGGCGAACATCTTCTCGCATCACGCCCGCCCCGCATCACGCCGATCGATTACATCGAATAGACCATCATGTCGATCGATGGTAACGGCGCCTCGGTGTCACCGACATCGCCCCGCCGAGGGTATAACATGAACACTTCTCTAGTGTATTTGTTTCAGATGTTATGAATTTGATAATAGGTGTTCTTTGTTAGCTTGTTCATAAGCAAATATGAATACATCATTGTTAAATCACTCATGCTTTTGTATGTCATGTTTTATATGCTGAATTTCTGGATTAAAATATGCCGAAAATTGACTAAATATTCAACAAGTTCTTCATTTGATGCCAATGTTTTTTTCGTCTATTGGAAAGGGAACATTTCAAGAAGAGTCATATTCTTTTCTGCTTTATATATCCTTTCAGAAGCCAAATAAATTGCAGTTTTATTGCTGAAATCCATTCCACGAAGCATTAATCCAACGTAAACACCATACAACATAAACATGTAAATATCTGGGACAAAATTCTTCAGGAATGTCTGTTGATAAAATTCTTCAGGAATGTCTGTTGATAAAATCAGTGCCAACTTGCTGGAAATATAATGTGTTCACTCGAGAATAAAATTTTTGAAGCTTCTTTTAGAGCAGTAACGCCAATATTTAGATACTGGCATACCTCCAAAGGTGTAAGTGGACATTTCCCATCCATCAAGGACACAACAAGAGAAGGGAACCATATCCTGCAAAAGGAAAAACATGGATGGCTGTTCTCGTCTGATAACCATGGGCCTGCCCATATTTCAGAAGTGGAATAAAAACAGAAGAATGGACTGGTTTCCCAATAAGTTGATAAAAACCAGGGCCCAGCAGTATCTGAAACGTAGTTTTGTCGTTTCACAAACAGACACTAAGAAATATGAAGCGCAAATCTTTTATAGAAGAAAACCAACCTCTTCAAAACGGAGATGCACCGCTACATATTTCCCATTGCTTTTAGCACTTTTATCTCTCATTCGAGAAATGTCAGATAAAGTTGTAATTGGTTTAGAAAATTTTAATGCTTCAAAATTAGCTAGACATCTCAGTTGTTGAACAGCAAACGGAGCATCAAATGACAATCGATTTGCAAAAGGTAATATCCTTATGAGCCTATAATTTACAGACAATAGCACGGAAAGGTCAGATAACAATTAAACTTGTAATATCACAAGAAAGTATATTTTCTTCATAACTGCAATAACCAAAATGACTATAAACTACCTTTCTTCAACCAACTTAAGAAGAACAACATCTTTGTAGTATTGAATACGGCACCAAGCCTTATCTTGAAATTAAATACATTACTCAAATTGTGACCAAACCACTTTATAGGGGGTGTTTAAAATAGTGTTGGCTTACGACTTTTTTTATCTGTAGTTGGCTTATTTTTTACTATACCCGAGTTGGCTTATTTGACATAATTAATTTAAAAATTTTTAAAAAAATATGTTAACTCATAAGAGATAATACAAAGAAATACAGAAGAAAAAATAAAAAAGACAGAAAAATAAATAATAAAAAAAAGCCAAAACGTGGGTTCGCTAACACTGCGCGGGGTCAACTCAGACATCTTGTCAACCACTCAGATTGGCTCGTGTTACTCTAGTGTTGGGTATTACTGGTGTTACTCTTGTTAATAGTCCACGTATCGGGAATGCCATTACTCGATGTTTAATTACCTTTTGGCTCTCGAAGACTTGGATATTATTACATTCATCATTTTTAAAATTATGAATTTTTAGTTTGTTAAAATTGTACTTATGTGCTGATGCAAGTCATTGAAACGTCAGTTAGTCAATATGGAGTATACAGTGATGTCAAGTGTATTGAAATGAAGAGAGCAAATAAATCTATATACACCTTTCCATACGCTGACTATATATGCCGTTCGAATACACCGAGTTCCTCGCAGGGGACTACCTAGGTTCCACGGACGGGGCGCGGAGTGGCCTGGTTGCAACGGGTACAAATTTATTGGGTTTGTCATTCTAAACTCGTGCCTATGAAAGTTGAATGTGCTCGCTAAAAATACATACCCGTGACGGGTACAAATTTTTACCTAGACCCATGCCCACTCAGATAACGGTACCCATGGGTCGCCCATGGGTAGGAGTAGCACATAAGTAGGGATGGCAATGGGTACCTAAAACCCGATACCGTGGGTTTTTACTCTATTAGGGCATAGGTCTAAGTCAATTTCCTAACCCACGGTTTGGGATGACAAAACCAGCTGGTTTGTGCCCGTTGATTGATGCGCCGCGCCACCGCCGTGGGGAGGATTCGGGATTTCGAGGTGGGACTGGGAGGAATGAGGATTGACCGAGTGAGCAAGTGAGTTAGGGTTTACATCTTTTATATGTATTAATTGGGCCAGCCACTGCTGTGGGTCGGATAGGTGGTTTGCTAGATTGGTTTGTCTGGGTTTATATTACAGTGGTTTACTGGGTTCAGTACTATGGGAATGTACCGAACCCACTGACCGATGGGTTAGACTTTTGCCCATTAAGAGACCCATGGGTTAGAAAATTGACCTGCACCCATGCCCTAATAGAGTAAAAACTCACCGGGTATCGGGTACCCATTGCCATCCCTAGCCACAGTCCCTTGGCGTAGCATCTCTCCGTGGCCCATTGGTGTGAAAGTCCTCCCACGGTCGGAAGGGGTCAAATCACAAAAAAAGAGTAAAAGAGCTATATCTCCAAAGAAAATGGAGAAAGGACTGAATACATAAAAAAAACTCCATTCCATGTAGCTTTGCCTTCACATGCGTTCGACTTGACTCACAATAAAGCAAAGCTAAGAGCATCTCCAATGGTGCTGAGTCAGCTAACTATTTGTATGTACACATCAGCATATATCCTATGTGGAGGAAAGAGAGTATGCAAAACACAAACAGCTAGCTACTATTTCGTCTCTAGTCTATAACGCAAAACGAGACAACCTCGATAAATGACTGTGTGTGCATGTAAGCATCAAATAGCTATCCTTATAGATAGTCCTTTAGAATGCGAGCTTTTAGTGTGTACTCTATAGATGATGTGGAATGCTTATAGATAGTACTTAGTTAGGACCATTGGAGATGTCCTAATGCGTGCGCTGAGGAGCATTTAGAATCTAGGGATGGTCATTTCACCTTAACTTGCAGTCATCATTGACACATCCAACCTGTGTCCTTGTCGTGCCAATCCATATAGCTGCGCACCATACAACACTGTTATAAAATAGCACACAAAAAGTAAATAGTCGTAATAACAGGAGACGGAGATTTGAAGTGAAAAATTCTTACAGAAAAAATAATATATTTATAAAGATAAAATTTACTAAAAAATATTTACAATGAGATTCTTTATCTTCCTATAAACTACATAGGTATGTTTATAGTCTAAAGATCAATCCTAAATAGAGAAGAAAATCAAATCAACGGATGCGCCAACCGTTGACACGTATGACACAACTTGGCGTATGCATTGCTCGGTGTCACATCTCGCGAGTGTGTGACACGGACATGATGAAAAATTTAAATCACACTTTAACAATCTCTATCTTCGCATTTAATTTGCTCTCGTAGTTAAAACTCAAATTTTATCAAAATAAGTCTTCAAGAAATTAAGTAAATCATTAGCAGATTTAAACATACAACTATCAACAAAGCGCACAGACAAATTTAGATCTTCAACAATTTATAACCCTAACAAAAGTCTGTACAATCGACCTCCTGAAATAAATACTCAATCGTCGAACAATATAACTAAAACATTACATGTGACGCTAGATAGATAGTGAAGAACTCATATTATGGAATTTGATATACTCCACTGTACACAAAACTCGGCAAACAATGCTCATTGAAAGAACAACTTGCACATGTGTGACCATCACATACATTAAACTATCGGTTTCAAAGGTAATCGAATTTTATTACATAGTTAAAATTACTTCAGAAATTTTTCAGATGAAAGAAACTTTCATACTATCAATAGAATACAAACTACAGTAGACCACTCATATCGAGTTATGATGACGGGACAAAGTAGTATCATGTAAAAATAAAACTCTTTCTTACATTTAAATTCTTCATCTCGAACTGAAATTAAAGCAAAATCTTCATTTTTAAATAGGAAAACTCTGAAAAGTATAATCTAGCTAATATCAAGGTGTCATCAAAATTTCTAAGAATTAATATTGCCAAGTTTTCATAATAATTATGCAAGATCTAAATTATAACATATCTACACGAAGCATCGAATTCACTCAGAATTTCCTGGTACACTGTTGTGTACACGTAACAGATTTCGCTGAAAAATAGCACAGAAAACACCGATAGTACTTTTTATTTCTCTCAAGCTTCGTGTCTTTTTTTTTTGTCTTCTGGCGCAAGTGGAACCGCTCCTTTCTTTTCTCTTAACTGGGCTCGGGTTCCGTGCATTGGATTTGGCGCTGCTGCCTCTCTCTCTCTCTCTCTCATTGGACTTGGCGCTGCTGCCTCTCTCTCTCTCTCCTTCACGTGCTGCTGCCCACCGATGCCTGCCGCAGAACGCCTGGACCGAGGAAAGCATCTTCTGTCCTCGCTAGCCGCGGATTCCTTTTGATCCGCCGAAGCCAACGAAGGTGTCGCTCTAAATATTTGTTTGGGCGGTATGTCACTCCGAAGGTGTGTCATGTGTGGTCTCAAAATGCCAGCAATGTTAACAATCTAAACACATCTTCCATCTCTTTTAACAGAAAACCCCATGTGTAAATACCCTTTTGTCCTACTAATGATTTTGATTTGAACAAACACCGCCACCTACCTACTGTCGCCCCTTGCCTGCCCAAGAACACAGGCGCAACAGCAGAGCACGCTCGAAAGGAAGTGAAACAATGCAATTATGTGTCAAAACAACTTACATGTATCCAGTATCCCACTGTGAAAGGAAGTGAAACAATGCAATTATGCAAAGTCGCAAACACATCAGAACACATATCGATTCTGGACAATTACGATCACAATAGCGCAGTCCAAAATTTGCAGTTGCTCAAATTCATTGCACGTCTCAGTTTTGACGATTCACATATCTCAATACGACGCATGTCAAACTCTTATGGGCCCGCGCAACGTCGCGACTGGACGCCGCGATGGGCGTCGATTTCATTGTTGAGCGATTTTCAGGTATTGTTCACCTTTTGTCTTTATTCTTTATTTTGTTTTTTTTGAATTTTTACGTTTTGGTTTTTTTCGTATTCCTTTGCATCGTCCGCTCTAGATTAGTGTGCCATTTTTATTTTTACGTTTTTGTAGATTTAATTATGTTCAATGAGCCAACTCAGCTACAGTAAAAAAATCAGCCAGCTACAGTAAAATTTCAACAAAAACCAAAAGTCATCGCTATTCCGAAAACCCTTTATGTTTGTAGGCTAGTTTTTATTTTAAGCTTAGACATTGTCTTTAAGCAATATACAATGTAATGTGGACGATCGACAAAGCACGACGGGAGTTTTGTTCACATTGAATGGAGATCCATTCAGTTGGCGCCTCAAAAACAAAGGGTTGTTGCTTTGTCATCTTGGAGGTAGAGCACATAGCAACGACGACTACGTGCTTAGGAATTTAGATGGCGTGTTTACTTGGTGAATCGATGGGTAAGAAGCCGATTGTATCAAGTTATATGTTGATAACAAATCAGCCATAGCTCGCTAAGAACTTTGTGTTTTATGATCGAAGCAAACACATTGACACATTATCATTTTATTAGGCAATGTGTGGAAAAGGAAGCATCGAGATCAGTTTTGTCGATGTAAGAACAATTGGCGATGGAATCATAAAATCACTTGAAAGGCTCGGTGCCCACGAACCGAGGAGGAAACTCAGATGGTGGAAGTGTAGAGAAATTAGGAGTGATTGTTGGGTAATTTCACCGCATCAAAGTCCGGATAGAATTCTTTAGTATATGTTTTTAAATTCGGTATGTAGTAGAGTTTAGAAAGATCTCCATTTATGTTTTCTATTCGGTTTAGTAAACCGGTTCAAAATATGTAATCTTGTGTATAAATAGAAGAGAAAGCCAATTGAAAAGTATGGCGGTTTGCACACGGCAAAAGACTTTGTGTCTCTACGTTATCTCTATTCATAGCCACCAAAATCTCCGTCTAGGACTAAGAGAATCCTATGATCTAAGAGATGATCGAATAGATTAGAATCGCTCGATAGCCATCGGGTGGCACGCATAACATTGAAGGAGTTTGGACCACCCAACAGCATCGCCATAGAACCGCTCGATTGAGATCGCCTATTCGGCTAGAGGTTAAGGTTCGACCATCCGAATAGGCAGAAATCAGAACCGTTCGATAGTTAGCGTTTAAAGAAAAATCGAACGGCAAGCCTACTTGGAGTGGTTTGAATAGCTAACCAAGAAAGATCGGAGTGGTCTGAACGGCCAAGTGAATCTAGGCTGTCTGATAGTTTACGAACGACATTAGACAAAGCTGAGGGAAGTTCAAAAAGGTCCGAACATTTATCTTTGTCAACACACACTGCCCACTAAGGGAGCGTTGAAATTGGCGATGATTTATGGATTTTTTTCACTGTAGTTGGTTTATTTTTCCACTATAACTGAGATAGTTTATTTAACATAATTAATTTTAAAAAAATTTAAAAATAAAAATAGGTTAGCCCATTACTTAATAATGTAAAGAAATACGGAAAAAAGAACCGATAAAAACAAAAAGATAAAATTAAAAATAATAAATTAAAAATAAAAGTCAAAAGTCATCACAAAACAAGAAGAATCTAACCCAACATCCAAGCCAACTAGCCGCCATAGTGATCGCCGAGGAGCACCAGAAACCTGAAAGTTTTTAATGTAATGCTTAATATCGTCATACCTTAAAGCTATTTATAACAAACTAACATACACTTACAATCATTACCTTAGGCCCGTTTAGAACACAACTATTTCCTATTTCCCTTTGAAAATGAGTTGTTTCGTATGAAACTACTTTGAAATTATTGAGTTCAATTCCAAAGAGGCCTTGAGTTATACTTTCGGATTAATTGTCAATTGTTTTAACCTCATCTAAAATGTCGATTTGTTAATGTAATGCTTCGTATCATCATATTTTAAAGCTATTATTAACAACTAACATGTATGCTACGACTAATTTTTAACAACTTTCTTGGTTTCAAAACCCGAATTTGACCACTACTTCCTCTGATTACTATTCATAAAATATAGTATTATAAAAATGTTCTAAAGATAAATCTACATATATCACTTGTACGTGTCTAATTTAAATTCAGAAAGATGTTGATAGCTGGCTATACTTATCCCAAACATGACTTATTTGTGGGCAGGGAGAGTACTTGTTAGCATTCCATTTCCACAAAGTCATGTTGCATTTTCGGTTAATTCCATCAAATTGGCAATGTAATCTCAGCTGGCCCATCAACTAGCCAGTGTAAATTTTGACAAACACCAGTGTGATCTCACCAGTTTTACCCTCCACCATGTATCTATGGGATCTCGGGGACTCACCAAGCCGTCGTCCACGCATTCTACTCCACCCACCCCTCTGGCCGTGTCCTCCTCGTTAATGGTGTAGCTGTTGCCTATTAATCCCTGCTCCCACATGGATTCTCAGCATTAAAAGAAAGCAGGCAGTCTCCTCTCCTCCACCCACGCCATCGCCAACCCACACCACCTGCCCTGCGCACCATACGAACACACCAGCCACTAAGCCGACATCCAAGCCAACTAGCCATGGAGATCGTCACAGGAGCCATGAGCGCACTGCTTCCCAAGCTGGCCACCCTTCTCACCGACGAATACAAGCTGCAAAAAGGGGTGAGGGGCGATATCTGTTAGGTATGTGATCTCAGGCCAAAACGAGAAAGAGATAAATCAGCGCCTTGATCGGGGGTGCCTTCCATATATGGTTACGGTCCCCTGTTACAACAGCGCAATATAAAACGGGAGCTACGGTCTCTCATGAAGACATCCATCGTTCGTTCCTGTGAGAACCAAAACTCCGTACAAACCTTAAGAGACCCGATCATCAGGCGCCGTTAGCAACGGAAGACCGCCGCCGCCGCTACAGACGCCGCCGCGACTCTGACGCATCGCACCGACTCTTCCTCACGCCGCATCACGCAGCACGGTCTTCGCCATGGCATTCATCAGCACAAGAAGTCACACGATCTCCTCCCTCTAGGTGTTCTAGAGATAGACTAGCAGATTAAAGTTTCATACATAAGGATTAAAGAACCTACATTTGTATCGAGCCCCGCTAGCTCTTCCTAGAACCTTAGATTAATTTCGGTTTAGAAATTAGAAGGAGGAGAAACCACGAATCATGATGAACCCTAAAGTTTTTTCCCCAAATCCCTAAAGAAATCTCACCCAAAGCTCTCACAAACAAAAAAAGAGGAAAGGGGACTCACGTGGGCCGCCGGGCCTCCCGCCGGCCGGCCGCTTGGCCGCTCGCGCTCGCCGCTGCGCTGCCTGTGCCGCTTTCTCGCACCGGCCGCCGCCGCCGCCGCCCCGGCCGCGCGCTGCCTCAGCGCCCCGCGCCTCGCCGCCTCCTGGGCCATGCGCGCATGCAGGCCGCTGGCGCCTTGCGCCCTTCGCCGCCGGCCCTCCTCGCGCTGCCTCTCGGGCCGCCCTTCTTCTGCGCAAGACTCACGGTGCCGCGCAAGGCCCTAGGTCCGCCACGCGCATGCCGCTCCCCCGCGCACGAGCCCGCCTCCTCGCTGGCGCGCGCTGCCGAGCAGCCGCCGCTGCCTCGCGCGCATGCGCCCGCGCACTCCTCGGATCTTTTTTTTTGGGTGGGAGCAGCTGAAGCCAATCGTTGGGGAAGATGGATTTTCCTTTTGACTGGTTCATGTGTGGTGGAGAATGTTTGACCAAAAGTGTCGGTGGATATTTGATCACAACAATAGAACTCTACTGGCCACCAGAGTTCTCAACTTTTAAGAAATTATGTGTCACGTATAATTTTATATTTTTCAGCATGTATATATATATATATATATATATATATATATTATGTATATTTTTACAGCTACATATATACATGAATTTTGTTTCATGATGTATTTTTATGATGTTAAATTTTATTTCAGGATATATATTTCATGTGTTATGATATGACTCATGTTCCTTAATTAATTGTTATTTGATGTCTCTCATGCAATATATTACTGAATAATGTCTTTAAGCATGCTGAAATTTTATGCTATCGTTTCCGCTGCATGATGTCCTCCCCTAATTGAATGGAACCAACGAGAAATTCAATTAGAGGGGTATAATTAATTTTTACGTGCTATTACTTTTAGACCAACGTTAATTGTAATAGCATGTTATCGATTATGTTTATTCTTGATATGTTTTTTTTGTTTTGGCCATACTATTACTCTTTGACAACGTCAATTGTAATAGTATGCCCTAAATTATGTTAAATTTTTCGTCATCTGCCCAACGGTGATACGAAAAATTATTATGAGCATGTTGTTAATCATACCAACGTAAGATTAATTTTCATGCAAATCAATTATGTATCTTCCTAATGTAAAATTTTTCAGCAGCTGCTTCAGTTACCGCTCAAGTTAATGCAATTGAGACACTTAATGGCAGCAACTTCCAGAAATGGAAGTTCACCCTTATGACGACTTTTCAGCTCTTGGACCTGAACTATGCGTTTAGGTTCGATGAGCCTATCGCTCCTAATGAAGGAGATGACAATTTTGATGATAAAATGAAGGAGTATAAAATTAATGTTGAAAAGTGGGAGCGGTCTAACCGCGTTTCACTTGTCTTGTCATGAAAACTCCATCGTGAGGCTATTAGGAGCAATCCTCGAAAGGAAAGGGTGAAGGACTACTTGTCCTCCATCGATGATCATTTTAAAGGATACTCTAAGGTTTATGCTACCACACTGATGCACAGGCTCATGAACACAAAGTACAATGGTACTGGAAATGTCCGTGAGCACATTATGACCATAATCAATATTGCTGCCAGACTTAAGACAATGGACATGGTAATTTCTGACGGTTTTGTTGTCCATTATATTATGATGTCTCTTTCTAAGCAATTTGAAGCTTTCAAGGTGAACTATAACACCATTAAAGACAAGTGGACAATGAGCGAGTTAATCGCCAATGTTTCACAAGAGGAAGAGAGGCTCAAGGCTGAAGGGGGTGATGATGTTGTGAATCACATCAACTCCTCAAACAGAGCTGGTTTCTCTAGAAATAGAGGAGGCTATAAAGGAAAGGGTAAGAAGGAGCAAACATACTCCCCTTATAAAAGGCCACAGCATCCACAGCGTCCTCAAGCGCCTAAACACGCTTCAGGTCCTGGGAGCTCAAATGGACAAAAGAAAAATGATGAGTGTCATTTTTGTCAGTCCAAAGACTATTTCAAAGATAACTGTCCTGGATGGCTAAAATGGCTCGCCAAGAAAGGGATTCCATATGTTGAGAAATCTCAGAGAGGAAAGAAGCCTAAGAGTGGCTAACGGAATGGAAGCTGAGATTAAATCCATTGGATCAGTTTTCTTAGTTTTGAATAATGATTTTGTAATGGAACTTAATGATGTTCTTTATGTTCCCTCGATGAGAAGAAACTTAATTTCTGTCTCATTATTAGATAATGATGGATATTCATGTAATTTTGGACACGGACAGTGTCTTGTTTACTTCAATAATAATAATGTTGGTCGTGCCATCCGACACGACAAGCTTTATATGTTATCCCGCAAGATTCTCCTATATCTATGAATGTATGTGATGTGAATAAAAGGCATAAGTTTAATTGATGAGACTTCGTCGAAATTGTGGCATTGTCGCTTGGGCCACATTTCGAGGGGAGAATTGAACGCCTCATTAAAGATGAAATTCTCCACCTTTTAGATTTTAATGATTCGGATAATCATTGTCTTGATTGTATCAAAGGCAAGTATGTAAAGCAAATAAAGAAAGGTGCTACTCAAGCACGTGGATTTTGGAATTAATCCATACCGACATATGTGGTCCTTTCCTGTGACATCGGTGGATGGTTATAATTCTTTCATTACATTCATCGATGATTACTCACGTTATGGCTACATCTATTCCATTAAAGAGAGATCGGAAGCACTAGATAAATTTAAGATATTTAATGTTGAAGTTGAAAATCAGCACAATCTAAAGATTACAGAGTGCGCTCGATCGCGGGGAGAGTATTATGGGCGACACGCAACTTATGGGTAGGTTCCCGGTCCTTTGCGAGTTCCTACAAGAAAATGGTATAGTCGCCAAGACTCAATGCCCGGTGATCCCAAAGAAAATGGAGTAGCGGAAAGAAGAAACCGCACACTTATGGACATGGTTCGAAATATGTTGATCTACTCCACCTTACCAGTAAAGTTATGGATGAAAGCATTAAAGACCGCTGCACACATACTCAATCGGGTTCCCAGTAAATCAGTGCCTAAAACACCCTATGAATTATGGATCGAGAAAACCAAGTTTGAACTATCTACATGTATGGGGTTGTGCAGCTGAAGCTAAATTATTTAACCCACAGATTGGGAAATTAGACCCCAAGACTGGTGAGTTGCCATTTTATTGGCTACCCTGACAGTCTAAAGGGTACCGATTCTATTGTCCAGATCGTACCACAAAATTTGTAGAAACAAGACACGCAGTGTTCTTGGAAAATGATGGGATCAATGGGGACTTGGAGCCTAGGAAAATTGATCTTGAGGAGAAGCAGATTTATGTCCCTTCACCGCTAATCCGACAGACTGATTTCCCTATGCCCCAAATGGTTGTACCCCAAGCGGTTGTACCCCAAGTGGTTGTGCCCACAGTTGATCCTGTTGTTGCAACTCCTGTTGAGGGCTCTGAAAATATTAGTGCTGTACCTAATGATGAGTTTTCACAGCCTTCTGTGACAATTAATGAACAGCCTAATGAGCCTACTATTGTACCTGTCAGGAGATCAGAACGAGTAAGGAGATCTGCTATCCCAAGTGATTATGAGGTTTACTTGAATGAAGATGATCTTAGAAAGATGGATGATCCTAACTCTTATAAAGAAGCTATAAAGAGTAAGGATTCATCTAAGTGGTTAGATGCCATGAAAGATAAAATTAAGTCTATGGGCGATAATGATGTATGGGACTTAGTAGAAATTCCTAATGGAGCCAAAACAGTAGGCTGTAAATGGGTCTACAAAACCAAACGGGACTCCAAAGGGAATATCGAAAGGTTTAAGACGAGACTTGTAGTAAAAGGGTTTACACAAAGAGAAGGCATTGACTATAATGAAACCTTTTCTCCTGTCTCGACCAAAGATTCTTTTAGAATCATAATGGCGCTCACAGCACATTTTGATTTAGAGTTGCACCGAATGGATGTCAAGACTGCATTCCTAAATGGAGACTTGTATGAGGACGTTTACATGACACAACCGGAAGGTTTTTGTTGTGGAAGGCGAGGAACATTTGGGATGCAAGTTAAAGAAATCCATATATGGCCTGAAGCAAGCTTCTAGGCAATGGTACCTTAAATTCGATGAAGTCATAAGGAATTTTGGATTTAAGGAGAATGATGTTGAGTTGTACATATGTTAAGTTCAGGGGGAGTAATTACACCTTCTTAATCCTTTATGTGGACGATATATTATTGGCACAGCAGTGTGGACATGTCATGGAAACTAAAAGATTTCTTTCATTCAATTTTGATATAAAGGATCTCGTGAAGCATCTTATGTTCTTGGTATTGAAATTCACCGAGATAGGTCCAAAGGAACATTAGGTTTATCAAAAAGGCATACATTGACAGAGTACTAAAGAGATACAATATGCATAAATGCTCGCTCGCCGCTCCTATTGTCAAGGGCGATAAGTTTGGGAAATTTCAATGCCCAAAGAATGACTATGAATCGATCGATGAAGGCTATACCTTACGCTCATTCGCCGGAAGTATTATGTATGCTCAAGTATGTACATGCCCCGATTTAGTTTTTGTTACCGGATGCTTGGCGATATCAATCAAATTCAGACCGACCACCGAAAGCCGTTAAGAAAGTCCTACGCTATATGCAAGGCACTAAAGGTCACATGCTCACATATAGAAAATGCGATAACCTGGAGGTTGTCGGTTATTCTGATGCTGATTTTGCGGGGTGTAAAGACACTAAGAAGTTAGGTTATATTTTCACTCTCGCAAGAGCAGCAATATCATAGAAAAGTGTAAAGCAAACACTTATCGCATAAATCGACAATGCAGCTGAATTTGTGGCATGTTATGAGGCTACCGGCAGTCAGATGGCTAAAGAACTTTATCCCGTGATTAAGAGTGGTAGACAGCATTTCTAGACCACTCACTTTGTACTGCGATAATGAACCCGTAGTTTTCTATTTGAGTAACAACAAGTCAAGTGCGACTGCCAAGCACATTGACATAAAGTATCATGTTGTGAAAGATAGAGTCCAGGATCAAACAATTAAGGTTGAGCATATTGGAACTAAATTTATGCTCGCGGATCCGCTCACAAAAGGCTTACCACCCAATAATTTTTGTGATCATGTTGCCGGCATGGGTTTATTGGAGAGCCTGTGATCCTGGAATAAGAGGACCAAATAAAGTAACCAACTCCCATGAAGTATTATGTTATCCGATTGAGATAGAATGGAGCACTATAAGTACTGATGTCCAGCGATACTTAATTGATTGTTGTGACGCACTACTTTGGTGTGAATTTTTTTATTGCGAGAGGGCTCATGATGTTTAGCCTTACGATCAAGGGGGAGAATGTTAGGTATGTGATCTCAGGCCAAAACGAGAAAGAGATAAATCAGCGCCCTGATCGGGGGTGCCTTCCATATATGGTTACGGTCCCCTGTTGCAACAGCGCAATATAAAACGGGAGCTACGGTCTCTCACGAAGACATCCATCGTTCGTTCCCGTGAAAACCAAAACTCCGTACAAACCTTAAGAGACCCGATCTCATCGCGGCGCCGTTAGCAACGGAAGACCGCCGCCGCCGCTACAGACGCCGCCGCGACTCGACGCATCGCACCGACTCTTCCTCACGCCGCATCACGCAGACACGGTCTTCGCCATGGCATTCATCGCGATAGTAAGTCACACGATCTCCTCCCCTCTAGGTGTTCTAGAGATAGACTAGCTGATTAAAGTTTCATGCATAAGGATTAAAGAACCTACAATATCAAATACCTCAAGGCGGAGCTGGAGAGCATGAACGCTGCCCTTGAGGAGGTGTCGCGGGTGCCGGCGGACCAGCTGGACGAGCATGCCAAGATCTGGGCGAGGCAAGTTAGGGAGCTGTCCTACGACATCGAGGATAGCATCGACGCTTTCATGCTGCACGTCGGTGCTGGTCAGCCCACCGATGTTCACTTCTTTAAGCGTTTGATTGATAAGATACCAGGCTGGCTAAGAAAGGTCAAGGCTGGCCGTCAGATTGCCAAGGATACCATGGACTTCAAAAGCCTTGCCCAGGAGGTGGCTGAGCGGCATGAAAGGTACAATAAGCTTTGCAATGACAATCTTCTTCCAGGACCTTGCAGCAATACAGTTGTCGATCCCCGCATCCCAGGTATGTATAGAGAGGCGGCGGAGCTTGTTGGCATCGATGGTCCAACGGAGGACCTAGAGAAGTTATTAATGGAGGAGGATGGCGCGCCGAAGGTGATCGTCATTGTTGGAGCTGGCGGCTTAGGCAAGACCACGCTTGCCTATTCTCTATGTCGGAAGCTTGAAGGGAAATTTCATTGCAAGGCTTTCGCTCCAAAGGTCACAAAAGCCTGACCAAAAGAATATTTTAGCGAGCATTCTCTCGGCAAGTAAGTGGACAAGAGTTTCTCGATACTGACTCATGGCCTGTGACAGAGATCATTGATGAAATCAAACAATTCCTTCAAGATAAGAGGTACATTAATTCTCTTACTGGCTCTCCATAACCGTCTGAAAAGTTACTTTAATTTGCTTTTTACTTGCCTTATATTCTACTAGTTACACTACGACTGTAAATAAATGTACTTTATTTTGCAATTCATTAAATGGGTGTTACATGTTAGAATTATACATATGAACTTGTTATAGTGCTTTTGAGACGCTCCGTTCTGCTTTATTCATTATATATAACTAGTGGGTGACTGCCTATTCGCTTGGCTAAGTTCATTAATATAGTGCCAGTGTACATAATACAATTTGTACTATATTCGTGAACATTTTATAGATTTTTTTAGTATTTCATGATGCATTTTTTTGCAAAGGGGAGCACGCAGCCACGTTGGCACCACAACCGAATTCAGGGAAAACAAAACCGGTTTTAAATTTTTACGGAGGGTCTAGTAGGACTGGTTTGACAGATTTTTGGAAAATTCTATAATAAATCAGACTAACTTGGTGTAAAACAAAACATCTAGAGAGCAGCTTGTAGTTTAACCGGAGGTGGCCGATAGAACCGATGCTCGGTCGATTTTCATAACCGTGCTACCTATACACTCTAACACTCCTTTAAAACCACAGGTACTTCATCATAGTGGATGACATATGGGATTCAAAATACTGGAACCTAATCAGTTGTGCTTTCGCCAAGAACAATTGTAGCAGCAGAGTAATTGTGACAACCCGGAAAGTTGATGTTGGTGAATCATGTCGCCTTGATGCTGTTGGGACTACTATTTACGAACTGCCACCTCTTTCTGTTGATGACTCCAAGAAATTGTTCCATACAAGGATATTTGACAGTGAGGATGGATGTCCACCTGAACTGAAAGACATATCTAAGAGAATATTAAAGAAATGTGGTGGGCTACCATTAGCTATCATAACTATAGCTAGTCTACTGGCTAGTAAAACGACATATTCTCAATGGTGTGATGTACACAACTCTATTGGCTCTGGACTTGAAACAAGGTCTGCTGTGGATAGCATACGGAGTATATTATCACTTAGTTACTACGATATGCCTTCCCATCTCAAGTCCTGCCTTTTATATCTAAGTATGTTCCCAGAGGATTTTGAGATTAAAAGAGAGGACCTGATACTTAATTGGATAGGTGAAGGTTTTGTGCGCGGAAGACAGGATGTTGATGATTTGTATGAAGTGGGAGAGACATACTTCACTGAGCTCATTAATAGAAGCATGATTATGCCAGCAGACATGGACTACAATGGTAGGGTCGAAGCTTGCTGTGTACATGACATGGTGCTTGATCTCATCACCTCCTTAGCAGCCGAAGAAAATTTTGTTACTATATTAGGCAGTGAGCAGTCCTCAACTCTACCATATAAGATTCGCAGGTTGTCTCTCCAGAGTGGTAAGAATGCAAACGTCATAGCACAGGCAGCAAAGAGCTTGTCCCACGCAAGGTCTCTTACAATATTCTGTGATGCATGGGCACTTGAGGATGTCGGGAAGTTGCTTCACTTGAGGCACTTGAGATTAAGAAGTTATCGTATTACTGAGCTTCCTAAAGAAATAGGGAATCTGCGGTTCTTGCAGACCCTAGACATAAGGGGATCTCGTGTGACTGAATTGCCATCATCCATATCTCAGCTGAGGCAACTGGTGCATTTATTTGTTGATAGAAAGGTGAAACTGCCAAAGGGGATCGGGAGTATAAAATCTCTACAGGAGCTATCACACGTTGATGTAGATGTGTCTGCAGACCTTCTGGGTGAGCTAGGCAATCTTACCAATCTGAGAGTGCTTAAAATAAATAATCACAGTTCGAACTGGGATGAGACTGATGAGAGTTACGAGAAAGTATTGTTAGACTGATCTCAACCGTTTGGCCCAACGGCCAAACGGGCCCCTTGTTCGCGCCCTGATTGGAGGCGCCTAGCCCAATAGGCTGGTGGGCCCCTGTCGCTAGCGCCACAATAAATAGAGGTGGGGGTCGGGGTGGCACGTACGACGAGGTTCACCGGGCCGCCACAAACTCCACCGACAAAACCCTAGACCTGATCTAAGAGGGGGCGCTCCAACGACGGGAAGCTCCACCGTGCCGCCGCCGTCGCCGTCCGTTCTTCCCCGACCGTCGCTGCCCGAGCGCAGAGCTTCTCCGACGAACCGCGATGGCCAACTCCTCCTCCTCTACGTCGGACGGTTAGTACCTCTCCTCTCTCTCTCGGTATTATCTCAAGTTATCCCAAGAACAAGAATAGAGAAGCCCAACAATGGTATCGAGCGGAAAAGAAATCCCGAATCAATCGAGGCAAAACCAGATCAAAAAAAGAGAGGAGGTCGCCACGGGCTTTTGGGCGGCCGCCGCTGCTGGTGGCCGCCGGCGCGCCTTGCGCCGCACATGGTCGGCCGCACAGCGCCGCCGCCGCCCGTCTGCGCCGGCCGGCCGCGCGACGCGGCGAAGCCCGCCCGCCGCCGTGCCGGGCGCCGCCGCCCGTGCGCTGGGCGTGAGCTCGCGGTTGGCGCGCCGCCGCCGCCGCGCTTACGCGCCCGCGCACCGGCCCGCTACCGGCTCGCGCGGCTGCGCGCTTACGCGCCGCTGGTCCCGCTGCCCGAAGCGCAGACTCCCACGGCTGGCGCCCGCCCTTGCGCGCCGCCTTCCGCGACGCGCTGCGCGCTGAGCCGACCGAGCCGGCGCCGCCGTTGCCGTGGCCGGCTCGCCCTGCTGGACCGGCCCGCCATGCGCGCCTGTGGCAGCGCCCGCCTGGGAAGCCGCGCCACCCCCTTGCGCGCAGTCCCCCCATTGCCTCAGATCCTTTTTTTGCGGGCTTAGTAAATGAGTGGTGGAGACCAAGCTTTTGGTAGTGGGGGCAGATTTTTTGCTTTGACCGGTCAGTACTGCGAAGAATGAATGGTGGAGAAAAATGGGTGGTGAAGAATGCTTTGACCAGGCAGATATTTTGGATGTAAAGCTATCAGTTCTGTTGACTGGTCAAAAGATTTGCATTAATTTATTTCCTGTATTTTTTAGATGTATTGTTTCATGGTATGCGCACTTTTAAATATATTTGATATATCTAAAAGAAAAGATATAATTTTCATTATTAAATTCGAACCAACGGGAGAATTTAATTTTGAAAAAAAATAGAGATAATTTTTAATTGATGTTTCCGCTGCAAAAGTTAAATGGTGATTACTCTTTAAATTAAATTCGAACCAACGGGAGAATTTAATTTTTTGAGCATTGTTGTGCATTGTAATATTGTTATTTTCTGACCAACGTTGATAATAACAGTATTATAATTTAATTGATGTTTTTATGCATTATTTCTATTTCTGCCCAACGGTGATATAGATTTAATGTATAGATAAAATTGATTTAATTGTATGTCGTATTTTTGACCAACGTTGGAAATAAGGCATATAATTTTTCCTGTTATGTTCTCACTTTATTTGGAATATTTTTCAGGCGGATACAACTTGATGAGTTGTATCAGAGAGATCCCCACTCTTAAAGGAGATAATTATGGAGAGTGGAAGAAAAGATAGACTTAGCGCTTATCTTGGCCGGCGGACTGGTCCTCACTACAAAGACGCCCCACCGAGCCTATGGCACCGGTGAGGGAAGTAAATGAGGATGATATCGCTGGCAGAAAGACAGAGGATCATGCTCCCTTACGCATGTCTTATGACCTTGAGCATAAGAATGGACCACGACCAACAAGAAATGTATGGTTGTGATAAAGAACACGATTGAGCTTGCTATTGTGGGCTCAATCGCAGAGTGTGACATCTGTCACGAGTACCTTGAGAGGATAAAGAGTCGGTTCATCGCTCTTCAAAGACTTATGCTACGGTGATTAAACGACTTGTGACAGAGGTACTCGTGGTGGTAGTGGCATAAGAGAGCACATACTGAGGATGAGTAACATGGCATCCAAGCTTAAACCAATGGATTTGGCTCTCAAGGATGAGTTCCTTATTCACTTAGTTTTTACTTCCTTGCCGAAAGAGTTTGACACTTTTGTTGTCAACTACAATATGCAGCCCGAGAAATGGGATTTGGAAAAGTGCATAGCTATGTGTGTGCAAGAGGAGGAAAGAATTAAATCCTCACATGGTGGTGGTTCTATCAACTATGTGAAGGATAACAAGAAAAGGAACTTCAACAATCACTCCTTCTCAAAGAACAAGGGAAAACCTCATCCATCACCTCAACAGAATAAGTTTGTTTGAGACAAAGATCGTGTCTTCATCAGAAGAAGACAGACACTACAAGAAGAATCATTCCGATTATTTAAAGATGATAATGGCAAAGAAAGGTGAGAACATTATTACCTACATAAATGAATCCCTGTATGTGCAATATTCGAAATCCACTTGGTGGATTGACTCAGGAGCAACTGTTCATGTTGCTAATTCTTTACAGGGATTCCGTTCGACGAGGACTACGCAAAGAAAAGAAAGATGCATTAAAGTCGCAAATGGAGTCCAAGCTGAAGTTGAAGCCGTTGGCGATCTTTCATTAGAGCTAGCTGATGGCTTCACTCTTTTACTTAGAGATGTTCTTTATGTTCCCTCTTTACAGAGAAATTTGATTAGTGTTTCATGTTTGGACAATGATGGTTATGATTGTCATTTTGGAAATAGCAAGTGTGAAATAATGTTTAATAAAGCATGTGTTGGCCTTGCCATCTTGCAAAATGAGCTTTATTTATTATCATTATGTGATGATGTGAATGTCGTATGCGATAATGGGAACGTTGCGTGCGAGAAAGTAAATGGATCCTCGTCTCACGAATGCAAACTAAAACGAAAGAGAACTCTAGATGCGTCGTCGAAATTATGGCAATCGCTGCTTAGGCCATATTTCGAGGGGAGAATAGAAAGACTAGTTAAGAATGATATTCTTCCTCCATTAGAGTTCTCAGACTTAGAACAATGCAGAGAATGCATTAAAGGAAAATATGTAAAGAAAATTAAGAAAGACGCCAAAAGAAGCACAGGAGTTCTACAAATTATTCACACAGATATTGTGGTCCCTTTCTGTGAAAAGTGTGGATGGATATGACTCGCTCATAACATTCACGGATGATTACTCCGTTACGGATATATTTATCCAATCAAAGAAAGAAATGAAGCCTTGGATAAATTCAAGATATTTAAGGTCAAGTTGAAAACCAACATGATTTAAAGATTAAGATAGTCCGATCGATCGTGGGGAGTACTACGGTCGACATACCCCATATGGACAAGTTCTGGACCTTTGCAAGGTTTCTACAGAAAATGGTATAGTGGCCCAAGATTCTACACCGACGAACCTCAAGCAAAATGGAGAATGAAAGACGCAACTGCACTCGATGGATATGGTGCGAAGCATGATGAGCTATTCCACACCGCCATTGAGTTTATGGATGGAGGCGTTAAAACCGCCATTCATATTCTCAACAGAGTGCCTAGTAAGTCGGTGCCCAAAACACCGCACGAGTTGTGGACAGAAGAGTTCCTCGCTACACCACTTACGTGTGTGGGGAGTCCCTTTGAGGCTAAAGTATTTAACCCAAATCTTGGGAAGCTTGATCCCAAAGCGAAGAAGTCGCCATTTCATTGGCTACCCTGAAAAGTCAAAAGGTTTTCGCTTCTACCGCCCGCATGATATACAAAGTTTGTAGAAACGAGACACTGTCTTCTTAGAGGATGAAATGATGAGGGAAGCATGGTAACTCGAGGGATTGACCTTGAGGAGAAGCGGCGATGCGCCCACTCCGATGATTCAAGAGCCATTCTTCGCAGCACTGCCGCCGCACCGAGCGGTGCAAGACACTGTGGTGCCAAGACTGTTATTGTTCCTCCCGTGGCAACAATAAATGAGAATGAGGAACTGTTCTTCAGATCCTACGTGAACCCATTGCCACGATGAGGGGAGCAACAAGACCCCAAGCAGTAAGATGTACCAAATGTAGAGGCCCCGAGGAGGTCTCAAAGAGTAAGAAGATCACTATTTCGATGATTATCAGATTTATAATACAGAGGAATTTCAAATGGAGGATGATCCCACCTCATTTGAAGAAGCCATGAGAAGCGAAAACTCTTCAAAATGGCTTGAAGCCATGGAAGAGGAAATAAGGTCCATGAAGACTAATAAAGTCTGGGACTTGGAAATTATTCCTAAAGGAGCCAAAACAGTAGGCTGTAAATGGGTCTACAAGACAAAACTTGACTCCCAATGGAATATAGAAAGATACAAAGCGCGACTTGTGGCAAAAGGCTTTACGCAAAGAGAAGGGATTGATTACAATGAGACCTTTTCTCCGTCTCATGTAAAGACTCTTCTAATCATAATGGCATTAGTAGCACATTATGATTTAGAGTTACATCGATGGATGTAAAGACGGCATTTCTTAATGGGGATTTGGAGGAAAATGTTTACATGGCACAACCGAAAGGTTTTGTCGTGGAACGAAATGAAAGAATGGGATGCCGCCTAAAGAAATCGAGTTATGGGTTAAAGCAAGCTTCAAGACAATGGTACTTGAAGTTTGACAGTACAATAAGAAAATTTGGGTTTAAAGAGAATGTAGAGGACAACTGTGTTTATGCAAAGTTTAAAGATGGGAAGTTTATCTTCCTAATCCTGTATGTGGATGATATCCTACTAGCTAGTAGTGATGTCAGTCTGCTAGTGGAGACAAAGAAATTTTTGTCCTCAAACTTTGATATGAAAGATCTTGGTGAAGCTTCGTTCGTTCTAGGATCAAATTCAGGGATAGAAACAAAGGGACATTGGGACTATCACAAAAGGCATACATAGAGAAAGTCTTAAAGAAATTTGGTATGCATAAAAGTAGTCCTTCACCTGCACCTATAGTCAAGGGCGACAGATATGGGGATTTTCAATGCCTCAGGAACCAAGACGAGGTCGATCAAATGAAATCGGTTCCATATGCTTGGTGTCGGAAGCTTACAAGATGCTCAAGTGTGCACGCATACGACTTAGCGCTTGTTACCGGGTTACTTGGCGATTCCGAGCAATCTCGAATAGAGCATTGAAATTGGTAAAGAAAGTCTTGCGTTATTTGCAAGGAACAAAAGGCCTCATGATGACATACGTAAGATCGATTTACTCCATATAGTGGGGTATACTGATTCGATTATGCGGAAGATGATAGAAAGTCAACATCCGATATGTATTCACTCATTTGGAGGAGCTATATCGTGGAAAAGCTCAAAGCAAACCGTCACTACATCGCCCACAATGTATGCCGAGTTTGTAGCATGTTATGAGGCTACGGGCGGTGAAGCGGCAAAGAAGTTCATACCCGTTTAAAAGTGGTTGACGACATCAATAGACCACTTAAGTTGTCTTTGCGACAATGAACCCGAAGAATGTATGCCCACAACAATAAGTCAAGTGGTGCTACCAAACACATTGACATAAAGTATTATGTTGTGAAAGATAAAGTTCGAGATCAAATTATAAGTCTTGAGCATATAAGTACCGCAAAGATGTTAGCGGATCCGCTTACTAAAGGCTTACCACCCAACGTGTTCAGAGAACATGTAGCCGGCATGGGTTTAAGGGAAAGCCTATGATTCCTGGACTAAAAGATGGCCCAAAAGATTAAAGTAACTATTTCATAACAGAGAGGTGTATTGTAGCTGTTGAATCTATCGGCGATTGACCGTGATGATGAGACATGTTCTATGCGCTAATCTGTGATGGAATGAGTAAAGTCAAAAGTAATTAAAGATAAAGCATAGATTGAGATCAAGGGGGAGAATGTTAGACTGATCTCAACCGTTTGGCCCAACGGCCAAACGGGCCCCTTGTTCGTGCCCTGATCGGGGGCGCCTAACCCAATAGGCTGGTGGGCCCCTGTCGCTAGCACCACAATAAATAGAGGTGGGGGTCGGGGTGGCACGTACGACGAGGTTCACCGTGCCGCCACAAACCCCACCGACAAAACCCTAGACCCGATCTAAGAAGGGGCGCTCCAGCGACAGGAAGCTCCACCGTGCCGCCGCCGTCGCCGTCCGTTCTTCCCCGACCGTCGCTGCCCGTGCGCAGAGCTTCTCCGACGAACCGCGATGGCCAACTCCTCCTCCTCTACGTCGGACGGTTAGTACCTCTCCTCTCTCTCTCGGTATTATCTCAAGTTATCCCAAGAACAAGAATAGAGAAGCCCAACAAGTATTTGCCCAATGCATATCCAATATGCGCAGGCTAAGGGTTCTAGATTTGGAAATTTTTATCTTACCATCCGTAGATTTCTTGTTCGGTACATGGTCGGTTCCTTGACATTTGCAGAAATTTCATTCTGCTGGGTATTTTTCTATGTTACCGGGATGGATTTCGTCTCTTTCCTACCTCTCCTCCTTAAAAATCAGGCTCATCACGTTAACATTGAAGGATGTCAAAATACTTGGAGAGTTACCCTCTCTTCGGTCTCTAAGTCTGAACACGTACGAAGCCCCAAAAGAAAGATTGGTCATCGAAACTGGCGCGTTCCAGTGTCTAACAGAGTTGTTTATTGGTGGAAATGCAACGGGACTGATGTTCACACCGAATTTTGGACACTGTTGGACCTATGCCTCTCGAAAATTCCATTTTTGGCCCCAAGCAAAAAATTCCAAAATCGACCCCTTTTGCGCGAGATCACGGAGGTCGACACGTGGCCCGGTCGTGCGATTCGGTACCGCACGATCAAGATCGCTCATCCGGCCGCGGCGGTACGCATCGCACGACCGCCGGCTGCGTTGGCGCCCGATCGCGCGACCTCCGCCCGAGCGCGCGATCGCTTCGCCAGCGCGCTAACGCCCGCCCGATCGCGCGTTGCCCGCCGAGCGCGTTTTGGCTCGGCGCGTTTGGCTGCGAAGCGCGCGCGTCTGCCCGCGCGAATAATTGCTGCGACCGAATCTACGCCACGCGCGTAATTGCCGCCGAAAGAAGGAAAAGCCCCAGCGCATTGCTTTCTTCGCTCGCTTGCACACTGTCTCGTAAGGTAGGAAGGGCCCCCTTTCCATGATCGCTGCATGCATACTTCAAAACACATAACCACGCCAAGCGCAAGGGAGGGATGTCCAAGGCGAAGGCTCATTTGCACTGAAGTTAGGCTAGAGCAAGGGAGAAAGTGAAGGGAAGAGAGGAGGAAAACACGGAGATTTGAGTATTTTTGTTCGGAATCAGCGGATTTTACAAGTATAAAAGTTGTAGATCGTGTCGTGAGCTTCAAGAAGAGGTAAGTCTTGTGCCCGCGAAACTAAATTTTTATGTATGTGATTAGTCCATAATTAGTCGATTAGCACAAATCACCGTTTGGTAATGTTATTTTATGTGAATGTGTGATACGCCATGTCAATATTTGGTACGTTATGTATTTGTAGATAATCTTTATGTGAACATATGTAGGTAAAAATCCACATATGATGCATGCTTTATTGTAGTGTAGATAATGTCGTAATTTATGTTCAAATTACGATTGTAATGTAGTTAGTTTTGTTGAAGAAAAGTGCGGAGCTAAAGCCTAAGAGTTCAGTTGTTATCGTTTGGAATCAGCGGATTTGGCAAGTACAAAAGTTGTAGATCGTCTCGTGAGCATCAACAAGAGGTAAGTTTTGTGCCCATGCAACTATAATGTTATGTATGTCATTAGGCCATAATTAACGAAACCATCTTGGATTATCATATGTTATGTCATTATTTTATACGATATGTATGTATAGCAAATGTTGCATATGTTTAGCATGATGTATTGTAGTGTATATATGGTTTCATTTTTTGTGAACATACGCATCGCAAAGTAGTTTCAGATTAGGTGGAAAATATGAAGTTGTAGTGTGTAGACGTTGGGAAAACACATATGTATGTTAGAGCAATTGTAGGTGATAACAATAGTACTAGGATTAAAATAAATTTGATAGATTAGAATTAAAAAGTTAGAAAAGACTATATTAAGTAAAAGTTATAAAAGATTGTAGTGTACATAATGTGTATGTGTTGAAAAAGTAAATATTTATGTTGGAGCATTTGTAGGTGGTAAATTTGTAGATTGGAGACAATTTGTATAATTAGTATGCTTAGTGAATGACCGTAGTATGAAGGTCATTTGATGGAAATAAAAATGAAGTGTGTATTTAATTTGATGTATGGTACAATTTGAAAGTAAAATAGTTACGAATAAATCGTAGATTTATAAATACAAAACATATACTAATCGAAACTGTTAATTACATGATACGATTGTTACATGCTGTGTACTAAAATGGTTGATTATGCACTTATGTTAGGTACGCAATGGCTGGCATTGAACAATTGTTCTTGTTTTATGGGAGTGGTCTCGTACGTGATGGGCCGTATGGGGCGGACTGTCAAATTGCGAGCGACCGTGATCCGTGCACCCTACCGAGCGCCATGAGCTTGTCCGAGCTACGGAGGCGGGTCCGTTCAGCGCTCGATCGGATGCACCGCAAGGAAGAAGTTACGGATCGAGGCAGTCTATGCCTCAATGGTGGATGACGGAAGGGAGAGCATATGGCAACTTCTGAAGGTGACCAATGATGCCTCATGGGCGAACTATATGGAGGTCGTGTGCAACCCTGATGCTGCGATATATGGCAGGCCAATGGTGTATGTCGAGTTCGTGGAGAGGCGTAATCATCACCATGGTTGGTTCTCCGTGTACTGGTGGAGATGCAAAGGATCGGGTTCATCTCCGCGGTCATGAAGATGTTTCGCGGGAGAACATGTGGGCGAGGAAGTGGGTGATGAAGACGGCAGAGGCGTATGACAATTTCCAGCCCAACGAAGGTGTGGACGAGAGGTGGTGGGCCGCCCGTATTGGATCGTCATGAGTATCTTGGGGATCGTGGAAGAAGAGGGCAGCGAGGAGGATGAGGAGGTGGAAACAGCAGTTCGAGAGGACGAGGATGGCGAAGGTGCAACCGAGGGGTGGTAGGTCGTGTTGTGACGACGACGGTGGTACGTGTCGCCCGCATCGACGACATCGCAGCGGCATCCCTAGTGCCGCCACAAGCGGAGGAGGGAGAATGGGGTTCAGCCGAGGCGCACTCTTTTTGGGGCAAGTGCTTCCGAATAAGAGTGCGGTCCAAAGAGTTATTCAGAGACATGCCGCCAACATGCTTCGGACGATCGGGTCCATAAGTCAAAGCCGACACGTGACGCTGTGAAGTGTGTCGACGGGTCATGTGGTGGCAAAGTCCGTGCACAACGGTACAAGGGTGTTGGCACCGAAGTTCGGATAACGGTGCTCCAAGATCACGATTGCGAGCTTGCGGGCCCAAGACATAGACACCACAACATGACATCATCGTATGTTGCGGAGCTGGTCACGCACTCGCCCAGCGGATGTGTCAATTACCCGAAGGTTCTAATGGCGTATAGCGAACACGCGGGCTACGAAGTGAGCTACAAGAAGGTGTGGCGAGCGGTTAAAGGTGCCTGACGGTATGTATGGGACGACGAGGAGGCGCACGACCTGGTCCCAAGAATGTCTGATCAAATTTCACAACCAAACCTACCACGCATATAAACAGCGAACAGAGAGTTCATCCTACGGAGGGTCCGAATCTGTTTCATTCTTGATAGGGTGTTCGGGCCTTCCATCAGCGATACAAGGGTTCGGTGGTGCCGCCCAGTGCTAACTGTGAGATGGGACGTTCTCGTCCGGCAAGTACAAGGGTACAATTCTCACCGCATTGTACCGATGCAAATGACCGCCATTCTCGATGGCATTTGCAATTGTGGAGAACGAGAATACGTAAAGTCGGCTTTGGTTCCTATGCAATTTGAAGCATGCCGTAGTGCAAGAGCGCCTGGTGTGCCTTATCTCCGACCGCAATGCAGCTTGCCGTCGCGCGGCGTAACGTTGCGAGTATCGGGACGCAGCCCCCTTCCAAAGTGGATCGATGTGAAGAACACGTGCATGAGGCATATTGCGCGAACTTTCATAGAAGGTTCCGTAGCAAGGACCTAATGAAAATGTTCAAGAAGCTATGCATGCGTAACTAAAGCGGAAGTTCGACACCTTGTGGAGGCGGCTCGATCAGAGGCTACGAAGCATGTGCATACTGAGCAGGGGGCCGTGGAGGGGGATCCACAAGAGTCGGGTATTCTCGAATGGGTTCAGCCAATGCACCGACTTGGAAATGTGGTCTTTGTTGCACGACAACGGTGGGGCAAGGTATGGGATCATGACAACCAACATGTCGGAGGTTTACAATGGCGCCTTGAAGGGCGCCGATCCCGCCGATCACGGCAATCGTGGATGAGACTTGGAACCGCATGGTCGGTTACTTTGTGAATAGAGCCATGATGGCGCAGAAGCACGTTGAGGAAAACAAGCAATACTCTGAGGTAATGCAGGCCTTCATGGACAGGAAGATGGAGAAGGCTCGATCCCACATTGCTCAGCCCATTGATGGCTTAAGGAGGAAGTTTGAGGTGCGCCTAAGGCAGAAGTATGTCATGGGTCACATTAGAGGGGAGCGCAAGCAGGTATGCACGATTGGTGATGAAGCATCTTGCACCTGCAACAAGCCCCAACGCCTGCACAAGCCATGCTCCCATGTGTACGCGGCTGCACACAGATGGAACCAAAGCGCCGACACAAGACATCTCCAAGTACTACGACATGCAAGACTTGTATGCAACCCGGAGTGCAGAGTTCCATTCCTACGGGTAGACATGCACTACAGAGAATTATGGCGGGAGATAAAGTGGGTGCCCAACGATGCATCAAGCATGTCGGTCGTGGAAGACGACAAAGCCGCCGATCCGCAACGACATGGATGAGAGCCGAGGGGATCGTGTTCGGCGCCGAAGTGTAGGCTATGCAAGACGATTGGCCACACCTTGATCGGTGCCCAAACAGGCCAAGATCAAGCAACGCTCCGTAGTACCTACCACAATCCATATGTAATGTATTATTCGAGGTGTACGCTGAATTGTTGGCTCGATGTAGCTATGTCTTGCACATTACCATGTTATGTATGTTTCGCACATTCCATATGTTTTCTTGTCGTGTGGGTCATATTGGAGTGCACATTTTATATATGTTACATTCCAGACGTTTCCTATCATTACATTTGTTGTTAGTTATGTTGTTATTTGTTGCACATTTTTTATAATGTACACCAACTTGTTGTCCTTCTTTGGCAGACATGGCGTCGAGCCGCTAGATCCCGCTGGGACGAGCACCATAGATGCCATGTGTGGTTGTCCGAGACGCACACGGGCCTCCTTGCTTCGCCCTTAGGGCCCCAGAGAATCTGGCGTTTAGACCAGCGGTACATCCCACTATCGGGACACCGGTCCGCTGCCCATTGCCCGCATGTTGGATCTACCGCATGGGTTCCAGATGATGCGCCATCGCTGTCCGCTCGTTGATCGATGGAGGCCGAGACTCACACCTTCCACTTCGGTGGGGAGATGACGGTTACTCGCAGACGCCACGATGATTACAGGTCTACCCGTCCGTGGTGTCGCTGTGGTGCCACCCGAAAGGCAGCAGATTGGAAGGTCCGCTCGGTCACCGGTTCGGTCATCCGATCCGAGACAACGCAGCCGGGTGCCACATGGATGGCTTCGCCGCTACATGACCCGCCCCGCAGACGCAGATGAGGACGTGGTGCGGACACACCGCTGCATACCGCTATATCTGCTCGGGTGGATCTTGTTCCCTAGCACGACCGAGACTCGTGCGACCTAGCTACATACGATAGCCGAGTCCTTAGCGGATGGTCGCCTGGTCGCAGCCACAGATAGCCGGGATCGCAGCTTCTTAGCGCCACATACCGAGGCTTGTGTGACGCCGCGCAGCACCTCACCAATGAGCCGGTCCTAGCCGCCTGCTACCTTCTCCTTCAGTTGTGGTCATGGGAACACTTCCCCGTTGGCAGGCCTTCCTTTGGTCGTGTTGTGCACCCTTATGACCTCATCCCGCAGTTGTACGGCCTCGATGATGGTGAGGACCCCGTTGATGCGCCCACAATGGGTACACGTTGGACGCATGCTCAGTTGAGGTGGGCCAGGGACAGACCGAGACGTGCGTACACGGATTTCCACCAAAGGTTCGAGCTTCTGCCGTTTGGCGACGTTGTCTGGTGGCCATGGTCTCAACGGTTCATTGCGAACACGGCCCCCCACGGGTTGTCATCTCAGTGCGAGCAGGATCACAGGTACTGGATGACCACCTGCCACTTGGTGTTTGCGCACTGCGTCGAGCCATACAGCCCACACCGAGTTATGAGACGCTCGATCGCATCGGCAGGTCCCTCCCATGCTAGGACGCCCTCTGCGGATAGCACCCACCGTATGTCACTACACCCTAAGTTTCATTATCGCATTAGTCTCAATGTCACTACCCTACTAATTGTGTAATGTTTCAATGAAGGCAATCGAGAGAGGGCGAGCGTCAAGACCGGAGAGCCACACAACGGACGTGGATAGACATGTGGCGTGACCATGCGGATACGATGGTTGTGGATGAGACACGCCGGACGACCCGCGACGATAGGACATACCTTCGGTGGTACGATTCACGCACCCGCAGAGGCTTACAGGGAGCCGCCACATCCTCCACTTCGAGCGATTCACGAGGACGCCATACGTGGAGGTCCGGATCGCCATCTAGCCGCACGGCCGACTCAGCGGTACGAGATTACTATGTCATTACGCAGATGGATGATTACGCTTGAAATGACTATTTGTTTCACTGCAGGTGGACCGGCTACATCATATCGGGTACGAGGCTGATGATGCTATACGACGTAGGAAGTCAAATACCGAATCTCGGTGGGTAGGTTATATGCGCACCATCATCGATGACGCAAGGGGTGCGATACGATCCTTGAGTTGTGGTCGCCACCGAGATGACGTTGTTGGTACACGCGGTGGCGGACGTGGCCAAGGACCACCACCTCCCTCAGCACCACCATCAGCACGGCCATCGACGTCGCGTCCATCCCAGTCCGAGATTCGGCCCAGCTACGATCGCTCGGCCTCCACGCGCCTCGGATCGGCGGTTTGACAATTGCACACTATTTTTGTTCGGCTTACTTACTATTTATGTCTAACCACATGTTCGTCTTGCAGCATTTGCGACAGGATAGCACGCTACTACGGAGGGCGACGTCATCACGGAGGGCGACGGAGGAGCCATCGCGCTCTCCAGGCCGTCGGGGGCCCTCTCCAGGCCGACGGGGGCCCTCTCCAGGTCGACTGGGGCCCACTCCAGAGAGCGACCATGACTCGTCGTCCCAAACAGAGGGGGTGATGCCTCGACACCCCTACCGTGCAGTCCAACCTAGACGGCGGGACAGTGGTTTGGGCAGACGATCAAGGCATGACATCGCAGAGTACATGCACGACTACCCATCGACATCCGCTGCTCAGTGGTACCTGTAAATGCCTGTCATATTAGTAATTGTTATGATAAATTTTTGTACCTTTGCATTGCTTAATTCATTTGTACCATCTAAGCAGACGTAGACACCTCCTCCGAGTGGTCGAGCTCTATGATTTTTGGCCACCATCGCAACTCTCCACGAGTTGGACCCTCCACCACCGCCTCGGCGCAGCCTCACAAGACGATCTTCGCGACGCACCACGCCCACTTGTAGGTTCACCTTCTCGATGATCATATGCGTGCATTTGAGCGCGACAGAGATGATGAATGAATTTTGTAATTGTGCTTTTGTAATTTTCGTTATGTTTTTCAAGCGCTTGATCGCTTGATGTTCAAAGAAGGTTTCAGATAAAAAGAGATGCTCTTAGTTCTTTGATTTACTAGGGCATACATCCAACGGATCGATGACAACGGGACAACCCACATAATAAGAAGGCATCGTGCAATCACAACACGAAACAACACATATATTGCACGCACTGAATTGTAGCAAGTAGTACAACCACCAACACATGAACGAACATAACAACTAAAATACAACACAACCGTACATAAAACATTACCAAAATAGCTTGACGACAACATAGCAAAAACATTACCAACATACACGAGGAGAACCTCCAAAGACTACAACTTGAGGATAACAATAAACACAAGAAACAAAATAGCACACAACATTAAATTTATCTTCCACTCTAGTCTGTCAAACGATGTCGCATCCCGACGGGTCGCAACCCCACGACAACTCTCTCACGGACGAATGTTGTCCGCCCTATTTCCCATTTCATCCTCCCACACCCGTAATCGGCAACCACCAGCAGCCTTCCTCGCGATTCCATGACAAGACGATTTTTAAACTTACCACAACGATTTGAATGAACCCAAACAATCGACTCACCGAATGATAGGGGCACTTGTAGTAGTGTCGCCCAGATTCGCGCCGCCTGTGATGTCCTACGTCTAACCACCGTGTTGCAATTTGGGCACATTACCGTGGGTGCCCATGAAGACGCGCTGAGCTGACTCATTGCCTAGTCTGGGGGAGTGAGCACGAAAGAAACCTACAAAGATTGCGAACAACTAACTCAGGAGGGATGGCTCATTGCCTATGTGAGGGATGGCTCCGTTTTATAGCCTGTGGGGGGGCAGCCTCACGCACAAAACATGACAAAACGGGGCAGCTTTGCTCAGTGAGATGACAAAACATGCCAGCTTTGCTCAGTGAGATGACAAAACATGCCAGCTTTGCGCAGTGACATGACGAAACGGCGCAGCTTTGCTCAGTAGACATGACAACAAGAGGTCAGCTTTTATCAGTGACATGACAAAACAGGCAGCTTTCCGCAGGTGACAACACATGGGAAATTGCCAAAACAGGACGACAAAATAAAACACGACGGATACAACGTACAATCATACACCTCGTTGCCTACATGCCAAACGAGCCTCGTGGCACCCACATGGAGTATTGCTGAGGTGGACGCCTCGGACGTGGCTGGCCGTCGTTGTAGTGGCACGCACATATGCAGCTAGGGTTCGCGCAGCAACATCCGGGATCGTACGAGCTTCCTATGTTCACGACCTCCTCGTTGCCCCTCTCGCGCTGCATCTGCCGGGCGAGGTCGTTGTTCTCTCGTTGAGAGTCTCGATTCGCTCCTCCAACTCAAATATTCACTCCCATAATGTATTCACGCACATGGCAACATACCCTTCATGAGGCGGATTGATCCAGCGTGAGAAGTCGATTTCGCCATCCGCGGGAAAGAACGGTTAACAATGAGGATCCTTAAGTAGTAATGACAAATATACTATTAGCAATTTCTACCCTCGAGTATGGGCATCTCAAGAAACGCCGCCGCCATCGATCGGGCCATCCAAGACCCGCACGATCGCGTCCTCATTGTGTCCGCATTTTCGCCATGCAGGTTGAGCACGCCGCTTGGTATCAGCGATCGTGAATCAAGTTCTCCTCCTTTCCAAGGGAAGTTCTTCCTTCGGGACCCAACCGATCGACCATTCACATCCGACATGGTATGTTTTCGCACGACGGAGAAGGGGCCGGGCTTCGCTCGATTTAAAGAGTTCTCACGAGGGGCCGGGGACCAAAAACGATGCGATTGACACGTGTTCACGACCTCCGGTAGTAACGGGGCCCCTCCTGCGGCACGCAAGATGGAAAAGGGCCGATGCCCGAGGAGGTGCCATTATGTCATTACGCAGTTGTCAAGACAATACTCGCAGCTTTGTGCAGCGAGGGGACGAGTGGCTCGCTTTACGCAATGACAAGACGAGACAGGCCGCTTTGGTAGTGAATTTATTACGCTTGCGCTTAAAGAGCACAGTGTTTGCGCCAAAGCTCAAAAGGCTACGGCACTGAATTTATTACGAGACTATAGTCTCTGAAAAGCCTACATAGGGCCATTTATTGCTACACCGAATCCGTAAAAACGAAAGATCCTCTCCATGGACTATGCCCATCGCACCACATAAGATGCCTACATAAATGCCTCCAATGTCTTTCATACCACATATCCTCCTCAAGCCATCACAAATACTACTACACAACAATGTCTTCTCGAGGTCCGACCCATTTGGAGTGCCGAGTGGCATGAGCGTCCGGTGCCATTGCGGCTTTAGGACGATGTTGCGAGTCCGACGGATCGAGTAGAACGAGCCAAACACGGCCGTAGGTTCTTCAAGTGTCCGGACCTTGATGACGACTTCGTGGTAACGACGACAACTAAATCATTTGTTTTCGTTATCGTTTTCGACTTGATCCATGACATCTACCACGCCATATAGGCTTGCACGCTCATCGAATGGGTGGATCGGTGTCGCCGCATGGCCACTAACCGGCCGTGCGGTGGAAAACAAAGGACAATACTTTGTCAAGATGACTCGTGCTCGCGAGGTGGAACGGCTGATGCGCTTGAGCAAGAACGCCGCGTGAGGGTGGATCAAATCCGTCAAGGGCAAAGAAGATGAGCCGCAAAGGAGGCGGAGCATTTAAGTTCGTGAAGCACCATCAAGCGTCGGGAGGAAGAGCTTCAAGCTCGTGAGGCGCTCTCAAGACCATGAGTAACAGGAAGAAGGCTGCAATGAGCCATCTTGTATGCGACAAAAAGGGGAAACAACCACGCTACACCCAGTAGACAAAATGTAATAGACCCAGCAAGTTTTTTTCCCTAAGGCATGCATGTTAGGATTAGTGGTGGAATTCTCAACATTACAAGTACAGAGTTCCACACATGCCACGTGCCAATTGTCACATCACTTACCACTTTATATATCGAATCTACAACTTACATTGAACATAAACTTCTATTACAACTTTATCTCATATTTACGGAGTTTATAACTACAAAATTGACAAAACATACAAACATTATGCGGATTGCAAACCCTTAAAACATACCAAACCCTAAAAGTCACTTACCACTTCATATATCGATCGTTTTACGTACAATCGTTCCTAAAAAAAATTACCATAATTTTTTATGCATCTTCAACGAGCCAATCAACATAAACTTGTTTTACAATTTTATCAGATTTTTTTCTGTTTCACAACTACAAAATTAACAAAACTTATAATCATTACAGATCCCACGTGTTCAATATCACTTTCATTCATTTCGTCCAATTGTTTATATCACATTTGTGCTCAAAAAAAATTTCATTAAATTGCTTCTAATTAAACAACATACCATAATCAAAATTTGTTATTGTCAGTTCATCACATTTTTCACGGTCAGCAATATATGAAAATCACAAATACACTAATCGTTACTTCACACAAATCACATTACTCTCTCAAACAATATTTTAAAATTTTTAAAATTGCACAATACATTAAACGCGCGCTCGGCGGGGCAACGCGCGGTCGGGCGGGGCGTTCGCGCGCTCGGGCAAGCGCGCGCGCTTCGGGCGGAGGTCGCGCGCGTCGGGCGCCAACGCAGGCGATCGGCGATCGGTACCGCACGACCGATGAATAAGGCGATCGCGTCGCGGTACCGCATCGCACGACCGCCACGGTCGCCTCCCGTGATCTCGCGCTCAAAAGGGGTCCATTTTGGAATTTTTGCTTCGGGGGCCAAAAATGGAATTTTCGAGAGGCATAGGTCCAACAGTGTCCAAAATTCGTTCACACCTGGATCTGCACAAAGGCTTCAATGGCTTGTGTTGACTCAGTTTTCACTGCGGGACACTATAGATAACTTCGGTGGCCTTGATATTGGAATTGGAAACCTCACTTCCTCGGCGTGTATATGTTACGATCACTTGTCGAATGTCACACGGGAGGTGGAAGATACGAAGCCATGATAAGGAACGCATGTGGCACTCTTCCCAACCGTCCCATCCCGAAATTACGAGATATGGTGAGCTAAAAGCCTCCAAGGAAAAACAAAGAAGACAGGATCAAGAAGAGGAGAGTGAAGAGGTATCCACACAAGCAAAACCGGTTTAATTCTCAACCTTCTTTTCTTTCTTTCTTTGTCTTGTATATTAAGTAATTCCTTTTTATTTTGTAAATGCAAAAGGAGAGCAAAGAGGTACTAATTCATCTACACGAGTAAAAATGGTTTGACTCACATTCATCCTTTCTTTGACTCGTATATTAACTCCCCTTGTAATTCGCAAGTTCGCATGGATGACGCTTGAGGTCGCTAGTATCAACAACATAGGATGCTTGGGGATGAACCGCTAGTGACAAAATCTAACCCTCAAGCTCTTAAGCAACGCATGTGTAATTTTCTCTCCACAGATAATCCTTCAACATAGTAATGGTTTCACCTCGTTAGGTTAACTATACATCGTAGTAGTAAGATAGATAAAATGGTAAAATGGCACCGTAGACCAAAGAGAATGGAAGAAAAGCAACTCCAGTTTTTGTGGAGTTTCACAGAGCATTCTGGAAAGAACACTAATGCAGACAGCAGATTTTTTTGGTTCATTTGTTGAACGCACATAAAAAAAATACTGCAAAGAAAACGTTGCACAAAACTTCAATCTTCGCCACATCAAGAAAACTTTTCTTTTGTTTTGGCGGGTGGTGGTCCATCGTCACCGGATGAATTTTTTTGTCTTCTATTTTTTGAAACAAGATTTTTTTGTCTTCTACACCAGAGGATTTGCTGATTTGGCACGTCAGAGGACATTGGGAGGAAACAGGCGTGAGAATACATTTTTCGCCTATCTAGATTGAACTGAAATTAATACCTTTTAGAATCTTATGCTCTACCTCTTGATGATGTGTAACATTTGGTACGAAGTTTACTCAATGGAGTTAAACATCAAAGGATGAATTGGAATACACTTCCTGCCTTCATGGTTGCCGACTAGCTTCTCTTTTCATAGTTTATCTTACTCAAGTACGATAACTCTAGATTGAACTCAAATTAATAGCTTTTAGAATCTCATGCTCTACCTCTTGATGATGTGTAACATTTCCTTGTAAAGAAAACAGAGCGGCTCTTAGTCTCTTACACTGTGCAATCGAAGGTGTTACCCTCCGGTAACCTCTGGAGAGGACCTTTCATGCAAGCATATATCCTGCATACGAGTATAAAATGCTAGAAAAAACAAATTTCATGGCCTATTCTTGTCCAAATCTCTACCAAGTTGAACGGCTGAAAATTGAAAAACCATACTTATTAGCACTACAACTACTGATGTAATAGTTTTGTTCTATGATTTTGATTTATATAACTACATTAATGAATAACGGTAGTTGTTATTGCTCCAAACAAACAGCTATTAATGAATAACTTCGTCGTCCTTCCGTTCCCCAGTCCCCACTACTAGGCGACCGACACGGTCAACCTGCCCTATCCCAAATCCCTGCAAGGTTGCAATCCCCTCGTCTCCTCTGGTCTCCGCCTCCTCTTCGCCACGGCCTCCCCTTGCCACCCAGAACCCCCACCACTCGCCTCCCCCAAACGCAAGCTCAACCCTGCCACCATCCATGCGTCCGCCGCCTCCTCCCCGACCCCGCCTCCTTGCCCGCCCCCTCCCGAGCCCCCATCCACCGTGGCCCACGCCGGCTGCAGCAAGAAGGACAAGAACAAGCCCTCAGGCGGCCGCATCAAGGGCGGAGGCGACATGCGGCGCGAGGCCAAGTCCCGGGCCCTCGTCCGCAGCCGCCGCCTCGCCGAGAACGCCTTCTACCGTCGAAAGCGCCGCGCCGCCTCGTGGAACCAGGCCGACACTTTCACCGACGCCGAGCTCGTGATGAGTGGGCTCAGCTACGACCGCGCCGTCCGCTTCATGGACGGGTCCGACGACTCGCGCCTCCGCCACCGGCACGACTGGTACAGGTTCGGCCGCTACGGGCCCTACTCCTGGCGCAGCATCGTCGTGGGGCCTGGAGCGATAGCATCGAGCTTGGATGTGATGCGCCTGATGAGAGTGATAGTGTGGGTGGTGATGACGGTGGAAGTGAGATTATTGATTGGGTTGAGGATGATGGGTTTGATGAGGGTGGTGATGATGGGTGGTGATGACTGTGCGTTATGTATCTGGCGTCGCAACTGCTATTGTCAACATCCCCAGAATTCGGTGCTGCTGAGTTCAAGGAAGCAAAAGTGGACCCAATATCTCAATTCCTACAATTGCAGCATGTAGTTGAATGTTCATTCCTATGCTAATTGCATGCAGTGTCTTCTTTCTCGAGCTGCTCTTGGTAATATTGCAGGTATGGTACTGTTTGTATTTCTTCGTTTATTTCAATATTTATGATATGTACTCATGGTTGATACCCTTAGTTACCATTTCTGTAGCTACTGTTATACAATATTTGCATCTGCAATGAGCATGGATGATTTCACTTAAGTGATAGCATGGCTATGCTTTACACCCTTTTTCCCTTGAAAATGTATCTGGCCATCAGTTGATCTTTGCTCCGAACCACTAGTTCGTGTCATCCTCTACATCACCCAATGTGCGAGTTCATTGAGTACAAGTGAAATAAAAAGTAGTGAACAAAGATCTCTTGAAAAGCCCTTTTGGTATATATTGGCACTGGCATGTATAACTCTGTTACTAAACAATCAGCTCACCCAATTGTTTTCATCATTCGATCTTATAAGGAGTATAACATAGTGCAATGCAACCTATATTTCTTGGTATACTCAGAATCAAGTATGATGCCCTTTGAAATAGCATTTATTTGATTGTAGCATTACTTTTTCACTGACAACAAAGTCTTAATGTTTTATTTGTGACCATTCCTGTCTCAGATTCCTTTTCATATGGCCACGAAGCACTTCCATGGGACAAGCAGATATCCCCTGCGAATTCTTCCCTCACATTACTATCTTAGATTGTGGGGCATAAAGGAGCCTTATATTGTGGTGGGTGCATACATCATGTCATGCTTCTTAACTGTGTTGCCGGGATACCCTGGTCTTGTTTCGGCGTAAAGGGAAGCTTAGGTTACCATTTTTTCATTATTTTTATTTCATTTATGTAGTGTACTTTTAGAACGGTAGCTGCTTCAGCTTTGCCAATCCTACGGTTCACTGATATGCCAAAAATACAAGAAAATGTTTACTATGGAGTTTGTAGGATCCCCCCAAAAAGGAATTTGTATGATATACCATGAGCTGTGGTATCTTCTCCCTTGCGCAAAACTGTAGCTTTTGGAGCTGTAATCATCCGTATTATCTGTCTATATTATCCGTTTTCGAGCCGAATCTGTTATATATCCGTCTCGACAGTACCGTATTCGAAACTCCGAATATTTCGAATTTGTATTCGTATCCGGTCTTACCATATTCGACTCCGAATCCGGAGAAAAAAATGTAGATTACAATACGGTTTAAGCAATATCTGTCCAAATTCGATCCATTTGTACCCCTAGTGGAAAGGCAAGAGGAAATCACGGGCCTTTTCATTTTCCTATGTACAGAAAGCATCGCTGCATAATCAAATCACAGGCATCTGTATGTCTTTTTGTCCATGACTGCTTAGTCAGAGAGAAAATTTGTTCGAACAATTAACATAGGTTTTAGCAGTGTACCCTAGCAGACACAGGGAGTGCTTCAATCTTCACAAAATTCCTCCTAGCCAACTAAAAGCGCGGCCGAGGGTGATATGCAGCAGGACAGCCAAAGAAGAACAATCTGAGCCAAAGATACAATGCAGTTGACAACAGGTCAATGAAAAGACAAACCTGAGGGTTTGAAGGCAATGCGGATGGTGTCGCTGAGGTGCTCAACAGACAAATGAATGCGTAGGCACCGGCGCACTGGCCATGGCTGCAGGCATCTCACCGGAGAACACATCAAGGCCAAAAAAGAATTTCAACCACCGAATATTTGTGAAGAGGAGACGCCGTCCTTTTTTATTTTATTTGATGATTCGAGCTATTGAGGTCCACCTCTTCCTTTTTCACTATGGGCTTGATCACAACTCCTTACTTATCTCTAGTTACTTGATCGTACTGGTAAATCGAAAACAAAATTGCAACGTATCGGAAAAGCACTACTAGTGAACATCACCTGCATAATGAAGAGCTGGAAGGAAACAACGGTGACACGAGGTTGAGAAGCCTCAAACCAATTAAGGCCCTAAAAAACAATTTTTTTTGGCTTTTACAGATTTTACATATTTTTGGAATTGCACTTCCTAATTTATATGTATAGAAATTAAATTCCTAATTTTTCATTTAATTCAATTTATGATTTTTAAAACAAATTTATAATTTCATTTAATCTAAAATTTAATACCTAACATATATTTATACAGATTGAATTTCGTAATCTTATTTAGTTTTTATTTTGAATGAGCATATTTGTGGCATTTTACATATGAAAAAACAAATTTCTAATTCACATATAGTTCTTACTGGAAAATTTAATATTTTTATTTTACTTATAATTGGTATACATATAAAATCTTTTATTATCCTTTTATTTTATTCCAAATTTGCATATTTTTATATTGTACTTTATAACATCCCAAAATTTGGTTTTCTATTAAAATTAATTAATTTAAAGCATTCGGATTTTATTTGGATTTTCTGTGTAATCCTGGAAATCAATCTCCAATTTAAAATTCAAATCCTATTCTAAATTCAAAATCCAAACTTCAAAATTCAAATTCAAGTCTCAAATCTGAAAATAATTCCCTTTCTCTGGGCCATGCCCATTTTCCCTTTCTATTGGGCAGAGCCCAATTTTTCTCGCTCAGCTAGTCCTTTCTTTTTCTTCCTTTCTTCTTATTTCCCCTGCCTTCTGCTCTATTGCCCATGCGCCAGCTCCAGGTCAGCCGCCCGAGCACATGTGCATCGCACCGCCTGCGTTGTCCAGTCGCCTCCACGTGCCATCTGGAAACCACTACATTCAAGCTACAATCACCTTGCACCATCAATTCTGGTTGTTTCCATTTGCGTTCAATGAGCACGGAAGTCCCGATTCAAGACGGTCGCCATCGATCCTGTTGCGGTTGAGCTCCTTCCTTGCC
This sequence comes from Melocanna baccifera, assembly GCA_036346265.1. Classification (NCBI taxonomy): domain Eukaryota; kingdom Viridiplantae; phylum Streptophyta; class Magnoliopsida; order Poales; family Poaceae; genus Melocanna; species Melocanna baccifera. The sequence goes on along the minus strand of CM070676.1, from coordinate 19,156,481 downwards.
ATCTCTCGCCCTATAAATTGGAGTCCTAGGACCGTAATGCACCCCTTCACACTCTTCTCAAACCTCACCACCTTCCGTGCACCATTACCTCTACGAGTGCTGTCGTCCCAAGCATTGGCCGCCACCTGTCATCACAATCTCTCTTCGGTGAGGATCTTCAAGTTTTGTTCACATCATCTAGTGTTCTAGCATCCAAGAGATCAATCCTCTAAGTTAACTTTGTTTTCATGCAGCTAATCACCCGGAATCGAACTTTCCCAAAACTGGCCGAATGCGCTTCTCGCTATCGATTCGTCATCACCGGTGAGCCGTATTTCAATTCCTCGCACATACGCTATCTCCACCATCTCCTCTACCTATGCCATGCCCCCATTCGGCCAATGCACCGCTGTGGAGCTCTGCCATTGGTGCCACCTCCTTTTTGCCACCAGCCACCATCACCTCGCCACCTCCAGCTTTCTTCGGCCGCACCAACCGCACAGGAGCACTCCATGCAGCCATGTTAAGCTCATGCTCATGCTAACTCCTGGAGAATGTCGCTGGAGCATCATCACCCTCGCTATGGCCTCCACTTGCACACTACCAGCCCGCCACAGTGTGCCGCCACCCGTGCTGCCACCTCCCATCTCCTCCCTGTGGCCCAACCAACCCATTTTGGCCATCGGCCTGACTTCCCTGCACCTTCACTTACCGTCATAGCCGCCTCCTCTGCTTCCCTCTTTATCCGTCTCTATTTCACCAACAAGCTGATTCCAATCGTTGATTTTGATTTCTAATTTCATTCCCTCTCTATTTCACCGACAAGCTGATTCCAATCGTTGATTTTGATTTCTAATTTCATTCCAAGGAATATTCCTTTGGAATATTCTTTTTCCTTCTCATTTTTAATGTTTCGATGGCCCATTCTCCATAGTTTGAATTTCGAATAGAATGATTCAAATTTATAAATTCATATAAAATCATAATATACCCATTTCTACCCTATTTTTGAATTTTTGGGTTTTATTTGAATTTATTTTGTTTTAGCTATTTTCTCGTGTAGACTTCGACGTTCTAGAAGAGTGCGACTTCGCCGACATTTCTCACCACCAGTACACAGAGCAAGGAAAGTTACACTATTGATCATATTGAACTCAATATTTTAAATTATGTATATTCTATTTTAAATTATTAAGCTTGCTTATTTTTATTCAAGTATAGTTTAAATTCTAGCTTAAACTTTAGATAATTCTCAATTCCTTGTTTATGGCCAAAATTGAATTTGATCACACAATACCTTGTCACCATAGCTAAAACTCTAGTTAGTAGACTAGTATTGACTATAAACTTTATAGAAAATCTTAGACATGCTTAGAAAGAAATCTAGGCTTACGTAACTTTTCACATGAAATATTGAGTTTTAAAATATATCTTTGACATTGGAGTGTCAAGGAGGTTTATGAAACATTTAGCAAAATAAAATAAAAGCTTGGTTTGGACTTAGACAAATGGTTAGATGGTGGGTGCTTGGTGGCACAATATTGGTATGTGAAAAGTATGCCTATGTCAATTAAGAATTGGTCTGTGAGCTCCTGTTACAATGCCATATCGTACTACCGCAAGTCTAGTATAAAATAGACCTAACTAACTAATTGGTGGGTTCCAACCTTGGTTTCACTACAAGTTGAATGTGGGTGTGGTGGGGCCACTGATAACTCATAGGGCGCAAGAGAGGGCCCCCAACTTAGTGGATTCTATGTTATGTTGAAACCTTAGCGGGGCACAACCAAGTTGAAGATTACACATTATAAATGCCTTGTGATAATCACTTAGTAACATACCTAAGAAAGCGTGTATGGCTAACAATATAAATTGATTATTTCTTATAGGTAAAGTTGTACGACCTCTATAGAGTGTTCAACTATCTTGGATAGCCGTGCCTGTGGTCATGGGCAAACCGAGCAAATTTTTTCATAGATTAGACTTTGTTTATCAAAACTTGATTATATGAAGATGATGAGATCTTTTAGAAATGATGGTCTGGATGGGGATGCCTGTGGATAGGTTAGTGGTAGGTTGGACCTACACTAACAATATTATTTTGATTAAAATATAGTTTTATTTACTTATTTGTATTAAATTCAACAATTTACATCTATTTATTGTATTTACTTATCAAATTGTCTCTTCGCTCAAATAATCATATTATGCATTCCTTGATATTGCCCTTGCATGCATTCACTCTGTTATTGGTGTAATTTGAGGAGTACAATAGTGCTCACTCTTGCTTAAATATTGTTGCCAAATGAGGACTGCTTTGACTATGGTGGGAATCAGGAAGAGTAGGTTGTGTCCCACAGTCATTGGCCTATGGGCGAACTTGTTGGGCTTCTCCACTGCTACTTCCTTCTTCCACTGCTATAGTTATTTGGCCAATGGGCCGTGGTTTTGTAAAACATGGCCATAAGGCCCATACTCATTTATTTGATAATAATTTTCATTATGGATGATATGTTTCTTAGTTACCACTATGTGCACTAGCTATTCTTGGATTAGTGTGATTTATATAGAGGATCTGGATGTGTTGTTTCTGGGTCTAACATACTTGATGCATTTTTTTAGTTTCGGCTGAAATTCGTATACAAATATAAATGATAATTTTATTTCTTACTTTAGTTATTTGTGGATTTTTATTTGAAATTCATATGGAGATCATATTGTTGATTTTTTTATTTTTTATTCAAAATTTCTATTATTTTGGATTATACTTGACATGGACTAACTTCGGTCTGCTAGATGGACGATAGATATTTTCTTTTTTCGATTAGCATGGAAAATTTAATATTATTATAATTTAGTTTTGGAATTTGCATTTTTTTGGATTGTACTTCATGTGTTTTTTTAGTTTTAGTCTAAATTCCTATAATTCTATTTTCATTTTGTGTTTTCTTAATTTTATTTTATTTTATTTTTATTCAAAAATTTAGTTTTTTGAATTGTACTTGACATGGTCTCTTTCTTTTAATTTTCTAATTGTATTCTAAATTTTATTTATATGTGGTTGTGTCTTTGGTAGTAATATGGAAATCAAGTTGCTTATTTTCGTTTATTATTTATTCTGAATTTCAATTAATTTGGATTGTACTTGATATGGGCTCTTTTGTTTAATCTAGGCCGTTATAATTCAGTTCCACTAGATGCTTGGTTAGATATTTCTGGTTAACATGGGAGCGTCCTTGGAGTGCCTAATTAGTATTGGTATAGTTATTCTTCTTTTATTTTATTTTATTTCTTCTAAAATTTAGTTAATTTGAATTGCACTTTACATGGTCTCTTTCTTTTAGTTTTCTAATTTTCATTTAATTATTATTCTCTTGAATTTTAGTTATCTATGGATGTATTTTTTTTGGTAATTGTATGGAAATCAAGTTGCTAATTTTCCTTTATTATTTATTGTAAGTTTCAGTTAATTTGAATTGTGCTTGACATGGACTCTTTCTTTTAGTTTGGGCTGTTATAACTTGGGTCCACCAGATGAAAGGCTAGATATTTTTGGTTAACATGGAAGCTTCCTCGGAGTGCCTAATTACTATAGATTGATAGATAGATTTGCTTCCATGTGTTTGTGAAAACAAAAAGGAAACATAACATATAGAGAACAATGTAGTTCATTAATTCTATATTGAATATACAAAATTACATGCTCTCACAGGAGTCCATCCTTTTTTTTCTACGTCTATGCTTTAGAAGTATATATGACTAGAGATTACGTAGTTTGCTGCTTCTCAATGCCTTTGCATGGTGTTCGGTTAATTACATCTATAGGACAAGCCTACAGAATACCTCCGATTAAGTTATGTTTGTGGTCACTGTCTTTGAATTCATGTTGCTCATCCATACGCATGTATTTTTTGGTGTAGATGTAGGTGGTGAAGATGCGGATGTCATGCGGGTGGCTTTGTTTTGCTGATGCCCGGTCACAGTACACCATCGTCGTGCCGATTACTGGATAGAATATGTCAAATGACTATCACCTCATCGGTGCCTAGTCATGTGTATGCCTGCCTTCATCGATCGCTGATGTGTGCATTGCCTTTGCCTCGTCGGTGCCCAAAACGGAGTGTCCAGTCCTGTCCATTTTGGGATCGTGATGGATTGATTTATGGTGGTAGCCATGATATGCAGTATCATCCTTTGCAATATCATCCAATTGTTAAATTGATCTACAGTGGTAGCCATGAGTACTTTTCTTCTCATCAGGGGAGATCAAGTTGCTCACCATCAAACATGGTGTTGCACCTTGTAGCATGTTGTCAATGAAGAATGAGATGCGCATATTTAGAAGAAATGAGTAACATTGTTTTGCTATTTGTCCTCGATCTTCTCCTTGCGTGGCTTCTGATCTCATGTCGCTCTATGTGGGCGAGAGGTTGTGTGTGCATCGTGTCTTAGTCAGATTTATGCGGGGACGAGAGGCTATGTTGTATTATGCATATTGTGTTTCAGCATGTCACCTTGTGGGCACACTATGCGCTGCATGTACGTGGTTTGGCGTGTTGCTATGTATGTGCGCCGGTAGGCGGTGATTGTGCATGCCTCTGGCCTCTATGTTTGTGCCTTGGTGGCATGTGCATCACTCTAGCCTCTATGTCTCATGTATTTCGATTGGCGATGACCAACTCGCGCGTGTGTGCACACCCATGGGGCGAGGCTCGTGTGCGGCCACTCCGGTGAGGGTTCAATAAGGGTGCAAACAAAGCAGATAGTTCCTTATCGTCTGTTTGAATAAATTTGGATCTTGTTCAAAGCGTGAAACCAGATATCTATGATTTTTGTGGTATATCAGAGTCAGCTCCAAACAATTTTTACTAGATACGGAAACAAATTTGGGATGGAGGAATCCATTGGATTTGGATCTATCCGAAAAATTAGTCGAAGCTATATGGAAAAGTATATCCGGTAACTATATGAAACAATAGATAATAGCCAATAGGAGTCCTGACCTGAGTCCTAACTCGGTTAGTGTTACCGCCTATGAGTCTTGTCTCCTAACTCCCAATCCCTACCCTAACCTCCAAAATCCAAATCATCGCTGCCAGTTGGTCTCGCTGCCACCCTCCCTCGCCGCCACTCGGTTTGGCCATCGCCAAATCACCGCCGCCCTCCCTCCTCACCGCAGTGTGGCCACTCGATCTCACTACCACTAAATTGCCACCGCCCTCCCTCCTTCATGCGGCCACTTGGTCTCACCCGCCAAATCACCGATGCCCTTCCTCACTCGCCACCCTCCTTCCTCGCCACCGCCTCCCTTCCTCACCGTAGCCACTGCCTTGCCACCACCAAATCATAGCCTCCTCCCTCACACCGCCACTCAATCTCGCCGCCACCAAATCGCCACCACCCTCCCTCCTCCTCGTTGCCCTTCCTTATTGTTACACTGGAAAGATCGTTCGCCATTGAGGTTCATGTCTATTTGCAAGAATGTATTATTTCAATGGGTTTGCATTATATTCTTGTAGAATTCTTGTAGAGTTCTTGCAAGAATTAAGAGTTTGCAATTCCACATATCCTTTCCACTTTTGTTCATATTCATTTAAAAACTAATTTTGAATTATTTTTGGTATACAACTTGACTTTGCTCATTTTGCATGCTCTTTGACCACAATATTTTCATCTAGTATAGCAACCAAAGAATGGGAGAAATGGTCATATCCCTTGTAGAAATTCCAAGCTAAACTAGAAGAGGTATAAGATTAGCATATTTTGTTGCAAACTATTACAGTGGTTGGACTCGATGCAATGATCATGATCCTCTTTGTAAATTGTACTAGTCCAAAATCAACTAGTGCACACAATGCAGTAACAATGATACATATCAAGAACAAATGACAAACTTTATTAATTACAAGAGTACGACCTTATAGTCAAAGTTTACATCAATGCTCATTGGAAATAATAAATAAAGGAAAATAACAGCGGAAGCAAACTAATAAAAGCAAAGCCTTTGGGCCTACCTATAGGCAGACGACAGTAAGACGCGGCCTACTCGTCCTAGTCCTCACTGTAGTCAAAGTTGTTCTCCTCTAAGATGAGATAGCAATGATGAGTACAAATTTGTACTCCGCAAGTCACACGGGAAATAAAATGCAATATAATGATAGAGGCAACAAAGGAAGGTATATAGGGTTATTTGAGTGTAAAGTAACATTTAAAGAAATACAATAAATAAGTATGAACATGCTGAATTTAATATAGTAAGTAAAGACAATAATTTAAGCAAAATAATATCATTGATGCGAGCATTGACGACACTAACATAACCATGGACATCCCACCGGACCATCTTTCCCAAAATATCTCTTATGAATTCGATCCATGCACAAGCATTTTACAAACTATTTTGAAAAACAAAGCTTAATCCATGAAAAACCTTACTCAGAATGTCCATGATCGTGGGCACGACAATTCAGGATAGTTTATACACTCTGCAGAGGTTCTATAGATTTACCCACAAGACATGATCATCGTATATTGCCATTGGATAAGCACACTTCCTTTGGTGTACGATGAGAAGATCATGACAAGACCTTTACGGTGCTAAGCCATCAACTTGACTATACTTCCACTTATATTTCATCCTAATATGGAATCCACCAGATCGGGACCCCCTCTTGTACCATTTGAGACTTCTTATTACTTACGTCACTCTCACATTCAACATGTAGCGAGACTTAGATTGGAACCCGCAAATTAGTCACTAGAACTATCCTATACCAGTCTTGTGATAGTATGATAGGGCTTTGCAGCAGTAGCTTATAGACCAGTCTTTAATTGACTTAGGCATTTCCCACATACCCTTTGTGCCTAGCATCACCATTGTGTCAGCGAACTACAACGTGTGCCAGCAAGTACTCACCACCTAACCATTTGCCTAAGTCTAAACAAAATTTTATATTTTATTTTAAAATATTTCATAGACTTTCTTAACTCACCAAAGTTAAGAATACATTTTAGAAGATCATCATTTTATATGTAACGATTATCCTAAACCTAAAGGTATATCTATACATCTCTAAGTATTTGCTACAAAAATTCTCTAGTCATACTAGTTTACTAACCAGAGTTTTATTCTAGGGTGACAAGGGTATTGGGGAATCAATATCAATGGAGATATTAACAAGTAGGTATTAACTAAATTGAAACTGAATTGAAATACGTTGAATAAAAATATGCATGCAGAATAATTTAAAATAACATAATTTTATTTCACAATATGTAATCAAGGTGTGTGACTTGCCTTTCTCTGCGGGTTGATGTGAATCGTTGTCGAAGAATTCTTCTGAATTGTCACAGTCTACACGTGAAAATACCCAAGCAAACTTAAATAAAATTCAAATTAATTAAAATAAACTTCAAATATTAAAAATGAGGGTAGAAATTTATATATTATAAATTTGAACGGGTCCAATTGGAGTTAGGATGAAAGAGAACGGGCTTCCGGAAGTTTGAAATCTAAAGAAAAAGATTAAACTGATTTTTTAGAATTAATTTTCTAAAGGAAAAGGCATTGATAATGTCAGCAAGGGATTTTTTTTGGCCAAATTATTTTTCTAAAGAAAAAGAAACAGTAACGTCATGTTGATGTCAACCCTGGGTTTGACATGAGGCTGACAAGTGGGCCTGGTCTATCGTGGACTGAGTCCATGGACCATCGATTAGCTGAGGTGGCAAGGGGGATTTTGTGGCATTTATGTGGCAGATGACTCGGCCCATTTGTTGACGTGGCATGCCACATGTTAGACATGTGGCAGACACGTGGCTTAGGTAGGTTGGGATGCTGATGTGTCAAGCCACGTGGCGCTGATGTGGGTGCTGACTTAGCAAATTTAATGACGTGGCAGCCAGGTGGTGCACACGTGGGTTTGGTGGCTGATGTGGCTTAGAAATTTGATGTGGCCGCTGACTGTGTCGGTTGGTGCTCATGTGGCGTAATCGGGTGCGGCCGCGTGGCTACCATGCAGGAGTTGCGTTGAGGTGGTAGTCAATTTGGTGCTCTGCGGTCTGAGGTGGCTCGCTAGCCGACAGCCACGCACAGAAACTGATGGTTGCCAGTAGCAAGGGCCACGGTGAAGCTTAGCAAGGGGAGGAACTAAAAGAGAAGGGGACGGCAAGTTGATTTCACCTGCGTGCAGAGCTCGAGGGCGATTGATGGTGGTCGATTAGTAAGATAAAAGCGGTAGCGGCAGTCGGCGATCTTGGTGTTCCGACAAGCTCTTTCGTTGGTGAAGGTTGGAAGACGATCGCTCAAACGCAAGGATGCTGAGGACGACGACAGTGGGGTGTGGGAATGCTCGGAGCGGTGACGATTGCTCGCCGGAGGGTGGTTGAGGCTTACAGAGAGAAGGGCGCAGTGAGGGGAGCTCTGGCTAGCGGGAAGGAAGAGGAGCGAGGGGGGATGGGGCGGATAGCGCAGTGCTCAAGGGGTATTTATAGGGAGTCGGGAGGGGCAGAGCCGGCTCGAATTTCTCGCCGGTGATTGGGGAGGCAGCAGTGATGATGGACAGGATAGGGACGATCGATGCGAGAAGTTAGGCGTGGAAATGAGGAGATTTGGCACATGGAGCGCAGGAATGATAAGGGAGGCGGCCGGTGATCGTGCACGAGAAGTTAGGAGGTGCGAGAGGAGCGATGGAAATGGTGGCGGCATCGCAGGGGAGGAAGAAGGTGGGGAAGGAGCCGGCGAGCAGGCCCCAGCAGTCAGAGAGAAAGAGAGAGGGAGGGAGGGAAAGAGAGAGGCGGGAATGGGGGAGAGGCCCGATGGGCGACACATAGAGGGGTGGGGGCTCATCCGACTGTCCGGAGGCGTAGGCGCGGGATGGCTGCCATGTGGCAATGGAAAGGATTGGACTGAACATGTGGCGGCCTAGAGAGAGAGAAGGTTTTAAAATCTGAATTTTCTTTTAAACAACAGCCATAATATTCAAATAATTTTGGAAAATAGCAAATAAAGTCTAAAAATTCCATAAATGTTTTTAAAAAACATCTCTAGAGATATTCTGACTTAAGAAAATTATTTCCATTTTAGTTTGTATTTTAATTTTTATACTAAAAATACTTTTTGATCTAAAAATTGATTTGAAATTCCAGCAAAACACAAAAAATTCAGATAAAACCAAATAGGTTCAAATAATTAATTTGAATTAAGATTTTATAAAAATTCAAAATATTCTTTATTTAATATTATTTTTTATTTTTACTTAAATTACTTTTTAAAATAAAGCCTATTTAAAAGCAGAAAAGTAGGCAATTAAACTTTCGAAATTTCAGACAAATAAAAGCAATTATTTTATTAAATTAATTAATTAATATTTTTAAAATAAACAGCTGGGTTGTTACAACAACCTATTGTTTACCATCTTGCAAAAATAAAAATATTGGTTAACTTTTTAGCAATATGAATTGACAAGTGACAAGTACTGGGCCCTTTGTGTATTTCTGTTACAATTGTTCTAGCAACTTCCTATGTGTAGAATTATTGCTTTTGTGGTGCATAGTATACATAGTTGCTTTCAAGTAATGGAACACTTATCTTTGGTGATGATCATGCTTCTTTACCTATTTGCTAGGTACTGATAATTTGAGATGGCTGCTACAATTGCAAGTGTGAGCATTTGTGCAAGCACAGGAACATCCCCTATTGGTACTTCCACAACAGTTGGTACGGACCATTCGGCGCCACCGCCACCAAATGTCGATGCATTGGTGGCATATGAGACAACCACATCCATGGGAGGTAAAGGATATGTTGTTGTTGTTGATGTTGATGAAGAGATTTGCACTAGAGAAGTTGAGCCTTCTGAGAAGAAGCAGAAGAAGTGTACCTCCAAGGTTTGAGAACAGTGGACTACGTACCCGGTACCATTAAGAATAAAGATGGTGGGAAGGAGAAACAACTTTGGGTGAAATACAAAAAAATGTCGTCACAAGGCCTGAGTTGAGACCTCAATCATTTGGGATTCAAGCACGCCGTAAAGCCAGGCCAGCAATAACTCCAATTTGAGAAGGGTGAAGGTGAAGAAAATAGTGCAACTGTCCAGAATTACAGGTATGATGCTGAAGCTAGCCTGAGGAAGTTCTATTTGGCAGTAGTTATGCATGAATATCCCTTTTGTATGATTGAGCATGAGTACTTTATTGATTTCATCAAGTCTCTACATCCTAATTTTTCATTCAAGTGCCGCACAACAACTAGGAATGTTTGGATATGAAAATAAAAGGTTGTATGAACAACTAAAATCTCTTTCTTGCCGGCTTTCTGCAATTATGGACATGTGGATATGTAATCAAAGTAAAGGTTATATGTACATCATTGTGCATTGGATTGTTGATAATTGACATATGCAAAAAATCATAGTTAAATTCATTCATGTAGAAGGGAACCATACAGGAACTAATCTAGCAACTGAATTTGTCAAGGTTGTCATGTCTTGAAACCTTGAGAAGAAGTTATTTGTTTTCGCTCTAGATAATGCATAATCCAATGATAAATATATTAGAGAAGTTGTGATAGAGATTAATAAGCATTCTCCTTTGATTTGTGATGGTGCTTTTTTCATGTGAGATGTTTATATCACATACTAAACCTTGTTGCTCAAGATGGCTTGAAAGTAATTGCATTTCAGTTCAGAATATTAGAGCTACTATAGTTATTGTGATGAATTCTCCATTGCAATGGGAGGAATTTTAGAAGTGTGCAACACAATGTGACTTGGATAATAAATTTAGTCTTCCATTGGATTGTCGGGACCCGAAACAACAACTCCAAGTCCCTCTGTGTAAATTGCACTATCCCAGAAAAAGCTAGTGTACACAGGATTAACAGCGATGTACATCATGCATAATCAACTACGAAATATTATTAAGCAAAGGTGCGGCCTTATTTCCAAGTCTTACATTAAAAAGGGCTCAAGGCCAACAGAAAATAAAGATAGCGAAAAAATAAACGACAGAAGCACAGCCCATCCAGCCTTCCCATAGGCGAATGACTGTAAGACGCGGCCTACTCGTTGAAGTTCTCACCGTAGTCGTCAGAGTCGTATTCTGGCAACAGATTTGTGCAAGGTGAGCACTTAAAAGTACTCCACAAGTTACACCAGAAAATATAACAAAAATGATGCATGCATAATGGATTTCAAAGGAAGGTTTAATAGGGTAAAAGTGCGGAAAAGCAATACTAGATTTTAAATACAATAATGTAAGTATGAAAAGCGGAATGTTAATACATCATATGAAATAATATGTTTAACAAAGTAGTAACATTAGTGTAGGCTCCGACCTACACTAACCTAACCACGGGCATTCCACCCGGACCATCATAAAAATAACTGTTGTAAGTCTAAAACCAAATTTTATTAAAACCAAGTCTAATCTATGAAAACTCTACTCAGCATATCTATGACCGTGGACACGACTATCCAGGATAGATTTAAACTCTGTAGAGGTGTATAACTTTATCCACAAGACGTGTCCTCCCGCTTGAGCCACGCGATTAACACACTGCGTTTGGTGTGCAGCGGAGAATTCTCGACAAGGCTGTTACAATAATCCATAGCCAAAACAGTCACGCCGCCACTAATATTTCACCACAACTCGAATCCATGAGTTGGAGCCCCCTCTTGTGCCATGTGAGACTTCTCGCAGCCTACGCACGCTCACATTCAGCCTATAGCGAAACTATATTTGGAATTTTATAAATTACTTAGCTAGGTCCGTCTCATACCAGACTTGTTGTAGTACGAAGTGACTTTGTAAAATGATTCACAGAAATAGTTCTTAAATTAACTTAGGCTCAACCACATATCCATATGCTCGACAATCTACTACGTGTCACCAAACACGAAGCATGTCGGCACCCTACCAACTAACCAATAGCCTAAGTTCAAACCAAGTTTTCTATTTTTATTTTAAGCCATTTCATAAATTTTCTTGACTCACCGAAGTCAAGAATTCATTAAAATATATTTTCATGTGAAATAATTAATCCCACCTACATCATTCTAAGCCAGACTAAGCAATTTTCTAAAAATTTACTAGTTAATACTACTGCACCAACTAGTTTTTAGCTAAGGTAACAAGGCATGTAAGTTTGAGATCAAATTGGTTATATTCAAAGGATCATGGGTATAACTAAAGTTTAAAACATCGGTAAATTACGTTTAAATAAAGGTACACATGCATATACAGTAAAACAACATAATTTAATTTGAAATATTAGGATCAACATGGTCAAAGGTGTAACTTGCCTTGCTCGAAGTCTTGCTGCAAAACGTCGTCGAAATCAAACTCTTCGGAATCATCGAAATCTAAACGTGAAGAATCAAATTAAAATTTAAAAATAAAATTCAAATAAAATTCTAAAATTCAAAAGAGTTACAGAAATGGAAAGTTCATGATTTTAGAAAAATTTATAAATTTGAACGGGTCAATTTAGAGTTAAAATGAAGAAGTTATGGCCTTCTAAAGATTAAATACAATTAAAAAGAAAATACTCATTTTCCGGAATTATTTTCAAACCGAAAAGCATTTATGACGTCAGCAGGCATTTTATGGAATTATTTTTCCAAAGGAAAACTGAGATTATGACATCAGCAAGGATTTCGAAATAAAAAAATCGGAAGGACTGACGTGGCAAGGGAGGCTGATGTGGCCTGTGACGTGTCTACTACTTGGCACCACGTGGCTGCCACGTCACGGCGAGGTGCTGGCGTGGCCGGCCAGTGCCACGGGGCGGCGTGGTGCCCGAGTGGCAGTGGCGTGGCGCCGACTCGCCTGCCACCGAGCTGCCACGCGGCTGCCATGTGGCATCGGCGGCCGATGTGGCACGGTTGGCCGGGAAGGAGGCGCGGGACCCAAGGGTCACCGGCGCTTCGGCGGGCGGCGGCGCCGGCCGAGGGTGTAGGGAGAAAGAGGAGCGCGAAGGGAGCACACAGATACCTTCCACAAATCCCGAGGGTGGCCGGAGTGTGCTGACGGCGGCGGAGGGAGTGTAGGACCGAATTGGCAACAGAGGGGGGGTGAATGATGCCTTCAAATTTTCCAAGTATTCACTCTATTTTCTTCTCCGATAGCTATTGAAGATATGAAGTAAGAAAATGAGAGCTCACTAGAAACTGAAGAATCAGACTAACAACTAGACAAAATCAGTTCATAAAAGTTCACAAAATAGAGAGTTGAATCAACCTCAGCTGATAGAAGAACGTACCATACTTTGCCTAAACTGAAAAAGGTGAAACTAAGAATACTTCCAAAACTGAAACTGTGTGCCGAAAATTGAAATCGAGACACCACTCAGAAAGCAAGTCACAAAGGTGGTCTAACTGCAGACATCCTAGTGGTCGGACTGCTGGGATAGAAAGATCGGCAATCACAAAACAGAGACAGACAGCAGAACGATTAATTTTGACAAAGAAAGCAGAAAACAGACCTGTACCGAAAGGAGGCTGAAATTTCAAAAGAAAAACTTGCAATTTTCAACACCTGGCAGTAGCCGAAAATAAACAACTGAAAACACACAATTTGATTTCTAAAAAAAAACTGAAACTAGACAAACTGCAGGTCTCAAAATAGACTCACAACCAGTCATACTGCATATGGCCGAACAGAACTGAAACCAGCAGTAAACAAAGAGCAGTCCCAATGAGAGAGCTAAAAACCGAAACCTGACTGCAGCCAAAACCAGACCGAACACAGTGAACACTTTTACTGCCAAAAACTGAATCTGAGCAAGGAAATCAGAACTGAACAGAAAAGCAAGAGCAGACCGAACAAAATCAGTACGGAGAACTTGGCAGCAGACCAAAACCTGATTGCACTGGATCCTGACCGAAAAAGCAAAAGAGAAAATAAGTAGTCTTGAAATACAGAAGAGAAAGACAGAGGTAAGCTAACACAGAAACTGCTGTAAACAGCCGAAAAACAGAGAGTAGATCAAAAGAAAAGACTATAACTGAACAAAGCCGAAAAAGAAATGAAGAGACTTTACTGTCCTGGCCGAAAGCAAAACTGAAAACGAAAAAGCAGCAGCTTCTTTGAAGAAAACCAAAAATAATGGACCAGATATTTGTCGGCACAAAAGTTACTGAACACAGCAAAAAAATCAGAACAGAAAGCCGATCAAATGCTATTCTTCCAAACATGAATGGGATTTCACTCTAGATAGCAGCTTGGTCGCAGGAAACAAAGTAATACAAGTCTTAGAGCAATTCGGCTGAAAACTGAACAGAGACAAGGTATGCAGCCAAAAATTGATAACTTGAATAGAGAGTAAGGCCAAGATTAAAAAGGCTTGCACTTCTCAAACTCTTTGATCATGAGTCATCAGATTTTAAAAAGGAATGTCCTCATAATCAGAAATCACAAGTCTATTTCAACTTTTCGGCCGAGACAACCAAAGAACCGGACTGCTCTGTCTTCCAAAATAGTGAACCCTAGATTTTAGAAAACAGAGGATGTCTTGCAGCGAGCAATCTTTCAGAGAAGAATACTGTTAAAGGATTGCTTGCTCTCGGGAATAATTTAGCCAGAGGCTTTGAGGCGATTCCCAGTTCAGAGAAGAATCAAATCACAAGAAAATTGCAAGAACTGAAGAACAGAGAGTGACGTAGGAAGAACTTATGCAAAAACCATACAGAGAAATGCACGAACTCAGAATGACTCAACACAAGATTTCTTGAAATCGATACAGAGACATGAATGATTAATATGAATGAATGATTACATCCAGTTCATGCCATCTCTCACAGAAATCAAAAGGAAATAACACCACTACTTCATACTATTCTCCTCACAACTCATATGGAGAGTCAAAGTAGAAAAACACATCCCTCCAAAAAAACCTCTTCTACCACCAAGAGACACCCCTCCTATATATAGCCTTTGGTTACCGGGTTTTCTACTCACTTTACCCACTAACTCAAATCCGAAACCGCTTCCTCTTTGTAGCCTTGCACATTTTACCAAAATACCACTCCTGCACTTGCCTAGAAGCTTCCTCATTTCTTGCTGTCCAAGCCTCGCAACCACTTCGAACCTTTGATGTCTTCGGCATTTCCCGACCGTTTCGACCTCAGCACCGTCTGTGCCTAGTCTGGCCATCTCATGCCTCGCCACGACTCAGCTTCAAAGTCCTGCAGCCATCACATACAAGAAAACATCACATAGCACCGCTCAAAACAATATAATCATATATAAGCATTAGTAGAAAATACTTAAGCACAAACCACCCAAATCAAACTCAAACTATCTAGAACACTTGTCAATTACTCATCACACCAAATCCACATGGTCTCTCAGGGAGGTCGTCGGTGGCGAGGCCGTTCCAGCGGCGGGGGGGGGGGGGAGGGGATGGGGTGGAGGAGATACGCCTCGCCTCCCTGAAGATCGGAGTGGCGGCGGCGCGGCACGAGGAGCTCCAAGGCGGCGGCGATTGCTTACCGGAGTTCTACCGGCGGCGGAGAGGGAGGACGCACGGGGCGACGGCGCTAGGGATGAGCTCGAGAGCAATAGAGAGAGGGGATGTGTGCGGTGTGGAGAGGGGAGGCTCGGGGATGGATATTTATAGGTAGGGGCGCTAACGGCGGGGTAATGGCTCACCGGAGTTGTAACGGTTCTGAGCACGCGAGGAGTAAATTACGGGGTAACGGAGAGGGAGAGTGGGCGTTTCGGGGGCGGTATAGGACGAGGAATTGATTATGCATTTGCTCAGGCGAAATCGGCGGAAGAAACCAAAGTTTTAATTTTTTTATTTCGGTTGTAATGGCGGTAGCGGCGGTGGCGCTGGTGCGGGGAAGAAGGAAGGTGGCGGGGAAGACGGAATTACAAGGGGGTCCACCGGCCGTGAGAGAAAAAGGAGAGAAAGTGGAGGCGGTGGCTTTCGGATTTGTGACACGTGGCAAAGGGGAGTGATCGGGGCCGTAGGGTGCTGCGCAAAGGGGTAAGTGAAAGAGGACGGTCAGGATTTGATCCGACAACGGGGGTTTAATCTAAGCTGTTGGGGTTCGTACGAAGGGGTAAGTGGAAGCGGGTGGTGGTGTTTTAATCCGACAACAACGGATGGTTCCGATGCATGCCACACGTCGGCCAGAGGGAAGGTAAAGGCGGGTGAAGCGGTAAGTGGAGATGTGAAGCTAGGATTAAGTCGGATGGCGAGAGGGTCGGCCTGATGTTCGACACGCGTCGGCCAGGGAGA
Organism: Melocanna baccifera; assembly: GCA_036346265.1. Lineage (NCBI taxonomy): Eukaryota > Viridiplantae > Streptophyta > Magnoliopsida > Poales > Poaceae > Melocanna > Melocanna baccifera. The sequence continues at coordinate 19,140,256 of CM070676.1, read as the reverse complement.
GAGGGAAGGCGGGGAATGGGGTTTAAGTAGAATCGGACGGTTGTGATTTGATTTGGCGGGCGGCAGTCGATCCGGGGGTGACAAGTGTCAGCCGGAGGGGTTTTAGATCCTAATTCATTTTTAAACTTTTCCAGAAATACTTAGGAGGCTTTTAAATACTCAAAAAAATACCAAATAAACATTAAAAATTCCATAAAAATTCAAAGAATCATCTGGAACTAATTTAGACTTAATAAAAATATTTTTGACCCTTTTTAATAATTAGATTTTGGAAAAACACAATTTAACTTTAAAAGGAGAGTTTTTAATTCTTTATAAATTCCTAAAAATTATTATAAATACATCTTTGACCCTTTATAAATGCACTCAATCTGATTTTTATAAAATGAAATAATTTGATTTCTCACAACTAGCCTTGAAATAAAATCCAGAAAAATCCAATTAAATTCCAGAAAAACACTTAAAAAGGAAAATAAAAGTTGGGATGTTACATGGATGTGCCTACAAAGGTGGAATTCCACATGTGAAATGTTGATAAAAGTTATTTACTACAGGAGAGCTTTTAAAAGGCTATTGTACTGAAATGTGGGTAAATATGGTAAATGTGCTCCGATAAATGAATAGTGGGATATGACTGCATCACTATACAAGTGTTTGTAGAAATTCAATGATGCTACCGTGACATTTTATGGAAGTTAATATCCAACATCAAACCTATTTTGGGGAAAATTTTGTGAAATTAAGATAGCACTTGCAGAATGGTGTGAAAATGCTAATATTACTATTTCTTCTATGGTAGAAGCCATGAAAGCCAAATATAACAAGTATTGGGACAAGTCCAACATAGGTCTTGTTATATCATACTTTTTGGGTCCTAAATACAAGAAAAAGCTAGTGGAATATTTTATGGAGAGGATTTATCATAAGAGGGTTGCCATGAAGCTAATCGCTTTAAGGATATTGTGAACGAATTGTTCCAAGCTTACCATATATGGGGTCGTTCGATCTTCTCGACGTAGGATTAAGATACTCACGTGTAGCCTTTCGAATCGTAGTGATCCTGCGTTGTCAATGCAATAATAAACACTCCTTAATTTTCAAGAACACACGTGCTGAACTTCAAATATGCAAATCCAAGGATAACCGAACCGAACTCATAATGCCTAAACATATTACATGGGCTACTTGGCTTCTGTCACAGCATTGGTTTGCAGGCCCATCTCTTGTTTGGACGTGGCAGAGCTGAAGTTGGTTTGGATAGAAGAAGCCGACTTGGTTTTCTTGAGTTAATTTCCTTTCCTAACTAATGACCGACTTACTTGTGCAATTAAGTCCAAGGTCCAAATATGGCTGCTTCGGTCATGCCTTGAGCTCTTCACGGTACGTGTGAGAGGAGTCCTCTTGTGACTTGAATTCGGCACTTGCTTCTGGCATTTGCTCCCGATGGGCCAGAGTTACCCAATCACATGATGCTTCTTCATGGCTTTGGGCCTGGATCTCTATCTCCTTTCTCGTGGTTTCGAAGTCTTCAATGTGCTTAAACCTAAGAATACACAAAGAGCTTATATGAGGTAGAATACTATTTTCATCAATGCATAAAAATTCATTAAGAGACAAATTCACCTGTTGTTTAATCTTTTCAATGCGGCTCAATAATTCTTTTCAGTTAAATAATATATTTAACTGAAAAATACAAGACGTGCATATCCGCATCATCCTCCGCTTCTTCAAGAAAAGCCATCCTTGGCTTTTGGTATCCTATAAATATACTAAATAAAGAATACAACATGTATGCATGGTATATGTATTTATCATTTACACTTCTTCTATTTAACACATTATGATTACCTGAAGGCGTAGTAAACAAAAAGAGCAACATATAATCATGGTATATGTATGAGTCAATTATTGTGTCATTCTCGTTGTTTTGAACAAACCAATAAGTATAACAACCACCATAAGATATATGCATTGCAATATTGTCTTTCGCATAATTCTCCCTCCATTAGAAAAGTCATCATTGACTTTTTAGACAAGATATCAAAAGGCAAAACCTGATCAAGTTGTTCAAATATAGAGGAGAAAATTTTAGTGTCTTCTATGTTTCAACTGTACTACTCTGATTACTTATACATGATTGTAAATCAAAGAGTAAACAAATAGGCTTAAGAAATATTTTAAAACAGCAAGCACTATTGTTGACACTCATTTCAGTGTGATCATGACATGACACAAAAGATTATTTATCCAAAATATTCAATTTTAATTTAGCAAGCTTATCACCTGTAATGCATATTCGATAAACATAAAACTTGTCACCTACACCATAATCTCTAATCAAATTGAACTTAAAAGTGTAGACATAAGTACTAACTAGTGATTTTAAACATAAAATTTTCGCAACATTCCTAATCACACTAGATAGCTGACGAGACGACGAGGTTTCGATCTTCTGATAAGATGATAACTTCGATTTGGAGGAGAACGACTTTGATGATGCGGCTTCTAACCGGTCATGAACAGAAAACCAAGCAATCGCTAAACCACACTCCGAGTTTTTATCAATCATGCCAAGAACGCAGTTGACCTGACCACGAAAGTCTATTTCTGCATGCAACCGAAGAATATGCAAGAACAAGATAACAAGCAATCTCAAATTGTAAATAGGATTGAAAAACTCAATATAGTGGGATTCCGAATAAGGATCTTGATAGATGGTCGTCTAACACAACAGAAGATACAAGTTGCAACGAAGGCAAACTAAACATAAATGAAATCTGAGAAAACTAGAGGGGTGCAGTCTTCTTAAATAGGGGAGTGAAAGCCACACAAAACTAAAAAACCAAGGGGGTGGTAGTATTTTACTGTTGACGTGAAAAATAGTCAGCCATAAATAGTGGGGGTAGTACCTTTCTCTTAGGCCCATGCATTACAAGGCTTGATTTAGCCCAAATAGGTAGTATAGCAACTTTTTTTGATGATTGTAGGCCGTATAGAAGGAATTTATTGGCAAGTCTTGATCCGTTGGAAAGATAACGAGAAAAGCTTTCCATCAAGTACTCATGGACCTCAAACGTACTCCGTATGTAAAAGTTATGCTCGTTTGAAGTTGGACCTGTCAAGCTAAATCCGAATTGATCTAGTGGCCGAATTGAATTCCAAAACGTGTCCCACTTGAACTCTTCCTTGAATTGGTTCAAAATTGATGTGGTGACTATAAGAAAGAGTTGGAGAAGACGTCGACATGGTCTTGATATGTTGGTTGGCTTCCTTTTTGGTAGACTCTATCTACGAGCTCGTAGTGTTGATGCAATCCTCTTTATATAGCTGCATAAATGTGCATTTTTATCATTAGGTAGCATTATATAGTTCATATGATATAAAGGCACTTCTAAAAATTAACTCACCTGATAATTTAAGTGATGTGTAGGAACTCTTGTAATTAAAACAACAAGCAGTGCTAATATGGTTGTATCCACTGGGTCCGTGTCCTCATCAATAGCTCTCTAGAATCATCAAACATAGTATAATACAAAGAATCGCTAGGAGATATTTGAGTAAAAACTTCTTTATGAGTAATCAATTCCATATTATGTACATTGAGCAAAGAAATTTTAGAATATAGAATTTTCAATTGAGTACATGAGTTCTCAAAATTTATCACATTTTCACAATTTAATTCAGTATCAATATCATTACTTTTATCGTCCTCTTCTGTTGATGTAGGTGCTATAGGTATTATATCTTCAAGATGAAACAATGGGGCAGCAAGTTCTTCACCCCTAACCATGGGTATCTCCTCGTTTTTTACTTCCAATGGTGTCAGTTGTTGAACATTCAACTCATTGTCTTTAGTGTCAACCTGCACAGTATGAAAACAACACTAGAAGTAGACATTAGGGCGTTAGTTTCATAATCAACCTCACTTTATCTATCATCTACTTCTTTTTTTTCTTTGGTGTATCTGTCACATTCTCAATTTGGATGTTCTCAACCTCACATATAGTGGAATCAAATGGCTCACTCTTTTTAACATACTCACTCAATTTAGCTATGTGGTTCTCATTCTCACATGGGTTTTGATGCATCTCAAGTGTTGTGTTTAGCATTGGCGCAACACTAAATGTCTCCTTGACCGAAGGAAAAGTCCCATGTTTGATCATTTTCTCACATATCACACTAGCAAAGGTATAGAACCGAAGTATAGACTTAGATGGATTTATAGTGTACGCCTCTCCATAACTCATTTCTTCTCCTCAATAGCATAATTCACAAGATCATGCACACTACAAAAATATTTATATTGAACTGCAGCAACGATCTTAGAATTCAAGCCTCCTTTGAAGTATGTCTTCTCTTTTAATGCACTAGTGGCACTGCATGACACAATGCATTTTGCAGCTCAAAATAATAATCTTCAATAGTATTACTCACCTGTGTAACACTCTCCAGATGGCGAAGCAATTCCTCTGATAGGCTGGTACAAACTCGCTTCTCATGAATACCTTCAAATATGATCACGATTTAATGAATTATTTTTCAAACAGTTGTTGCCACCAATTATAAGCATAGTTTTCAAACTCTCTCGTGGTACACATCACTTCTTGGGCTTCGGAAAGCTTATGAAATCTAAATACTTTCTAATGCGGATATGCATGTGTCTTGCACTTTTCAGTGAAATATATTATTCAACTGGAAAGAAGTATTGAGCCGAATGAGATACGGCCAGGTGAACTCATTCCAAACAAAACATAATGTTGTTATTCATAATGATGGAATACTACCTCATGTTATCGTATGGCGCATTCTTAGGTTTGTCAATGGCAAAGCAATGGAGAAGCAAAAAGAAGAGAATCACCACATTAGGTGCCAAAGACATGAAGGAAGAAAGCTCATGCAGTGGGAGAGCAAAAGGGACGATCCCAAGGACTTAAACTAGAAGTTTTGGACAAGATTTTCAAACAAAATTCGTAGCTCCCACAAGCCTAACAGGATTCAAACTCAGATTCAACTCAAAATTCAATTCGGATTCGGTTCGGGATAGCCTGACAGACAGTTACTACAAAGACCAAAACTTTCACAAACGGAGTCCGATTCGAGTGCTCTTGTACTCGTTGGAAAGATAATTTCAAGGGCTACGCAATGGATCTAGTCCCACCTCCAAATTCATAACAAATCAAAAGGTATGACCAAAATAATATGATGACTATAAAATCTATTTTCCTTTTTGTAAGAGTTTGTATCTAAAACCATATAGGATTAAGTTGTACTAGGTTTGGGGACCCTATGGATGTCCCAAGGGGCTAGACCACCTTGGAGAAAAATCAATTTACTAAAGTTTGTTCGAATTTATCATTGCTACCGAAATTCCATAGGGAATTAAGAGTATTCTTCAATCAAGATCGTTCAGCTTTTCCGTTGGGAATTGGGTGCACGATAGATCTTCGCTTGGTGGTCAGCGAAATCGACGCAAGTGTGTTTTGGTGGATTAAAGAGTGTTCGTTTGTTGCACTGGTATTGGAGGATCATTGTGATTCATCAAGACTCCCACGAGTATCCATCCTATGTCGAGAAGATCGAGCGACCCCGTATCACTTTTTCTATTCGCCATTTCCACTTAAGATACTCTTCTAAATTATTACTTCCATAGAATGATACAAACCTATCTTTTTCTTGTCGTGGACGAAGTGCCTGCACAATTTCATTCACGATGTTCATTTATAACACTTTTATTTGTTGATTGAACTCAATGCAGAGATCCTGCATATTTACCATGAGTTGTCCCTCCATTGTGGTTTCTTGCCGCAATGTACTTTTCAATACCTAATGTTGGAAGTGAGTCACCGGTGCATTAAGATCAATATTATGCTCCTCTCCAAAGTTATCTTCTCTACCTGACATGGTTAGATTGTGCAAAGAGAACACAAAGCAATAACAAAGTATATGGATGATTGGTATAAATCACTCGATCTTAGTCTTTTCTCTCACAAGTAAACTTCTTATATTTCCAAAGTGAATTAAGGCCAATAAAAACTTACACTTGGTAGAAGCTACAATAGCAACGTGATGATCAAACGAATATAAGAGTGTTCACAATTGCACAATAATGGATATTTAGTGGAGTTTAGTATGGAGTATATGTCCTATGCAATATGAAATTCTTGGTATTATAAAGTCAAAGTAATAATCTAAATTATAATACTTTGTCTAAGTGTTGATCTAAAATATTTAAGTGAAGTGTGAGTGTATGTCCTATGCAATTTGAAAATTTTGATATCGTAAAGTTAAGTAATAATTTAAACTAGAATACTTTGCCCAAGTGCGGATCCAAAATGTTTAAGTGAAGTGTATGAACGCACCGCAAAAATCAATGTGACTCAATGCAAACAAAGAAATGAGTTAAATAGAGATGATATGAAATTGATGATTAAATAACTTGTTTTGCACCAAGTACTAGGAGAGACGCTAGCTAATTACAAAAGATAATCAATGTAAGAGCACAAAAGATTGTTCTAAATAATAAGTGCACAATCTGAAAATATGATTGGCTATAGAATTTTCAATGCTCGCTCCGGCGGAGAACCGAGCTCTTTCTCTTTTTTTTCAACCATGACTTTTGTTGACCGATGGTAGCCTGTTTCTTTTTTTTATTTCAGTTCGGCCAATTGATCAATTAGGATTTTCTCCTCCTTCACTAAAAAGCCAAAGTTTCAGAATGTGTAAAAAGTTACAAGAGCAGCGCTTAAAGAAATCTCCAATGGCTAGTCTCAAGGATGAATAAATTGTTTTGGTGAAGCACTTAATTTAATCATCGTGCTTTACTGTTATAAAGCATGCCCATAACACCCAGCAGTGCAGAATGGTATGGGTGACTAACAAAAATAGCAGCACTACTGTTTCGGATGGAGGTGTCGACAGAGAGCCCAAGCAATCAACCAACATCAATTCTATTTGGCTGCAGGAATCCCACGTGATGATCAAAAGTAGGGGGTGAAAATGGATCAAATTTGATTGGATATTACTCATTCTATATTCTATCCTATATTTTTTCTTGGATTCAGAGTCGAATACAAATAGTACCAGATAGGAATATGAATCCAGGTAGTGTCGGTCACAAATACGAAACGAATACAGAGCAGTTGCGAATACGATAACGAATATCTAGCCGAATATTACGCAGGAATACAAAGCGCATATATAGTGCACACCATGTATTTCTAAAAATCTTTTTTTGGAAGGGTTTTGGTAGGAAATATTTCAAAGGTTGCTCCACCAGATTTCTTGCACTTCTAGAAAACTTATTTAGATTTTATTGGATTTGTTGGAATTTATTTGAATTTTATTTAAAAGCACGGAGCAAGAAATATTATTTTAAATATTTTCTAAATGCTAAAAATAGTTTATATTATTTTTCTAGAGCTCACCTAGATTTATAGTATTTTATGAATTTTTTGGAATTGTTTGGAGTTATTTGCATTTTATTTGATTTCTTGGAATTTATTTGGAGTTTTCTAAATTTTATTTGAAAGTCTAGGACAAAAAACTTATTTGAACTATTTTCTAAAAGCTAAAAATAGTTTATGTTATTTTTCCAAGTTCTCCTAGATTTATAGTATTTTTATGAATTTTCTGGAATTTTTCGGAGTTATTTGTATTTATTGGATTTGTTGGAATTTATTTGGATTTGCTAATGGGCTGATGGGCAGCTTGGGTTGAAAATGATGATTTAGCTGATGGGCCGGATATCTGGTAAATACATCCGGGTATTATCCGATAAAATCTCGGATAGTATTCGCATCTGTCGGATAGTTCTCTCCCGATTCCGATTCCGTATCCGAAAACAACTATCCGAATTCGACTCAGAATTTGACAATTATCTGACATAACTACCCGAATTCGACTTGACTCGGATTCGACGGTCGGTCGATCATGTTAGTGATATGCCTTAGAGGCAATCATGGAGATGATTATTTCACTTCTATGTTTATGATCTTCTGAATAATATATTATTTTATCTCTTGAATAAATGTCTTCCATATTGATCAACAAGTATGTGACTTATTCATGAAACTATTTATTTATGTTTTTGATATTATTCTAAATTATCTCTGATCTTATATCATTATGTGGGATAATTATGATTTACAGATCAGCACATGTATTGATTGATGATCATATTTCACGGATCATGGATATAGGATATCAAATCAATAATATAGACACGTGCTAGAGAACACGATGTTGGATTGACCCACCATGAGACACTGCGGGAATTGTTATATTCTTAAGTGTTATCAGTTGGTCTCATATATAGTATATATAGGATCCTTAGATTGAGATCGTCATTGTTTTCTACATTTGTAATAGTTTACTTAGGGATTACTAAACGCTACTCTGTGACTAGGTGGTCATAAAGGTAGCTTTCGGGTTTACTATGAAATATACGGAGAAATATGAGCGATCAAGATGAAATTTGCCCCTCCTATATAACAGGAGAGATATCTCTGGACCCCTCGATGTGGTTGGATTAAGGAAGTGTAATGGCCATACCGAATATGGTTGAAGAGTCAATCACAACTGAGTAATCCATCATAGATTCAAGTGAAGGATCGAGCTATCATAGGATATTTGGGGGTCGTTATGTCCTATTAGGGACCGCTACTGACCTATGGACCGAAAAGGAGATTTTGGCCTATGGCCAAATGTACATGAACCTACAGGGCCACACACTTAATGGGCTGGAACGATAAAGGCCTGGATGATAGTTTTTGAGTGGGATTTGATCTCTACTCGTATCGGATAAGAATCCAATTGGAGGTTATATCGGTTTGAATTTTACTATATTAATTTTGATTTAAGTTTGTCATACTACATTGGCAAAGAGTTTGGTGAGCAGTTAGCTGGATGAAAATTGTCCTTAACTTTTTAAGATGCATGACTGCAATTTGACAACAATTAGCCGTCGCAAGTCTGTCTACCTCAGTCCCAAGTCCCAACATGATCCAATTTGGCCACGAGCCACATGGCGCCACAAGGGATCCAATTTGGCCACGGGCCGCAAGATGCAACAGCAGTGATGATGGCTGGTGGTACTGTGGGCCTCAGCGGAGTAGACAAAGGCACAGTATAGGCTGAGCATAGCAGTAGAGGCACAATGCAGGCTAGGGTGGAGCTCGTCAAGCGCAACAACGGAGGCGAGGGCGTGGCGTATGCAGAGACTGGTGACAATGGCTCGATGTGCTAGGGAAATCTTATTTTCCTAATCTGTAGTAATACACAGACATTTAACTAGTTTATAAAGATATTGGTGAGTGGTGACCAAAATTAAAATGGTTTCACTGCACTTTTCTTTTTATTGTAGTACTAGTTAGAAACCTTACGAGTTGCTACGCGCATAGTAGGGAATATTATATATATACTCACACTGTTACTTTTTATTTAAAGTTTTAGAAGTGAAAACATGCTCTTTTTTCATGTTATATGACTTCAATGAGAGAGGGTATTATATCTTCCTAAAGCATCCCTAACTCATTTAGTGTAATATGAATTGAATTGATTGCGCCACAACTACTCTACATGCTGATATATAACCACTTTCACCTCCATTGCTCAGAGAGTGAGAGGGTCTTCTTCAGAACTTCCACCTTTTCTCCGTAAATTACACACACATCCACTGCTTGTTTTTCTATCAGGAAATTGTAAGATGCACCATACTAGCAGTCAATGTATATCTATTGTTTGCCTGCTAGTCTCACCAAGCAAGGCTGCGAATCATAGTCTCGTCAGGCATCGGGAATTTGATGGTTAAGTTACTTCTCGTAACAGCAATCTTTTAGACTGGATTTCAAGTGCTTGACTCTTCCTTGCATGTCCATTCATCTACGTATCTCAGTTGACAGGAAAAGCTTGGGAATCCAGCTCCTAAAGTAATTCCAGCACAGTGGCCAGCTTTGCTTTCTTTTTGCTGGTTGTTCTGGAGGCTTGGCCTGTTGGTACTAGGGAAAATATTTTCGGTTTAGAAAATTTTTTGGACATCTCCGAGAAATACAAAATCTGAAAATTTCAAAAATTTCAGATATTTTTGGGTAAATTTTCAGTTGAAATATTCAAACATTCCATTCAAATTCAACAAAAATTCAAGAAATACGTACAATTTTCGATAGCCAGCACCACTTCCCCTCCCACAGCCTGCGCCTCCTCCTCTCCTCGTCTCCACTTCCCCTCCAGCAGCCAGTGCCACCTCCCTTCCCCTCCCGTAGCCGCCGCCTCCTCAGCACCGCTTCCCCTCCCACAGCTGGCTCCCCCCTCCCGCCGCCTGCATCCGCCCACTCCGCCCGGCTTTCTGTGGGGGCATGGCATTGGGCCAGCTTGGACACTGCCATGGGCACGTGGGTGCTACTACAGTGCACAAAGAGGGCAAATGCCAAACCACCACGGAAAACATTGCTTGGACACCGTGATGGGCCGAAACTTTTTGAAGTGAGCCGACATTTTCGGCTGAAATAGGCTTTTTCAAGATGGGCTAAGAAAACTAAGAATCGCCGAAAATCGTGAATTTCAAACCAGAAAAGTATTCCCTGGTTGGTACATTTGTTTCTTTATTCTTCTTTAATGAACGACAACACTCTTGTCTTTGGTTTCAAAAAATGAAGAAGAAAGAAAATGCTAACTGGGGAGCTTTTCGGATTCTTCATCTCTTCCCATCGGCATGTCACAGATAAGTTACTTTGAGAAATCGTAGGCATCAGAATGATTTGGCTAGCATCTTTCAGATTGTTTCCCGCGTAAACAAGAGGAAACTATGAACTCTTTTACAGTACCCAAAATGAATATGAGCTATCCATTCTTTTTGATCCAATGGTCAAATTAGTTAAGATATAATTCTACTATCACCGTCGATACTTGTAGTAAAATCATAAAAGGGTAAAATTATAAAGGAAACAAGGTCCCGCGGACCACTGAACAACCCCATGCATGGCCGTACCGGCCACGGTCGTGGAGATGAAGAGCACGAGGTAGCCGCCTCTCGAGTTGAGCAGCATGCTGGACAAGCATGGCGCGAGCAAGAAGGCTAGCTTGCCCTTGGTTTTGCCGCCATTCATGATGAAGGAGAAGGCAGTGGAGAAGCTCGTTGCCTTGCCGGTGGTGGCGTTGCTCCAGATAAGCACCAGGTGGTTGTGCGACACCTGGGCAGCCTTTGAATTGACGTCTCTAGTGACCTTATCCTTGGCCACAATGACCAAACTGTCTCCAGCGTATGCATCCCCTTGAAAATGGAGATCGCCCTGGCTGATGCTCGTGGGATCGAAGAAATCGTAAAAGAAGCAGAGCGAGGTGGCATGACCAATCTGTGTGGACAACAACAATGGGCAAAGTGATGCATGAGCAATGTCAACTTGAATTGTACTCAACGCCACATTCGGATATTCCAATGATGCACTGTTGGTGAGGCCGTGTAATTATTCTCCTCGGGGGAGATGGTGTTAAGGTCCACGCTTATGTGTGGAGACATGGTCGAGTCCCAACCAAGATCCCCATGGGTGTCCAACTCTAAGGCGATGACTCGTTCACTGCCCAATGCGCTTGTGCTGGCCATGGTCGCGGAGTTGAAGTGCCCGAGCCAGTAGACCAAATGCTTAGGGTATCAGGCCCTCATAGAAAAATAGAATCTACAAAGAAAAGTCTATTATACCCTCATAAATCAGTTAGATTTAATTTCTACTACCAGTAGAATATACTATAAAAATAGTAGGAGACTATACCAATGGTATCATTTCACCACAAATAAGATGCATAGTTACTATTACAGCATTACTACCATTACTCACGTCAGAAGATCTTTATTACTCATATATGATACGAGGGATAACTGATTCATCCTAGCCTTCCTTGTAAGTGAAGTAGGAGCCATAATCCAAATAGAAACAGTAATCCAAATTCAATTAGGATTCGTCTAAGAATCTTTGTAGCACACCTCTTAAGTCCTAGTAGGTTAGGATACAAGTCTGCATAGTCAACAACATCTACCTTGACTCTTATTTATTAAAGTCACAGTGCTCCTCCAAAAACTCACTCCAAGTCGGCTTTGTCTCTTTTTTTTTCTTTTTTCTTTTTTCTCACTTCTTGCCATAAAACACATTCCTGTAAAGTCTGCCTCCTTTGCCTTCTTACCATTATCCTCCTCATCACTTCCAAAATGAACATCGCTCAAATCAATCTTCTCAAGTGCTGAGAATACCTTGATGACCGCCTTGTGATAGTCATACTTCTTACTTGAGGTAGTCTTAAACCGAAGTCGATGAGTTGGTGCCTTGTCATCATCAACCTCCTTGCCTTTTAGTTTGGGGCAATTAAACTTAATGTGATTAAGCTCACCACATTCATAGCATCTGACAAGACCTCCTCCCCACCTTATTCTGATGTTATTGATTGCCTTGGTCACCATATTGGAGAGAAATACAAGTTGCTTTTCTAGTATATCCTCTAACTGTTCATATAAAATAGAGCACAATGCAGGCAAAGAGACACTAGAAGAACTGTCATTAAGCCCAAGGAGTTAGTCTTGTTTATTCTAGCCAAAACATCAATCTCATGTATTTTCATCTTAGAATAAAGATCATCAAAATAAGTATTCCCGTGCTAACAAAATAATTAATAGTAGTGACTAACACATTCCAAACAAACATATCTAAAGAATTTAAAATCATCGTGCATTATCGAATCAGTATATGTGACACCAATAGATTGCAAGTCACTAACAATCTTATTGAAGCGATCGAAAGAGCATCTACCGACTCTCGTGTTTCATCTCAAATTTAGAATACTCCTTTTGAATTGATTCTAACAAACACCTTTAATGAGACTTAGATCCTTGGTGATAATCAGCTAGAGTAGTCCTTAGCATTAGCTTCTACATCATCAATATTTTCAATGGTAACAACATAAGGCATTTCATATGAATTTCTAACCTTTTATCAAATAGCATTACCTTGTGCTTGTAGAAACACCTCCATGCGTGTTTTCCAATAGAGATAGTCTGATCCATCAAAAAACGGTGGCTTACTTGAGAACTGATCCCGATCTGATGTCATTGCAACTTGGCTCTGATACTACTTGTAGGATCGAATACAAATGTCGGAGGGGGTGAATGATTGCCTCTAATTTTTGAAATCTTCAAGTAGTCAATGAAGGTTTTGACAGCTCAATTGACTACTCGATGCTCAACTGCTCGCCAGATCACTCAGCTTTAATGATCAACCAGATTAAATGTAATAAAAAATGTCAATCCAGAAGCAGAACCTTTCGATCACCTTTTGCACGTAGTTGTAAGCTTCACTAGAAATCCTCAACAGATATCAAACCGAATTAATTCAAGATGTTCTTTCTTACTGGATTTCCGTAGATTTACAAAGAACCTTCACAAGCACCCTAAAAGCCTTCCCAACGAAATCTCTAAGACAAGTCTCTCTCAAAACTTGCACAAAACTATCTGAAAACCGCATGTTAACCTATAGCCTCTCCCTGCTTTTATAGGTTAACACTACAAACTATGTCTACCTCAAATATGGACTCAAAACCTTATCTCTTCCAAAACCAAGGAACCCAAAACCCTTCCGAACACAGGTTTTAATCTATCTCTCAATCTTCTTAGTTATGGACTCCATCCACAACTCCTAACGTAACTCGTGACGAAGCCTCCAGGATCACACCTCCTGTAGCTTCATCTCGCATCATCCATCTCATGTGTCGAAGTCTCTAGGACCGCACCGCCCATAGCTTCTCATAAATCACCACCTTTGATCTCCACGTGCTTCAGTGTTAGCCTGTCCACCTCACATAACATCCTCAACCATCTAGACCTTAGATCTCTTCATCCTAGACCCAGTCCTTCTCGTCACCAACCATGATTGTCTCCACACTCACCTGCACGTACAAAGACTAAAGAAATATGTTCTCAACATAAATTCTTCCTAACTTCCATCATCAGCACACACATATATAACCACAACCTCAACCAACCATCAACACCAACCATGTCATCCACGACCACAAATCTCATCACTATCCAAAAATCAGCCTTAGATCACTTAATATGACCGCTACTTTAACGAGTACTTGAAAATAATAAGTACTCAGGAATTACTATCGCTTCGCTCAAAATACTCGGGAATAACACGTATCGCTACCAACCACAGAACCATCGAGTACCAACTCTGTACTGTATCACCGACCACCATGCACCAGCCAGTCATACTGCTGGCCTAACATGAGTACTAGAAGTACTCGAAGATCACAAGAGTTGAAACCGACCATGAAGTCTACGAGTATTGACCGTGAATCCTATGGCAACCAATCACAAAAGCCTTGTACTACCGATCGCAAGGTCTACGATAACTGATCGAAAAGTCCAAGACAATGACAGCCGACCACAAAGTCTATGAGTATTGGTCACAAAGTCTTTGAGTATCAAGTACTGACCAGTAAATTCTATGACTATCGAGTACCGACTATTAAAATCTACAACTATCGAGTATCGTTTAAGTACTGTAGCTACGACCATGAAAAGTACTGTAGCTACGACCATCGATCGGTTATTGTACCAGATGACCTTACGACATCCGATTCACTATAGCTAAGACTGATTCACTGTCGCTTATGACCAGTTCACTGTTTGAGATCAAAATCTACAATTACCTACCATGATCGTTCTGCCGCGGTTGAAGCCAGTCGTGGTCGAAGTCTATCGTGGTAGGATTGTTGTGGTCGAAGTCTGATGTGGTCAAAATACCATGGTCAGATTGTTGTAGTCAAAGCAAATGTGGTCGAAGTCTGCAGCAGTAGTTGACTTACCGTGTTCGAAATTTGCCGTTCGGATCTGCCAATCGGACCATCCATCATAAGGCCGATTGGACTACCGTCCGTGGTTGAAGCCAGACATGGTCATTTTGCCATCCTGAAAACTCAAGCACAAAAGCGCATCGATCAAAACTTTCACAACTGCAAATTCTAATAAAACCAAATGTCAATTATTCATCATCAATGAATTCACGACCACCACATGGTCTAACAAAGTTGTATTCACCGATTTTAGTTTGGCTCGGTTTAGGTGCACTCTTCCTACAAACTGAAAAATATCTTAACTTTGACCATAATTTTTATGATCATTTGTTGGAATTGGTTCATTATACACTAGAGAAGATTTCTGCAAAATTTCCTATCATTTGGATCTACGGATCAAAAGTTCCATCAATTTTAATTTTTGAAATCGTGATGAAACAACTGTTCATCCTGATTTTACTATAGTAGCGGTATTACCATGATTACTGTAGTGTAGTGGTAATACCGATGTTACTGTAGCAAACGGTTGTATTGCAGGTACAGTAACAGTAGTTCCGTTTTTGCTGATTTTCCTTTGAATTTTGGTGTCTCGGGTTGCTAGTTTTTGTGGTAGTTTTTCATCGTAATCTTCATAGTTGTATAACTATTAAAGTGGAGGATTAGTAAATATTTGGGAAAAATATTGACGCACCATTTACTCTTCCTCTGCTACCATCTTCGGTCATATATTCAGTTGTTAGGACACCATGGTATATACTCCACTATACAAAGATGGGGGACTCCCCGGGCGCTCACCGATGCCACGTTGCCCTCGCTCCCTGTGCGCCCGACACGTGCGCGCGCTCTCGCCTCCGCTCTGACTGCCGCGTGTATACGCTCGATAGCAAGCCGCGGCTTCCTTCTTCCGTGGTTAGCGAGCCACGGCTCTTTTCCGTGCGAGGAGCAGTCCATCCGCAGCTCGCCGTTGCCTAGGAGCCGCCTCCCAACACCAAGCATCCTAAGCCCAGGCAGCGCCAGCAGCCATCCCGACCAGTCCCTAGCAGTCCACAGCCGCCGCTCTCTGCCATCATCTCCGGCCTCTTCGCCATCCCCTCCGATCTGCCATCCCCTCTCTACTCAAGGCTTGCCGCAAGCAACCCTGACTCCGCCTTCGCCCTGACGGCGAGGCGGCCACATCGGCGTCGGCGGAGGAGTTGGTTTGATTAGCGAAGAGTATGTATGGACCGTATGGTGTCTGTCAATTGTTTCAGCAGCTACTTGAAACCTGCATTATGTTGGATGTATAGGTAGATGTGTAACTCTGTTTCTTTCTCTTTCCCTGCGTAAATTGAGAAACTCTGTTTATGATAGCAGTATTTTAGCTTTGAAGATGGAGAAAATCCGGCTTGTGTTGTAGTATCAGGATTCTACTACTTGAGGAAAGAAGAATTGCATATTGCGTGATTTGCTGAGTGACCAAGCAATGCACGAAGCCATTACATTAGCCGGATTTTCAACAGCATCGATAAAACGAAAACCGAAAAAAAAACTGAAGAAACTAACCAAGGCTAGGAAAACAGAGACGCTCCTAATCTTGCCAGATTTGCTACAGCATCGATCAATCCCTATTCCAGTTGGGACCTGAGGAATGCGACGAGCGAGACAAACAGCGAGAGGGGAGGCGTGGCGTGAGAGCTATGCGGTGAGACCAGCTACGCGAGGGGCGGCCAGGAACCCACGAGCGAGAAGCCGAGAAGGACGGCATGGTGCTCCTCTGTTTTACGCGATAGAAGAGGAGGAAGAAAATCATCACCTTTATACCCTTGTTATGCAAATCCTTATTTCCCCTTATTAAGGACTCCAGCATGTCGCATGTGAACCAGACCAAAAGGTTGGGGCAAACCGCATTTAGGAGTCAAATTTACGGGTGTTTTGGTGGCGTGTTCTTAAGGACATGCTCCCATGTTTTGGCACTCTTCGCCGGAAACATGTTGCGCCAGTGTGTGATCTGTGGGGTTATCCATCATGCGAAGCTTGTTTGGGCAGCAGTGAGAAGATCTTTCTTGCTGAAGCTTCCAAGTTTACATCCTCGCTCCTGGCCAGCAGATTTAACAGGAGTATTGTTCAACTCAATGGAGACGGCGGTTGTTGTTAATGCTATGTGGTATATTTGGAGTTGTCGGAACAGCTTTGTGCATGGAGCGGAGAGGTACGCGCCAGATCGTGCTGTTCAGGTGATTGATGAATTGGGGCGGCCTCCATGGAATTGCCGCCAAAGGACCAGCACATCCCAGCCCAGAACAGGCATAGCATTAAGCTGCTGGTTGGTGCAAAGTTAACACAGATGGGGCTGTAGTGATCAGAGATGAGGCGGGGAGTTCTGAGGCGGCAGTGGGCAGGAAGTATGGTCATATTGTTGATGACCCACCGGTCGCCGAAGAACGAGCATGCAGAGACGGAGTTCAAGTGGCAGTTGGCGGGGGGCTGCCGCTTGTTGTTTGAGACACAGATTGTCATGTGGGGAATTCAAGTGGCAGTGTGGACAATGCACCAGGCGCCGGCACAGCCTAAGCGCCACGGCTCCCTGTTCCTTGCCCATTAAGTTTGGACTTTAGGAAGTGGAAGATTGTGTTAGTTTAAAGAAAGAGACCTTATCTCTAGTTGGTTTCTATCTTTAGTTGTAAACCCTATATAAAAGAGCAATGAGGTTATGAATGAAGGGCAATGCAGAAATTTTCTAATTCCTTCCTCCCCCTCTCGCGGTTGGGTTCTTATAAGCCTTTGCGCTTGATCGAGTTGCATAACGGCACCGTTCAAGCGCAGGGCTGCAGGGTCCCCGACCAGCAGTGTTCCACAACTATCGGTTGCGTTCCCTTCTGGAGCGTGATTGTCTCGTGTCATATCCTAGCAGAGATCGAGGAGACCAGCACGGTTTTCTAAGGCTTCGAGTTCTGTCATGCTCGGAGATTAACAAATCAAGCCGCCCAGCACATACGTGTGCTAGAGAAACTCTGAATTTAGAAAATGCTTGTACCTGGATCAATTCCACACCCCTGTGTTTCTGGCTTGTATCCCCCCTATGGAACCTTAAATAAAGAGCTTCTGGCTTATCTAAAAAAATGTGAAAGTATTGGTTAAAACTGTGGTTTTGTGAAATGAAAGACGATATAGTTGGGGTTAAGTTCGATTTCCTCTGATATAGATGGCAGATAATTTGATCCGCAATACTACATATAGTTGGCAGATAATTCGACCGACAATTTATTGCTGACAGATACAATTTTCCCGGATGATAGCATGTTCCTATTTAAGCACTTTTCCCAGATGATTGCCTGTGAACTGTGTCATGGTGTAGTGAGATGGTGAAAAAGCGTAAGGACAAATTATGGTTTCACTTATTTCATTTGGAAGCGTCTAGCCTACGGGAACCCGTTCAGGCCCGTTCAAACGGCACAACAAGTTGTCGTTGGATGAGCAATATCACTTCCAGCCTCCCACCTAAAAGCCGACTTCCACATATGCGCAACCACCCCGCAAGCCTCTCCCCACGGTGGTCGCTTCCGGGGCTGCGTTGCCAGTGTTAGGAAACCAGGGCTGGGCCAGCAGCCCTGACTCATGATGGGCACCTCACCGATGACTATAAATAGAGAGCCATACCGGCATATTTTGTACACACATGCAATCAGAAATTAATAAAGAAAAATTAGGAGTTTTCTCTATCTCTCTCTGTGTGATTCCAATCTATTATTCTTCTATGATTGATTCGATTTGTTCTAAGCAGAGGAATCGATCGGACTGGTCGCCAGCGACTGTTTCTTAACACGTTATCAGCACGACTTTGCTCCGGTGAATCGAAGGTAATCATTGAAACTCTAATAGATTGAATTTTCTAGATCGCTTTAAATTCGCAAATTTTTTCGCGTTCTAGATTGAATTTTATGGTGCAAATCCGCCCTAATCTACCGTGAGCAGACCTGAAGTCGTCGACACAATGTCGATCGGTAGATTGCAACATGGGGTAGATGTTGATTGCACTGTAGATCAGAAAAATATATGAAAAAAACACAAAAATTGCACAAATCGTCTCTGCACAGCCGCAGTGCGCAGGGAGGTCACCGGCCTACCATCGGCCGCCGGCCAGTAGCCGGCGCCGCTGCCTGAAGCCGCTGTGGGACGCCGGCCCTACCGCCGGTCACCACTCGCCGCCCGTATGCGGTTGATCCCTCGCACGGCAGCCGCTCGGGGCCCGTGCCCGCACGCGCGCGCTGCTGCACTTGAGCCAGCCTGCCGCTAGGGACCAAAGCCGACCACTGCCCGAAGTGTCGCCTGGTCCGTCTTGGTCTCAATGCCCGACAGCCGCCTTGGCCGTAGCCCGTAGCCCTGCGCCGCCTCGCCCCGCAGTCACCCACGCCCGACAGCCATGGCCCACAGCTGCCTGCGCTCGGCCTGGTCCCGCCGCTTGTGCGCTGCCTCGTTCCGACCGTGTGTTGCCTTGGCCGCAGCCTTGCACCGCCTCGCCCCGGCCGTACACCACCTCGCCCCGGCCCGGACCACCTTGGCTCCACCACGCACGTCGCCCTTGCTGCCGCCGCACAGATGGACACCGGTGACTAGGGTTAAAACCCTAGCCACCGAGTCAAATGGGCTGCATGGGCCATTCGGCCGAAGCTAGCCGAAATGAAGTAGGCCGGGCGGATGGAGGGAAAGAAAAAAAAGGAGGGGAAGGCCCGAATGGGTGGAGGGCAAAATTTTGCAGAAAACTCCTCAGAAAATCAGGAAATTGCACGAATTTTTCTCTGAACTAAAAATTTGCGTAGAAACCATATAGAACTGTAGAATTCACTGAAAATTCATATTCTAGCATAAAAAGGCCTCGGGAATCCGAATTTTGAATTATTTTTAGCATTTGAAGTTTATTTATTTCTGCCATTGTTATTTTCTATATTTTATGTATTTATTTACTATTTTTGGTTAATTGTAATGGTTTAAATTGCTTTTAATCACTGAAATTAGCAGTAAAATTTATAGAACATACATAGAAAATTATGAAACATTGCGAGAACCTTTTGTACCATTTATTTACCTGTAGTAAATTATTCCATGCATATTTACCAGCAGTAAACTTATTTTCGATTCACATGTAGATGACTGGCATCACGAACCGGGCGTTCGAGGAGTTAGCCCAGCATGGCCAAAACTATCTGACATGGGAATCCGATGTCGAGATAGTACTTGGAGCTAAGAAGCTCTGCGCGGCTATCGGGATTGGCGGACTGCATGACGCCTAATCCACACCTGAGGAGAATGATCAGGCACTTCATTTTCTCAGACACCACCTCTGTCTCACCCTGAAGAATGAGTACATCACGGAGAAAAGCGCGCTAGCACTATGGACCGCACTCAAGAAGCGGTTTGATAGGCTAAAGTACACTATTCTTCCTCAAGTAGAGTAAGAGTAGATCAGACTGAGGTTCACCGACTTTAAGACGGTCGGGGAGTATAATTCTGCCTTGCACAGGATTTGTACCAATCTTCAACTCTGTGGCAAGCAAATCTTAGACGAGCAGAAGATTGAGATGACCCTATCCACCTTTCGCCCCAATGCTGTTCAAACCGTCCGCAACTATTGTCA
This sequence comes from Melocanna baccifera, assembly GCA_036346265.1. Classification (NCBI taxonomy): domain Eukaryota; kingdom Viridiplantae; phylum Streptophyta; class Magnoliopsida; order Poales; family Poaceae; genus Melocanna; species Melocanna baccifera. The sequence continues at coordinate 19,119,807 of CM070676.1, read as the reverse complement.
AGACGGCTACAAAGAATATGCCGAATTGATTGATACGATGCAGGTTGCGGAGGCTCAGGATGAACTTTTCCGCAAGAATTACATCACTCAGCCACCAGGGAACTCCGCTGACCGTGAGGCTAACGCTGGGAGCTACAAGGTGCGAAAGCCCTTGATGAAAAGAAGGATAAGTCCGTTTCCCAGAAAGGCAAGTCAGATACTCCGAGGGACAAAAAGGCTAAGAAGAGTGGCAAGACCTATGGCCAACAGAACCAAAGTTGCTACAAGTGTGGCAAGTGGGGGCATTAGTCGCGAATCTGCAAAGCGCCGCAGCATGTCATTAATGCCCACCAAGCCTAGAAAAGGATGGATGGTAAAGGGCAACCTGAAGCCCATTTTGCAGCGGTTGAAGGGGGCATCCTGAGCAGCCACCTGAGTTGAAGGAGGTTGAGACCATCTCAGCAGCAGCACCCCTTACGACCTAGAGGCAGCCACCGCCATAATTTCTCTTGAAGAGAATATCACTCCTGAGAACATAGCCGACAAAGTCTCCGATTTTCTAGCAGATTCAATCTGATGTACAGAATGCATGAGACTTTAATTGTTATTTATTTTGTGTTAAAAGGACATGTATGGATGGTACTTTAGCATTTGTTTTCTCGTGATAGTTGGATGATTTTAAGAAATTTATTCATTTATTCTATTTATGATGGCATGATATGTTCTCATACATGTTTATAAAATACCTTATATTAGAACACATGTGGCGCCCTATAGAGGAAGTGTACCTTGCCGACAGCGGCACAACGAATACCATCTTAAGAGAGACTAAGTATTTTTAGTTGATTCGTAAGAGCACTGGCAGCCTTACGACAATCGCCGGAAGCGATGCATGTATAATTGGTTCTGGAAGAGCCACAATTATACTCCCAATAGGCATAACTTTGGTCATTGAAGAAGCCTTATTGTACCCAGAATCGACTAAAACTCTCCTAAGTTTTAAGGATATTCGTGCCAATGGTTTCCACGTTGAGACTGAAGAAGAGTACGGTAAAGAATATCTGCTCATTACAAAGCGCAAAGAGAATGGAAAAAGGGTATTAGAAAAACTTTCTTCACTAGAAACTGGGCTATATTATACCAACATCAAGGCACCTACAACCTACACTGTCCTGAAGACAGTATTTAGAAGCTTTAAACTATTCTGTCTCTGGCATGATAGATTAGGCCACCCAAGTCTTAGAATGATGAGAAATATAATCAACAATTCCCAAGGGCATAACATTAATGTAAAGAATTTCTCGAATCACGAAGATTTTGTGTGCCCTGCATGTGCCACTGAAAAATTAATTATTAGACCCTTTACTCTGAAAGTGAAGGATGAAGTCCCTGCATTCCTAGAACGCATCTAGGGAGACATTTGCGGTCTCATTCAGCCCATCTCAGGGCCATTTAAGTATTTCATGGTGCTCATTGATGCTTCCTCGAAGTGGTTATATGTGGGTTTATTATCCACAAGAAACCATGCTTTCGCAAAGCTGATCTCGCAGATCATTCGCATCAGAAATATGTTCCCTAACCATCACATCAAGTCCATCAGAATGGACAATGCCGGAGAATTTACTTCAAAGGTATATGATGATTATTGCATGGCGATAAGGATTGCAGTTGATCATTGACTTGCAAGCATTAGCAAACAACCTGTCTGATCACTTTAGTGATTTGAAGAGCGTGATTAAGTCGCATGTACCTACACGTAATGCACCGGAGAGGGTTGAAATACCAAAGAAAACAGAAGGTATCCTTAATCCCGTCCAGAGGCTTCAGAATAAAAGGACGAGAACTCCGGCTCCTCGAATCCTAAATAACCGGAGACGCCCGGCGAAAAGGGATAAGAAGGACTTATCACAGCCGATTACTGAAGTCCCCCAGAATGAGAAAGGGAGTCAGTTGTGTATAACCGAATTGGCAACAGAGGGGAAGTGAATGGTGCCTTCAATCCGCCCCAAGTACCCACACAAACTTCTCCTATAGCTATAATAGCTATGAAGTAAGAAGGTCAATGTTCATCGGAAGAAGCAACCAGAAAAGAGACACGAGGCCATAAAATGAAGCATTAATCAGAAGCAAGTCATGAAGCCAAGATAACCGTAATGGTGATAGCAGTCTGAATGGTTAATTACTTCCGGTCTAACTGAAAACTAACTGCCTGTCTGACTACAAAAGTATAACCAGTTCAATCGGGACAAAGAAAATTGGAAGCTGCACAACAAATCCCAAAAGCAGATATCAACACAAAACTAGAGATGTTGCAGATAAAGTAGCAGTGACGAAAGGCAGTAATAAGAAAATTGAAGCAACAGCCGAAAACAAAGAAAATGAGGCACCACTGAAATCTGAAAATAAACAAACAACCTGATTTCCCAAAACTGAGACTAAACAAAAACTGCAACCACAACTGGACTGACTGGAAATTTCAAAAGCAGACACAGCAAACAATGATTACTTTTGCTGCCGAAAACTGAAAATCTGCAGCCAAAAACAGACTAAAAATAGTGATTACTTTTGCTGCCGAAAACTAAAAATCTGCACAAGAAAATTAGAGAGACTGATCCTTGGCCAAAGGAAGACTAAAGCAAAAACAGGATACAAAACAGAGAAGAGTTTTGGGCTGCAAAAGCATACTGAAAAGAAGAAGCAGTCTGGCCGAAACTAGCAGGAGCAGAAGGACCTGCAGACAACCGAAAAAGGGCAGAAGATTGCAGCTCTTTCCAGGCCGAAAGAGAGTACAGAGCAGACTGGAAACTTCAAAAGCAGACGCAACAACCAGAAGAGAAAAGCTTATGCCAAAAATTAGTAAAGAGGAAATAATTGCCTAAAGCTAAGTGCACAAGAACATATTGCTTGGTTGTTGCTCTCATGGATCTGAGAAAGGAGACCGAAATCAACATAGAGGAGTAATAGAGCTCATAACCAAAAGTCTAATTACTGTAGACATGAGATTTCTGCAACTTTAGGTCATGAGACACATCTAAAGTTTTTCCTCTAAATAGCAAGAACCAAGACAACACAAATATTCTGCCAAGACAATAAGAACAGGAAATCGAAAACTCAGGAAGGCAGAGAAAATTGAGGCACATAGCTGTGAGAAGTGTATACCCATTGATTCTGGTTTTTGCTCTTGGGAATGGACTGGTCAAATGACCTTGAGACGAATTCCCATCACAGAGCAGCATGGATTCAATTTAAAATCAACAAAATCAGGGAAGAACTGAGCAGTGAGAACCGAAGAACGAACAGGTGCAGACATAGAGATAAGAAAACTATAGCATCTCAAACATAGAATTTCTCACAAAGATTCAAAGAAAGATGAATGATTACTAAATAAAGTTCTCTACAGCCATCTTCTCATACCGAGAGCACACAACCGAACAGCAAATCAAGAACTCAACAACTCACAAACTCATGCATCGAACTGAGACCAAAATAGACTTGCTCTTCCTAACTCTTCATACAGGAGAATGGAACAAAAACAAAAGCTCTAATCTGCACTAGAGGACACCCTCTCTATTTATAGCCTTCTACTACCGGGTTCACTTCTCGCTTTATCCAATAGCTCCACCAAATCTGCACTTTATCCAGTAACTCGAACCGAATCCGCTTCCTCAAGCCTGAGTCAATTTTACCGAATTGCCCCTCATGCTTCTTCCTAAAAGCTTCCTCTTTTCTTGTTGTCGACGGCTCGAACCACCTTGAATCCACGTCGTCTTCGGCATCTCCCGACCGCTTTGACCTTAGCACCGCCTGTGCCTAGTCCGGCCATCCATGACTTGCCATGACTTAGCTCCAAGGTCCTATAGCTATCACTAAAGATGGCAACGGGTAGATACCCGCTGGGTATTGCCAACCCATACCCGTACCCGATACCCGCACCCGCACCCGCTACAATACCCGTACCCGCGCTCGGGTATAAAAACCTACCCGTACCCGCACCCGCGCGGGTATTTATACCCGACGGGTAACCCATACCCGAATTGATAAGGGTATATACGAGGCACAGGTATATACGAGTGCGGGTATTTCCATTAGCTTCGTTTCGAATATATATATACGTGCCACATGTATATGTACCCGTTGCTATCTCTAGTATACACCTGGCCGGGTATATTTTACCCGCGGGTATCCGGGTACGGGTAGTATATACCCGCACCCGCACCCGCATACCCGATGGGTAGAGTTTTTTGCCCATTAGCATACCCGCAGGTGAAAATATCTTTTCATACCCGCCTTCTTATCGAGTAAAACCCATCGGGTACTCGGGTTTTGGGTACCTGTTGCCATCCCTAGCTATCACAAAGAAGAAAATATCACATAGCACCGCTCAAAATAATATAATCATATATTAGCATTGGTAGAAAATACTTAAGCACAAACCACCCAAATCAAACTCAAACTATCTAGAACACTTGTCAATTACTCATCACACACATGGGGTCACTTCCACATGGTCTCTCAAGTTGAGACCTAGCACCAGTATGGAACCCTCAGGAAAGGGCATACCGGATTTGAATGTTTCCTTGCAAGGAGAAACCGACATGGATATGTGCGCATATATCGGAGCCGAAAAATTAAAGGGACTTGTCACCGCAATTGGAAGAAGCGATATGCAAGAAGAAGCTCCAGAAGAAGCAAACGCACCAGAAGAAGCAACTCATGAAGAAATAGCTATCAATTATGTGCACACGGGAGAGTCCATGAATAGGACAATAGCCAATATCGATATCTACTTCGCAAAAAAAAATTGCCACAATCATCGATCTTGATCCCGAGCCTGCATCATTCACTGAATGTAAGAACAGGTCAGATTGGAAAGATTGGAAGGCAATAGCAGCTGAATTGCTATCTTTGAACAAAAGAGAAGTGTTTGGGCCCGTATGCTGCACACCTCCCCATGTGCATCCTATAGGGCATAAATGGGTATTTTTTTGAAAGAAAAAAGAAAGAAACAAAGTAGTAAGATACAATGCAAGGCTGGTAGCACAAGATTTCACTCAACGTCTCGGAGTTGATTATGAAGAAACCTACTCCCCAGTCATGAGTGGAATTACCTTTAAATATTTGATCTCAATGGCAATGAACTTGAATTTAGAAATGAAATTGATGGATGTAGTAACTGCATACCTTTATGGACACTTGGATTCGGAGATTTATATGAAAGCCCCTGAAGGAATCCCTCTCCCAAATCAAGATAAAGCAAATAGAAATCTGTACAGTGTGAAGCTTAGAAAGTCCCTGTATGGACTAAAGCAATATGGCAGAATGTAGTATAATCGCTTAAGCGACTTTCTCTGTAAAAAAGGCTACACGAACAATGAAGACTGTTCCTATGTGTTTATACAACGATCTTAGAATGGATTTTGTATAATCTCAGTGTATGTAAATGATTTGAATATCATTGGGACAAAAGAAGACATGAAAGAAGAAAGCTCCTACTTGGAGTCGGAATTCGAAATGAAAAATTTGGGCAAGACCAAATTCTGCTTAGGCCTGCAGCTCGAGCATGTCCCTGAAGGAATATTAGTACATCAGTCGGCCTACACCTAGAAGGTGTTAAAGGTTTGGCTTTGAGAAGGCATACCCATCGAAAGTACCGATGATTGGGAGGTCTTTACAGTAAGGAAAAGATCCTTTCCGACCTAGGGAAGAGGAGGAGGAAGTCCTGGGACCGGAATTCCCATACTTGGGTGCAGTGGGAGCACTCATGTACTTAGCAAACTACACTAGATCGGACATTGCATTTGCCGTGAACCTATTAGCAAGGTACAGTGCAGAACCTACCAAAAGGCATTGGCAGGGTATAAGAGACATCTTCCGATATCTCCAAGAAAGTAAGGACCTTGGATTGTTCTACAGAAAAAATCAAGACCTGAGCTTGATTGGCTATGCAGATGCCGGGTACTTGTCTGACCCACATACCGTAAGGTCACAAACAGGCTATATATTCCTATGTGGTGGAACTGCAATTTCCTAGAAATCGTCCAAGTAAAGTCTTGTAACGACTTCGACGAACCACTCAGAAAGTATAGCACTATATGAAGCCGCTCGAGAATGCGCTTGGCTTTGCTGAATGGTTCACCACATCTAGCAATCATGTAGAATGAATATTGTGCAAACCTCCACAATTATCTATGAAGATAATGCAGCTTGCGTTGCACAAGTACAGACAGGCTATGTGAAGAGTCATCTCACAAAGCATATCAACCACAAGTTCTTCTATGCTCATGAATTGCAAAAGATGGACGAGATTAAAGTACTGCATACTAAGTTCTGTGAAAATCTGACCGATTTATTCACTAAGTCACTCTCTGCATCTAACTTTGAAAGATGTGTGTGAGGAATTGGGATAATCAGACTTAGAGAAGTGCAGAATTCATAGGAAGAATTCTCTCAAGCCCGGCAGTAAATCCTGATCATGAAGATTAAATACCCAAAAGAATAAAGTCCCGAAGGTTGAATGAAATTGGGTGAATTGTACTCTTTTTTCTTTGATAAGTTTTCTTGAAATTTCTCGACCAAGGTTTTTAATGAGTTAATTCGTGCATCGCAGCATAACATGTATCATGTACTCTTTCTCTAAATTTTTTCCATTGAGTTTTTATGGAGTTTTAACGAGGCATGAACATGTAGGGTGAGTGCCCAAGGGGGAGTGTTAGGAAACCTGAGCCTGAGCAAGTAGCCTTGGCCCATGGTGGGCACCTCACCGATGACTATAAATAGAGAACCATACCGGCATATTTTGTACACACATGCAATCAGAAATTAATAAAGAAAGACTAAGAGTTCTCTCTATCTCTCTCTGTGTGATTCCAATCTATTATTCTTCTATGATTGATTCGATTTGTTCTAAGCAGAAGAATCGATCAGACTGGTCGCCAGCGACAGTTCCTTAACAGCCAGAACCGCCCGTTGGACTTGCCACCCCAACAACGGGATCGATGCCCTCACCTTCTTCTACCTCCTCGTTAAGTTCCCATGAAATTTGAGGTGTCTACTTGAAGTTTCAAAAGTTTTCACGATTTTGAAAACAGAAAATTCTAGCTTCAGTGGCGTGTTTCAAGTTCCAAAACCGAAATTTCTATGAGTTTCAAAAAGGAAACTTTGAATATTAAAGGTGAGTTTCAAGTAAGCTTCAACGAAGTTCAAAAACTTGACAGAGTTTCATGATATTTTCATAAAAATATACACAAGGTTTAAGCATGTTTCGACCTAGTTTTAATTTGTCAAGAATTTAAAGAAATTTATAAGTTATGGTTTCAATGTTACGCTTGTTGGTTGATTTTTTGTTAAATTATAGGGTTCAAAATTAGTGTTCCAATATGGGTTTTTAAAAATTAGAATACCCACCTACTTTGTTATAAATCATAGACAAAATTATATATGTAATTATATGTAAGATAAAACAGTGAACCACGATCAATTATATTCTTGTTCCACCACTGTGCCTACCACTGCATTGGTAGTCATTATGCCCGCCACGGCCATGCCTTGCCTGTCGCTCACTAGTAGTCACCACGACCATGCCTACTTGCTGCTCGCCACCACATGTGGCACAAACTGAGCACTGCCATGGTGCCTCGCTGCTGTGTTTTGTTGAGTCGAGCACCTCTACGGTCTTGTTACCATGCGATTGACATGAAATTTTCAAAATTATCAAAAAAATTTAGAAAATTTCGGATGAAATATTCAAACATACTATTTGAATTTAACAAATACAAATATATTTGAAAATTGTTACCTCTGGCTACAGTTGTGCCATCGCCAAGACCCTTGCTGGCGCCGGATATGCCACCCACGCCACCTCCTACTTCCCTACGGAAGCTGCCCTTGGTTGTTCCCCTACCGGTGGCCACTGTTGGCCCAGCTTCCTGCAACACACTCGCACAAGATGGAAGACAACACACGGCAAGAACAGCTGCACTTAACACATCCGCACGCCACAAGAAACCCAGAGGAGGTGAGACGAGTCTGACAACTCTTATGCACCCACGCGCCTCCTCTCCTCAGTAGAGACTAATAGTATGAGAGAACATATAAAGAAAACACCCAGTGGAGACTAGTAGTATGAGAGAACACATGAAGAAAACACCCTGTGGAGACTTACAACACAGTAACAGCTTGGCCCCTTGGCATCTCCCTATCCTCGCTTGTTCTCCTTTTATTCCCACTACGCACGGCGCCTTGACTCACTCATCTTGGATCGTAACTACCAGGTGTAGACTCGCTCAAAAAAACAAACTAATGCCTACATGCGGGGTGACTTGGTAGCCATGCGAGAGTCACGCACCAACTACGACGGAACCATCCTGCATGCAACTAGTTTGTGCATGTCCATGTACATGCAAAAAATCACTAACTCACACACAATCTTGATTATGTCTGACAATCTACCCCCTAATCAAGATAGCTTCAAAGCAACGCTGGTTCATTGTCGGTGTCCGTCTCAATGAGAAGCGCCTGCGCTTTCTCCCTCTTGTTGGGCTTCCGGCATTCTGAAACAAAGTACCCACAATCGTTACAATTAAAACACCTTACTTTTGCCTTGTTAACTCGTCGGTATTGACATCCACTGTCACCACTAGAACCACCTGAGGAACCTTCACCTTCATGTTTCGACGATCGGGCCCCTCACTCTACGCGCGTTAGGAGCAAGTGCTTCTCGTCCCCTTCGTTGTTGTTGTAGTGACGTTCTTTCTCTTCTTGTGTCTTCAAGTGCCCGATTAGCTCTTCGATTGATATATTTTTTATGTCACCGAATTGCTCAATTGTTGTGACGACGGGAGAGAATTTCTTAGGCACGACACGAAGAAACTTCCACACGATGTATGCCTTTTCCATCTTTTCGCCTAGATCTCGTATCTTGCTGACGATTGTCGTTAACCTCATCGTGAAGTCATTGATCTGTTCGGTGTCCATCATGCGCAAGTTTTCAAACTCGCCTTTGAGGTTTTGTACACACGCCTCCTTGACGCGATCGGCACCGAGATGCATTACCTTCAGGGTGTTCTAGGCCTCCTTTGTGGTCTCCTTCTCAGCTAGAAGTAGCAACACGTCTCCCGGCACAAGGAAAATTGCCGTAAGCGCCAATTAATCTTGCCTCTCGTTCACTTCCTCATCCACGATTGCGTTCCACACGCCCTGAGCGCGCATGAACACTTTCATCTTCACGGCCCAAGTCATGTAGTTGCTCCTCGTGAACATGGAATACGGGAGGGAGATGCTGCCCTCGCGCGCTGACGTCTTCGGCACGCTCCCATCGCCGATCTTTTGAACGCCCCCATCGGTGGTGACGTTTCTCGATGAACTCGAGGACGACATGGATTAAGGTGTACACGAACACAAGCTCTAATACCAAATGTTGGCCTAGCTTCCTGCAACACACTCGCACAAGGTGGAAGACAACACACGGCAAGAACAGCTGCAGTTGACACATCCGCACGCCACAAGAAACCCAGAGGAGGCGAGATAAGTCTGACAACTCTTACGCACCCACGCGCCTCCTCTCCTCAGTGGAGACTAATAGTATGAGAGAACACATAAAGAAAACACCCAGTAGAGACTAGTAGTATGAGAGAACACATGAAGAAAACACCCATTGGAGACTTACAACACAGTAACAGCTTGGCCCCTTGGCATCTCCCTATCCTCGCTTGTTCTCTTTTTATTCCCACTACACACGGCGCCTTGACTCGCTCATCTCGGACTGTAACTACCATGGGTTCCCCAGCATGATGGCGAACGGCGTCTGGCACTCTAGCGAGGCGGGCAGGCGGTGACCTGATCTTCACCCTGATAGCCTGGGGACAGTAGGGAGGTACTTTCTTAGTTTCTCCATGCCACATTGCCAGATCTGATTCAGTGATTCCTGCTATAATTCAAGTTAAATTGCCAGATCTGATTTGGTTATTCCTGCTATAATTCAAGTTAATGTTTTCCACATTAATTCAGTTATCATTGCTCAAGTAGAAAGATATCAAAACTCTTACCTCTTGGAGCACTGATTATTACTTTCCGACTATTTGCAGTTTGTCATTAGATACAGAATCCATTGGAAAATTTTCTTATATTTCAAAGTTCTGGATTTTGATTTTGGGATCCATGAGAAAAAATGATGGATGTAACCTTCCTTGTGTGTTTTGGAGTCCATGGAAGATAAATGTTCCTAAAAATGGCAGATCCATTCCAAAGATTAGCAGACCAGTCTAATTTTGGTACTACCCTACAACTTGCAGAGATAATACAAGAATTGCTGGATCTATTTAGACCAAATAAACAAGGAGACACCACTGTGTTTCAGTTGTCTTTACCATGCCCTTTGTTTTTATCTCATGCACTGCAAAAAAAAGTTTGGACTTTAGGGTGCCCCCTACTTGTAATATAGTTGCCAGTCTGCAAGCTTATACTTGTGTATCATCATTCAGCTTAGGAGTTAGCAAGCATCTTCTTGTTTACTTATATCTTTTTTGCCGTATGTAATGAACTCCACAGTTATACATATAAGAATGTACATCTCTAAAAGAGAACAAAAAATTGCACATGCATAACTCTTGTATATGTGCAGTTGTGCGAATATCTTTTTATATCTCTTTTACAAGCCTTTTAATCCTGTTTTCTCACTTTTTTCTAACAGGGAAATTGCTTCAATTTATAGAGTAGCTAGTGTCATCAGCGGGTACAAATTAAGAACACATTTTGGCAACACAATGTGAAGAATTGAGTGAAGACTGAACCATACTCTTGCTAAGACTCTTGTGGAATATGCTTCTGCAGTTCTGCTGTAAGTTAAACTTTTCCACATTATTTTATTACTTGTGCAGCATGTATGCTTTATTATTGCTTTGCTAATATGATCTTTCATATGTTTGATTTTGTAGATCTTTGAGCTTTAAAAAATGAAGAAGTCTGCAAATTTGAAATCTTTAAGGGAGAGAGCTGGAAAGACATAGAAGGTAGCTTCCACATCGATGCCAAAACTAATTTCTAATGAAAGCCAAGTTGGGATTGGGAATTAGACCAATGACACTAAGCTGCAACTAGTAGTGCACACACACGATGATAGTGGCACAGAACCTGAGGTAGGTGCAAGTGCAGAACATGAGATGGATTGCCCATTGTCCCCAATCACAGAAGATGATGGATCAGAATCATCAGATGATGAGGCCATCTATGATGTTGATTTGCTTTCACATGATTTGGGAAAGAGAATTCCTATCATAGGTTATAATGTCAGCAAACAAGATGCAGTGAGAAGAGGATACATTGCATTGAGACCATGTCAACCACGGGCATATAATTTTTCAAAGAGAAATATTGGAGGTATGTGCCGCTTCTTAGCTAGTTGGTTTGATGAATATACTTGACTTAAGTATAGTGTGGAACGAGATACTGCTTTCTGCTTCATTTGTTATTTGTTCAAGGATAAAACTAATTATGTTGGTGGAGATACTTTTGTGAATGAGGGATTTAGAAATTGGAATATGAAAAATAGATTTGACAAACATGTTGAAGCAATTACTAGTTCCACAACGAAGCTCAACAAAAATATGATTTATTCATTAAATCGACATCATCAATTTATGAATTTTTTGCTTCAAACTCAAAACAACAAAAGGTTATGTACAAATCTCACTTGGCATATTCACTTATGTGCTTGAGGTTTCTTTTGCGTCAAGGGTTGGCTTGTTGTGGACATGATGAAAGTGAAGACTCACTAAATAGAGGAAATTTCCTTGAGCTTTTGAATTGGCTAGCAGAAAATTTTGAAGAAGTTAATAAGGTTGTTCTAAAAAGTGCTCCAAAGAATAGCCAAATGAGTTCTCATAAGATACAAAGAGATCTCATCAACTCTTATGCGAAAGAAACTACTAGACTTATTATAGATGGCCATGGTGATAATTATTTTGCAATACTAGCCGATGAATCTAGTGATGTGTACCAATAAGAACAATTGGCTCTTTGCTTGCGTTATGTTGACAAAAAAAGGAAGGGTAGTTGAGAGATTTCTCGGTGTTGTTCATGTTGAAAACACTACTGCTTTGACACTTAAAACAATAATTGAGTCTTTGCTTACGGATCATGGATGGGATTCTTTTCTTAAAGATGTCACTCCCTGTTCTCTGAAGTATGGCATCAAAGTTGCTCAAATGGATGGTTTCTAGATGCGAGACCCAAAAGGTTCTTCAAAAAAGTCAAGAATCTTCATCGCTTCCATGTCGGATTGTTCTTACACTACTACAGAAATCATTATCATAGACGGTTCAAAAACGTCATCACAGACAGTTTTCTAAACTATCTGAATTTATGGGTCAGTGATAATCGAAGGTTATCACAGACGTCTTGTGAGCCGTCTATGGTAAATATAATACAGACGGTTTGTAACTAGAACCGTTTGTGAAAAACACTACCACAGATGGTTCTATATATAGAACCATCTGTGATAGAAAAGTATCACAGACAGTTCTATATATATAACCGTCTGTGATGTGTGAGTCACAAATGGTTTTTGTTTCGAGCCGTCTATGGTGTTCTTCACAGGATTTTTTCTATTTTTGATTAGCCTCAGGAAATATTAGCTATGCTATTTGAAAACAAGCAAATATGATAACAAACATAGGAGAGAATATTCTATTTATATTACAATCCATAATTACAACATCATAGGATTACAATCCACTATTACAATATCACAATATTACAATCCGTCATTACAATATCACAAGCTATCCCTCTCGTCCTTGATGTAGCTCGGATAGGCCTTCTTGGTTACCGCCTTCTGTAAGTAGAAGAAACAATGGAGGGAGGAAACTTAAGACGCATTTGATCAAACACAAAGAGGTGCATGAAGTGTAGGGGATATTCTAATGGTGGATCCTGATATGCGACCTTCAAATCGTCTGCACTAGCTTACATCAGATCCCCGCATGTAAGTGACCGTGCAAAAGTGCACACCCGCAACTGTACAGGTTGCCGCTAAGATAGCAGCGAGATGTCGTGTTCTCCACAGGGACTAGACTACCGACGACATGACACCAAACCAAAGCTAATTTGCACGAACAGGGGGAATGAAAAGGAAATTGAAACTCCTAGATGAACTACGAGACTGAAGGAGAGAGAGAGAGACGAACGACTGAATTTACAAAAAGGAGAGAAGAAGCAAGGAAGGGACTGAAAGAGAAGAGGAGACGAGGATAAGCAAGAAAGGACTGAAGGAGAGGTGAAGACGAGGAACTGGACAGGGGTAAGAGAGAAGAAGAGAGGAGACGAGGGTAGAAAGAAGCAAGAGGGGGCTAAGGAAGACAGCTAACGAGAAGAGAGGGATTAGCAAAAGGAGAGAGAAGAGAGCAGAAGTAGAGGGAGGAAGAAGATGAAGGAGGTTCGAAAAGGGGCGAGAAGGAAACTAACGCTAAACTACGACCCCGACCCTTTCTAGCAAATTACAGAACAAAGCAATTACGAAAAATAATTCTAACAAAAGCGATGACAGAAAACAGTAAATCTAAACTAATGTTTTTGGTCTTTTCGTTTTACTAATGGAACTAAAAGAGCAACAACTTAAAATTAATTATAATTAATAGGACTAATCTAATATTAAAACATCTAGCTGAAACATAAAGTCTACGACTACTTAAACATTAAGCAAACTGATGAAATTAAACTAGACAAGGGCAAAATCAATACTAGCATTGCATCTAAAAGCATTATCATAAGAAAATTCTAAACCTAGGAGCAGATGCAATAAAACTACTAAATAGCGATGGGACAGTCATGCGAGATCAAGCAATCTAAATAAAAGACTAGAATGTAAACCAACATTTCAGAACATAGTACTGACATTGCATAAACTATGCCATCATTCAACCACATCACAGGAGATATAACAAACATTCATAAAATTGATCATAATATTATACAAGCACAAGGAGCAAAATGAGACAGGGTTCAGAAACATTCAACCACAGGAATAAAACATATAGCAGTTGAGGCAGTCGATCTGTAGATGAAGCAGTGCAGAGGGAAGAAGACCATCAGACGTAGGGGAAGTAGAGGAAGCAGTAGCATGTAGAACAGCAGCTCCAATCAGAAATAGCAGCCGTTCAACTGGCCAGCAGTCCAAAACAGCAGTGTAGCACAACATCATCAACCAGAAAAACCAGGGAGCATTCTCGGCCAAGAAAACAGCAGCTCTGCAGGTGGCAGCAGCATCATTGATCTGTTCGGCCAGCTGCACCAGAACAGCAGGGACTCAGTTGAAGTGAGTAGTAGCCGCAACAGCAACAGATCGGTTCAGCAGCAAGCAAAATCAGTAGCACTGCAATCTTGTTTGGCCAGCACCAAAGAAATAGCAGCAGCACTGCAGGTTGGAGAGCAGCAGGGAGAGAACAGACTTGGAGCAGCAGAGGCAGTAGCAGCAGATCGGTTCCAGTTCAGTTCATCAACATCAGGAAATCAGGGCGCAACAGAGGGGTTTCAGCCTGAGGTGAGGGTTTCGGCTGGGGTAGAAGTAGAAGGGGTGAAGGGAGGAAGCCAGCCCCCCCAGATGATTGCGGCGCTTGGAGGGTTTTGTGGCGGCTTTGAGGGTAGGGAAACCCTAGTGTCTTGGCTATTTTGCTTGTTGGCCCTTGGCTTCTTCCCGTTTCTAAACCTTAGCTCCTTCCATGCAGATGTTTTGTATATTTTTGCGCCTCGTCGCGCCAGCCTGCAATAAAATCAACAAACACTATAAACAGTCCAATTTGAAGGCATATAAATGTATAATCGACGAAATTATGCCTATTTACGCCACTCTCAGCAGGGTTGTGATATTAAAATGAATTACAAAAAATGATACACATCATACCCCCAAGTGAAGAGGACATCACTTCTACTGATATAAACACTCCTCTTACTGCTTCCATGAATGATGGGCAAGATCCAATCACTCGGGCACGTGCTCGCCAACTCAACTATCAGGTAAACTCGTTTTTAGGAGTCAATAATATTTCCGCTAAGTATTCGATACTTCCTAAAATTTATAATTTTCTTGTCCTTAGGAACCATAGAGAAGAACCACGTGAGCTCAAGTGTAGAAGTGGAACCGTCAAGCGCAATCCAACTCATATTCGCGAGTTCGACTCAGATTCAGATTGCTGGACAGCGCCTTCTTCAAACGACCATATCTTTTGATCTAAAAGGTTTCTCGGGGTTCGTGAGTACGCGTTGGAAAGATCTTGGAGTCTACTTTCAGATGAATCTGGTCTCACCTCGAAATTCCATCCGAGCCGATCAGAAACTGCAAAACAAGTGGCGTCACTTTTCCAGTTCAAGTCAAAGTGGGCCTTGGGCCTTGTAATCACGTTTAGACTCTTTGGGCCGGCACTAATTATGGGCGTACTATTCACGTGAACAGTATCCGTGAATAGTACCGCACCCCTTTTGTTAGATAAGTGCGGCCTCCCCCACGCCTATTTAAGGAAGTCGCACCCCTTTAGTTTTCTTTATGTTTTTCTTAAGAGTTTATTCTGCTTAGCAGTTTCACCGCACGTCCGGTTGAAGAATCTCAACTTGTGAACTTAATCTTTATTCGCAATACAAATTCAGATTGCATCTTTTACTCTCTTGCTTGTGTTCTCGATTCGCTTGTAGGAGATAGCCTTCTTGGCGAGGTCAACCGCGTTCGGCACGGTTGATAACCATTGGAGCAGTGGTGTAGTGATTGTGAGGGGATCGATCTGTTTTGGTCGGAGCCTTTGAATCATCAACGTCGAGTTCTCCACAATCGACTTATCAGTACCTCTCAGAAGATCGGGCCATCGTCACATCAGTTGGTATCAGAGCAACGGTTGCCCGTGAGGTAATTCGCCCCTTTTAGATTAGTTTATGTTCATCATATCGTCCTAAAAACTCCAGAAAAATAGCCAAAAAAAATTTGTTCGAAGTGTTCTTCGAAGGGTGTTGGGACATCACTACACCACTGCTCCAATGGTTATCAACCGTGCCGAACGCGGTTGACCTCGCCAAGAAGGCTATCTCCTGCAAGCGAATCGAGAACACAAGCAGGAGAGTAAAAGATGCAATCTGAATTTGTATTGCGAATAAAGATTAAGTTCACAAGTTGGGGTTTTTCAACCGGACGTGCGGTGAAACTGCTAAGCAGAATAAACTCTTAAGAAAAACCCAAGGAAAACTAAAGGGGTGCGACCTTAAATAGGAGTGGGGGAGGCCGCACTTATCTAACAAAAGGGGTACGGTACTATTCATAGATACTGTTCACGTGAACAGTACATCCATGATTAGTACCGACCCAAAGAGTCTAAGCGTGATTACAAGGCCCAAGACCCAAGTTGACTTGGACTGGAAAAGTGAGGCCACTTGTTTTACAATTTCTGATCGGCTCGGATGGAATTTTGAGGTGAGACCAGGTTCATCTGAAAGTAGACTCCAAGATCTTTCCAACAAGTACTCACAGGCCCCGAGAAACCTTCTAGATCAAAAGATATGGTCGTTTGAAGTAGACGCTGTCCAGCAGTCCGAATCTGAGTCAAAACTCGCGAATATGAGTTGGATTGCGCTTAACGGTTCCACTTCTACACTTGAGCTCGCGTGGTTCTTCTCCATGGTTCCTAAGGACAAGAAAATCACAAGTCTTAGGAAGTATCGAATGCTCAGCGGAAATATTATTGACTCCCAAAAACAAGTTTACCTGATAGTTGAGTTGGCGAGCACGTGCCCAAATGATTGGACCTTGCCCATCATTCATGGAAAAAGTAAAAGGAGTGTTTATATCAGTACAAGTGATGTCCTCATCACCAATCTTAAACATTTGATTGTCCTCAAGTAATGAATATGATGAAATCGAACCCGGACAACTAGAAGAAAACAAGCTGTAATAATCTTATGTAAATGCATGAAGCAAGTCAATAAGCTCTCAATCATTCAAAATGGGATTGTTTGGTTTGAGTTTGATCACTATCCAAGATTAGAACAAATGTTCTAGCAAAGATATCAAAGTGATATTATAGTTTTTGACCAAATCAAGTTACACATAAGTATTGAATTGCACAAAGTGATCATATGAATCCAACCAATATTGAAAGGCTTTGAAACTAGGTATAACATCTAGAATGAGCATATCAAATGTTCATGCTAAGGCATTTCACAATTTGAGACAATGATACTAATACTTGCATGATATTTATGAAAAAGTCCACACTTGAGCCATGATACTCCACAAAAAGATATATAAATATTTTTTTCTTTGCAAATTTTGAACACACACTGGGCACAAGTACCACTTATTCCAACTCTTGGGCAAAATTACCGCTTATTAACACACTCAAACCTCATGTGGGCAAAAATGCCGCTTATTCAAACGATGTGACATAGTCACTTATTCAACACACTCACACATTGCAGTAAAACCCTTTTTTTCTTTAAGATTAAGTATCGTTAACCGGTTTTCATTAATGCTAAGTAACACATGTCCCGAGACATGGATACCTAGATAACTCAACCAAGTTATTGGCTCAAGATAGGACCCTTTCACAAACTTTTCATTCAAGCAAAGTATCAATATCTAAAATAAAGTAATATGCCAAAGCATGAATTCTAAAATATGATCATTCAAGAGGCGATAACTAGAATCAATTCAATTCTCAGATGGTAGAGATGCATGTGTAACTTGCAATGAGTCAAATGCTATCGGATCACAAGATTTCTAAGCAATCAAGGATAAGTAACAAGATTCAATTTCTTCATTTTGGCTCAATTAAGTAATTTTCAGTTTGCTCATTTTAGAATGACCCATAACAATGATCTCAAGTGCCCAAAATGTTCAATAAGCACAAAATGACAGCACATAATAATGTTCAGGACAGCAACATATCATCAACTACACCTCCAACAACTTAACTACCCATATGCTACAGAATTATTCATATATAAAATAGATTTAACTTAACTACCAACATGCTAAAGAATCATCCATACACAAACAGGTCTCTTCCCCAAGCTTGAATTAAGCATTCACTCAACAACAGACATTTAGGGGCTAGAAACAGCTCACCGGGTGCAAAAGGTGAATGAAGCAGTCCCACATCATCCCAAGAGCTTCCTGTCATGCTTGGATGATGGTTTAACATGTACCTGAAAAGAGAAAACTAAAGAAAGCAGTAAAATGCTCAGGTTGCCTCCTGAGAAGCGCTTGTTTAAGGTCTTTAGCTTGATCACCATATGATCATCATGTAGGCTCAAAACAAAGAGGAGGGTCAAAATCATGCGCGTGATAAGACTGTAAAGGAACATCAATGAGCGCTAAAAGAGGAAAATCTGTATCAGCGCACTCATCATGCAAAGTAGACACCTCATCCTCAAATGATGCCTCATCCTCTTCATATGCCTCAGCAACACACTTGTCAATCACATCTAAAGAAAAGCACTCATCTAGGAAATGAGGAAGGTGAGTAGGATGCCTTATATCAAAGGATATCTTCTCTTGACCAAATTAAAGAGTGAGCTTGGCATCTTTAACATCAATGACAGCCCATGTAGTCGCTAGAAATGGCCTCCCAAGAATGATTGGCTCACTTTGATCTTCCATTTCTAAGACAACAAAGTCAACAAGGATGGCAAAAGCACCAATTACCACAGGGACATCAGCTAAAATGCCAGCGGGGTGACGATAAGAGCGATTAGCCAACTGCAAGGTCATGGCTGTTGGCTGAAGGTCACCCAATAGGAGTGCATCACAAACAGAGAGAGGAAGGACGCTGACACTCGAACCTAAGTCACAAAGAGCTCAAAATTTCTTGGAACCGATGAGACACGCGAGACAAAGCTCCCGGGGTCCTCTAACTTAGGAGGTAGCTTGTTTTGAATGATTGCACCACACTCCTTAGTAAGAGTGACCACCTCATGCTCATCCATACTCCGCTTCTTGGTAATCAGCTCCTTGAAGAATTTAGCATACATCGGCACATGCAAGACAGCATCAAGGATATGAATGGTGATCTAAACATCCTTCATCATCTCTAGAAACTTAGCAAATTTCTTGTCCTCATTCGTCTTCTCAAGACGCTCAGGAAATGACATCTTGAGTTTAGCAAAAGGGACAGCTAATGAAGTAGATGATGATGAAATATCATGAGTTGGTGTCGGTGTAGAAGAGCTAGGCTGGTGCACATCCTACTGCTGTGGAGGAGCTGTAGGCTGTACAGTCCTAAAAACAGGAGATACATATGTGAGTGGTGTAGGAAGAATATGATCAGCGGTAGCCTTGCCACTCCTAGTGGTGATTGCTCCACAATGGCTGCGAGGATTAACCTCAGGCTGTGCAGGAAGCTTCCCTTGGCTACTAGATGAAGCCTGAGATGCTTGCATGCTCTCCATGCGACTAGTCAGATCACTCAATTGCTTCTTTGCATCATTATATTGAGCTTCCATCTTGGACATATGCGAAGCTAGAAACTGCTCAATTCTGGACAACTGATCTAACTGAGAGGTAGGAGGAGGCTGATGTGGCACATGCATCATGGGCTGCTGAAATGAAGCATATGGGGGAGCTTGCGGTGGCCTAAAGCCTTGTGCCGAAGCACCAGTAGGGAAAGATGCAACATTTGGGTTTGTGCTCTTGTATGATAGATTTGGATGCTGACGCCACCCTGGGTTGTAGGTTTGAGAATATGGCCCATATGATTGAGCATAATTGACTTCAGGTGATGCAATTGTGGAAGTCAATGGGCACTCAACTGGAGTGTGTCCATGATATCCACAAATCTGACATACAGATGCCACATGAGCTGAGGATGGTGGCATAAACTGAGCCATCTGACGAGTCAGAATCTGAACTTGGGCAGCTAAAGCATCATGAGGACTCACCTCATACATTCCAGGACGAGCAGAGGCTCTCTCACTAGACCACTGGAAATGGTGGGAGGACATACTCTCAATCAAAGTGAAAGCTTCATCAAGAGTTTTGTTCATTATGCCTCCACCTGCTGCAGAATCTACAAAGGCTCTAGTGCTAAGGGTAAGTCCTTTGTAAAAGATCTGAAGCCCTAGCCATCTCTCAAGACCATGGTGAGGGCACATCCTAAGCAGGGTTTGATACCTCTGCCAGGCATCATAAAAACTCTCACCCTCATACTGTGAGAACCTCGTGATCTGGTCACGCACCTCAGCTGCCTTAGAGGGTGGAAAATACCGCTCAAGAAAGGCCTGAATCAGATGTTCTCACGTATCCTTCAAGTGAATGGGGAGAGAATGTAACCAGGTCTTCACGCCATCTCTAAGAGAGAAAGGGAACAATGAAAGTCTGATGGCATCTGTTGACACTCCATTACACTTCAAGGTATTGCAATACTCTAAGAATGTGCGAATATGCTCATTGGGGTCTTCCGTGGGAGAACCTCCAAAGCGAGTATGCTCGAATGTGCTCATTGGGGTCTTCCGTGGGAGAACCTCCAAAGCGAGTCTGCTGTACCATGGTAATGAGTGCAGGCTTAAGCTCAAAGCTGTTTGCCTGAATGACAGGTTGAACAATACCAGGGGCGATGCTTTGATCTCTAGGGATCCAAAGGTCCCGAAGAAGAGGTGGAGGGTCCTGATCACCCATGGTTTCTTGATGGGAAAGCCGATTCTCTCTCAAAAGTCTCCGAAATGTGCGCTCAATCTCAGGATCAAGAGGAGTCAATGAATGATCTCTACTCCTGAGCATAAGCCGAGAGATCGAACAAAGCGGAAGGGAGGAAAACTAAAAAAAATAACTTATTCTATGGTTTAATGCGATCACCAATATCTAATCCCCGGCAATGGCGCCAAATTCTTGACCGTGCAAAAGTGCACACCCGCAAGTGTACGGGTTGCCGCTAAGATAGCAGCGAGATGTCGTGTTCTCCACAGGGACTAGACTACCGACGACAAGACACCAAACTAAAGCTAAGTCGCACGAACGGGGGGAATGAAAAGGAAATCGAAACTCCTAGATGAACTACGAGACTGAAGGAGAGAGAGAGACGAACGACTGAATTTGCATAAAGGAGAGAAGAAGAAAGGAAGGGACTGAAGGAGAAGAGGAGACGAGGATAAGCAAGAAAGGACTGAAGGAGAGGTGAAGACGAGGAACTAGACAGGGGTAAAAGAGAAGAAGAGAGGAGGCGAGGGTAGAAAGAAGCAAGAGGGGGCTAAGGAAGACAGCTAGCGAGAAGAGAGGGATTAGCAAAAGGAGGGAGAAGAGAGCAGAAGTCAAGGGAGGAAGAAGATGAAGGAGGTTCGGAAAAGGGGCGAGAAGGAAACTAACGCTAAACTACGACCCCGACCCTTTCTAGCAAATTACAGAACAAAGCAATTACGGAAAATAATTCTAACATAAGCAATGACGGAAAACAGTAAATCTAAACTAATGTTTTTGGTCTTTTCGTTTTACTAATGGAACTAAAAGAGCAACAAATGAAAGTTAATTATAAATAACAGGACTAATCTAATATTAAAATATATAGCTGAAACATAATGTCTACAGCTACTTAAACATTAAGCAAACTGATGAAATTAAACTAGACAAGGGCAAGATCAAAACTAGCATTGCATCTAAAAGCATTATCATAAGAAAATTCTAAACCTAGGAGCAGATGCAATAAAACTACTAAATAGCGACGGGACAGTCATGCGAAATCAAGCAATCTAAATAAAAGACTAGAATGTAAACCTACATTTCAGATTATAGCACTGACATTGCATAAACTATGCCATCATTCGACCACATCATAGGAGATATAACAAACATTCATAAAATTGATCATAATATTATACAAGCACTAGGAGCAAAATGAGACAGGGTTCAGAAACATTCAACTACAGGAATAAAACATATAGCAGTTGAGGCAGTCGATCTGTAGATGAAGCAGTGCAGAGGGAAGAAGACCATCAGATGTAGGGGAAGTAGAGGAAGTAGTAGCATGTAGAACAGTAGCTCCAATCAGAAATAGCAGCAGTTCTTCAACCGGGGAGCATTCTCGGCCAAGAAAACAGCAGCTCTGCAGGTGGCAGTAGCATCACTGATATGTTCGGCCAGCTACACCAGAACAGCAGGGACTCGGTTGAAGTGAGTAGTAGTCGCAACAGCAACAGATCGGTTCAGCAGCAAGAAAAATCAGCAGCACTGCAATCTTGTTCGGCCAGCACCAAAGAAATAGCAGCAGCACTGCAGGGAGCGAACAGACTTGGAGCAGCAGAGGCAGTAGCAGCAGATCAGTTCCAGTTCACTTCAGCAACATCAGGAAATCAGGGTGCAACAGAGGGGTTTCGGCCTGAGGTAAGGGTTTCGGCTGGGGTAGAAGTAGAAGGGGTGAAGGGAGGAAGCCAGGGAGGAGATGGATTTCGGATTGGGGTTTTCGATTTGTGGATTTGGAAGAAAGGGAGGGGAGGATCTGGCGGCTTGGAAAGAGGGGGTCCTGGAGGCGCAAGAGGTGGAGGAGGTGGGGAATCGGCTGTGTTAGCTTGGGAGGAGGCTTGAGGAGGGGGAGGAGCTAGTGGCAAGGGGAAGAAGGAGGTGCGGCTGTCCCCAGGGAGGAGATGGAGGGGGGTGTGTGGTGCTGGGAGGAGAAGGGCAGAAGAAGGGGTGTCGGCCGGCAGCTTGGTGAAGAAGGCGCAGGGAGGGAGGAGGAAGAGAGGTGGTGGCTACATGGAGGAAGAGGAGAAGGAGCTGGATGGAGAAGAAGAGGATTTTTGTGGGAGAAGGAAGAAGAGGCCTGGGAGGAAGAAGGGGGAAGAAGAAAGTGAAGTGCCGCCAGCCCCCCAGATGATTGCGACGCTTGGAGGGTTTTTGTGGCAGCTGTGAGGTAGGGAACCCTAGTGTCTGGCTATTTTGCTTGTTGGTCCTTGGCTTCTTCCCATTTCTCAACTCTAGCTCCTTCTATGTTGATGTTTTTTATATTTTTACGCCTCGTCGCGCCAACCTACAATAAAATCAACAAACATTGTAAACAGTCCAATTTCAAGGCATATAAATGTATAATCGACGAAATTATGCCTATTTACGCCACTCTCAACAGGGTTGTGATATTAAAATGAATTACAAAAAATGATGCACATCATACCCCCTAAGCTTAAACATTTGATTGTCCTCAAGTAATGAATATGATGAAATCGAACCCAGACAACTAGAAGAAAACAAGCTGTAATAATCTTATGTAAATGCATGAAGCAAGTCAATAAGCTCTCAATCATTCAAAATGGGATTGTTTGATTTGAGTTTGATCACTATCCAAGATTAGAACAAATGTTCTAGTAAAGATATCAAAGTCATATTATAGTTTTTGACCAAATCAAGTTATAAGTGTTGAATTGCACAAAGCGATCACATGAATCCAACCAATATTGAAAGACATCGAAACTAGGTATAACATCTAGAATAAGCATATCAAAGGTTCATGCTAAGGCATTTCACTATTTAAGACAATGATACTAATACTTGCATAATATTTATGAAAAAGTCCACACTTGAACCATGATGCTCCACAAAAAGATATATATATATTTTTTTTCTTTGCAAATTTTGAACACACACTGGGCACAAGTGCCACTTATTCCAACTCTTGGGCAAAATTGCCGCTTATTAACACACTCAAAACTCATGTGGGCAAAAATGCCACTTATTCAAACGATGTGATATAGTCACTTATTCAACACACTCACACAATATAGTAAAACCCTTTTTTTTCTTTAAGATTAAGCATCGTTAACCGGTTTTCATTAATACTAAGTAACACGTGTCCCGAGACATGGATACCTAGATAACTCAACCAAGTTATTGGCTTAAGATAGGACTACCCCTTTCACAAACTTTTCATTCAAGCAAAGTATCAATATCTAAAATAAAGTAATATGCCAAAGCATGAATTCTAAGATATCTAAAATAAAGTAATACCGATACAATATAAACAACTAGTCTCAAAATATGAAATAGCAAAGTTCTATATGGAATATATATATACTCATTTGAAAGGTTTCGACGAGATATACAACTTTGCAGTTGAGATAAATCCCAAATTTCGAAGGGAAGATCGAAAATTTTGGCAAAAACAGAAATCAAAAACTTACGATGCAAATTTAAGGCTAAAGATGGCCACTTTTAGGGGTCTTCATTGGTGACTAGCGCAAGTGGGTTATTTGTTTTGGATTGGGCTCGTCATTAGCTTTCCGATAAGTATAAGAACGTCGAAAACGGACACCGTATGCAAAAGTTATGCCCATTTTACTGAAGGTGTGTCAAAACAGAATTCTACTCGTTCTTAATAAGAATATCAGGCGGAAAATTATGAAATTTTAGGGATGTGTGAGGTGGAAAACATATCACAGACGGTTCTTATTAAGAACCGTCTGTGATATTGCCCATATCATATATGGTTCCTAATTAAGAACTGTCTGTGATATTGCGGGAATATCACAGACGGTTCTTAATTAGGAACCATCTGTGATATGGGCAATATCACAGATGGTTCTTATCAAGAATCGTCTGTGATTGCATTTAATACTGATGGTTTTTTTGAACCGTCTGTGATGAGGCGTCTAATATAAACGTTTTTGTAGTAGTGTTAAGTGTTATTGGCAGGCAACTTTGAGAACTTAACAATAGGTTTGATGAGGTAAACATAGTTTTTTGTCTTTGCATGGCGTCATTTAATCCTACTGATTCATTCGCTGCTTATGATACAGACAACTTGGTTAGGCTTGCTCAGTTTTATCTTAGAGATTTCTTAAGCACATAATTGATGCATTTTCCATTTTAACTTGCACACTTCATTCCTGATATGAGTAGACATGGAAGGTTTAGAAAAGTGAACAACCTTTCTGAGCTTTCTGTTATGCTTGTTCAAACAAAGAAGAATATCAATTACACAATTGTTTACAAGCTTATCAAATTGGTGCTAATTCTTCCTATAGTAACTGCTAGTGTTGAGGGAGTGTTTTCTTCAATGAATTATGTGAAGAATAAGCTAAGAAATAGAATGGGTGAGCATTACTTGAATGATTGCTTGGTTACATTTCTTGAGTGAGAATTTTTTCTGCAAGTTAAGGATGATGACATTATATCTCGCTTCCAAGGCATGAAGCATCGTCGTGTTAATTTTTAATTCTTAATTATTTTGTAATTTCTATGTATTATTTCAATTGTTGTCTATAGTACGAGCAATTGTACTAATTTTTGCTATTGTGGATCTTTATATTTTCTATTGAATAATATTTTTGTAACTTCGAATATACTCATTCTGAAATTCCTGGGTCCGACACTAGTAGAGGGGCAATAGTACGTAGCATGAAAGCCAACCATCCTCCTCATTAGTGCCACACAATTCACAGATCTTGTTAAAAGCTAACTTCTGGGTGTACTTCTTGGTGGGCAGAGCATTTTGGACTAGGTGCCAACCTGGCTAATATTTCATTGTACTTGAACTAGATGGTGTTTGCTTGAGTTTTTGCTTCTTGTTCTTTTCTTTTATGGGAATGCTAAACATCAGACATGCGACATGGTATTAATACCAGATGATTAGACACGACACAAATCTGTGCATGCTTCGTAACATTTTCTAGGTGGAATGTATCGTTATCACAATTATCTTCATGATTTGTGGAGTATCCCATATGAACCAGCCATTGTGCCATTACTCTTCCTCACCACTATTGTGGTTACAGATCAAACAGTAAAAAGAAATAAAACTTCAAGTGCCTCCTCACAAGCATAGGGTGATTACCCTGAAGCTTTTTATTGGAATGGGAAACGATATTAAATGTGAGAGGAAAGGTCTTCTTTGCTATATTGAGATCTTTCATCTCAAATTCATTGCTCAATTATATCTTCAACTTTGAAATTTCAGACTTGTCTTTTACCACGATCAACATATCATCGACATATAGGAGCAAATAGATAGATGAATCATTGACGGTCTTCAAATAAACACAACTATCATAGCCAAATCTCTTGAACTCTTGAGAGATCATAAATGAGCAAAATCTCTTTTATTATTGTCTGGGTGATTACTTTAACCCACAAAATGACTTATTTAGCTTACAAACAAAAATCTCCTTTTCTGGAATGACAAAACCTTTCAGTTGCTCCATATAGATGTCTAGGATTTGGCTATATCCCTTTACAACGAGTCCTACCTTTCAGTTGACCTGACTTGGTCGGTCAATGATGTGCCTTTCTTCTTTCTATAAATCTACTTGAGCCTATGTGTTTCTTTTCAATCGGGAGCTCGACCAGCTCCTAAGTAGAGTTCTTCTTGTCAGATTCTATCTCCTCGTGCATGGTAGCTATCACCTCTCTGACTCATCAAAACAGATGGCTTCTAAATAAGTTGAAGGCTCAGCAGTACCTTCAATGTATTCTACCATGTAACAATAAGTCACAACATTGGCTTCTCCAATTAACCTCCTCGAAGGCTGAATAGTCCTCCTTACCCTATCAATTGCAATAGATTGTTGGTTTCAACCAATTCCTATTGGATGACTACTGGTTAGAGCTTGAATAGGGACTTCATGTAAATTTTTTTTGTTGGCTTCTGGTAAGAATCTTGAATCAATAATGTGCTCTAACTGCACGCTGGTCTTTTGCTGCATCTCGGGAGCAGCACTGGTTGTATTATCTTTCATCATAGTAGACTCATCAAATATAACATTTCTACTCATGACCACCTTTCTAGTTTTGTGATTTCTTAATTTGTAACCTTTCACACGAGATTTATAGCCTAGTAAGATGCACTTAATAACTCTTGGCTCCAATTTCCAATTATCTTTCATCACAACAAGAGCGCCTTTGAAGACCTTCAGGACTCCACCTCCACCTAAAAAATTATATCCTCTGGCATCAAGAGTATTCAATGAGATAAGACCCCTTTTCAAACTTGGAATATGTCAGACTTCCGATAGGGTTCTAATGGTACCATCAAACATCTTGATCTAGACTGAACCAATATCTATAATCTTGCATGAAGTATTATCTCCCATCAACACTAATCCACTTGGGGTCCCTTCATAGTTAACAAACCAATCATGGTTCAGATTTATGTAGAAAGTACAGACTGAATTAAGAATCCATTCCTCGCCGGTTTTGGAGTCACCGGCAAAGGCAACAAGGACATCTCCTTCCAAACCTTCTTTAGTAACAATGGTGGTTTTGGCTTCTTCATCTCGTTGATCTTTCTTGGAACTGTTATTCTTTTTTCTCCAAGTTCTAGAGTTTCCAGCACTTGGATATGTTGTGGCCACCTTACTTGCAATAACAATATGACTTCTTGTTCTTTGACTAAGAATGGCCTCACAATTTACTCTTACTCCTGAAATTCCTAGTCAGAGGCCTCTTAGTTTGTCTTCCACAAATAGACAAACCTTCTGCATGTGAACTCGAGCTTTTGCTCGACACTATATGTTTTGTCTTCTTCTTTGCATGCAGAATATCACAAATCTCTTTGAGGGTAAGTGTGTCCCGACTATAAAGAATTGTGTTTCTGAACGTAGATAATAAACCAGACAACGAGCAAAGTAGAATAAGACCTAAATCTTCATCTTCATAGTTAACCTCCATTGCTTCAAGTTCGACGACGATATCATTAAAAACGGTCAAGTTGTTCATCATAGATTTGTCTTCCACCAATCTAAGCAAGAAAAGCTCCTACTTTACAAGCATCTTACTAGTGAAATCCTTGGTCATGCAAATCTATTCCAACTTTAGCCATAGCACAGTAGTTGTGGTCTCCTTTGTGACTTTTTGGAGAATATTGTTAGAAAGATGAAGATGAACCTAAGAGAGCCTTACAATCTCTTCTTTTCCCTCCTCGGTAGACCACGCAATAGGCATCGTGTCAATTCCCAATAACGCATCATCTAAGTCAAGCTGTGCAAAAATAGCTTGCATCTTGATCTATCATAGGGAAAATCTTATGTCTCGGTCAAGCAATGCAAGATCATACTTCATTTTTGTCATGTTAATAGTGCCCTATATTTTATGAGTGAAGAATGTGGCTCTGATACCACTTATTAGGATCAGATGCCACCTGTTATGAAATCAATAAGACAAGGCACGAAACCAATAAAGAACAATCAAGAACATGAGACAGAGATTTAACATAAAAAACCTTTTGGGCGAAAAACCACGAACGCACAATTAGTGAAATCATTATATGATGCGAAGTTACAGAATACTCTTGGTGTTTATGTGGTTCTACACCTCTACTAAGTAGCTTACAAAGGATATAAATAGCCTTGGGACAACAGTCCCAGATGAGAAAAGGAATATAGTCCTAGTTGTTATAGAGTCCTAGTTGTTACGGATCAACCAGTAGTAAATGTCAATTGATGCGCGAGTAGCCTGATCTTTCATGGTACCACCTATGAAACCTCACAAATTGATATGATACAATCAAATTGCAAGAACAATGCCTTCGCACAATCTGAGAACAAAGTATTCTCAACTTTCACACAAGATGATATATTCTCTCTTGCTGAAAAACATGAAACCCTCTCTCCCACGCAGCAATCTCTTCTCTCTCTCACAACAATCTCTCAACTCAACTCAAGA
This sequence comes from Melocanna baccifera, assembly GCA_036346265.1. Classification (NCBI taxonomy): domain Eukaryota; kingdom Viridiplantae; phylum Streptophyta; class Magnoliopsida; order Poales; family Poaceae; genus Melocanna; species Melocanna baccifera. Next base: position 19,091,225 of record CM070676.1, on the reverse strand, counting down.
ACACACTCAAACATAGTGTCAAGTGGCTTTTTTATTTTATTTCATACTCTAAACATGTAATATCCCGAACGTCGTTTCGGCGTCAGTTTTTAAATTAATCGTGGAGTCGCCCAGATTTTCGGTAAATTGCGGGAGGTGAAAATAAATTCTTCGGAATAGTCTAAAATAATAAAAAGAGAATTAAAATAATTAATTAAGAGGTTTTAGGCGGTCCAGAGGGGTGGGCCAGCCACTTTGGGCCAGCCGGCCCAAACGGGGGCCCGTACCCCCTCCCAAACCCTAGCACCCCCTTTATAAACCCCCTCCCTTGGCCCCTCCCCCCTTTTTCCCACCCCAAGCCGCCATCCCCTGCTTCCTTGCGCCTCTCCTCTGCCCAAGTGCTGCTGCAAGGAGAAGAAGGAGAAGAAGGAAGAAGGGAAGAGGAAGGATAGGAAGAGAGGGAAGGAGAAGAAGGGAAGGAGAAGGAGAGGAAGAAGAGGGTGATTCCAATCCCCTAGGTAATTCTCTCTCATCCTAATCCCTCTGATTTCTACTATTTTAGGGTTCTTAGCTCAAGATTTTGGTGGGGATTAGGATTTAGAACCCCCGAGTAGAGAATCCCTGCTGTCTGCCTGTAGATTGATTCGTGCAGTATTACTGTTCATACCATTTAGTCCCTGAAAACGATTTTTTCCGAGGATCTCCCCAAAAGACAAAACGTATAGGACGACGATACACATCTACTGTATTTTTTCCAAATTTTTTGACTGCGTATTTTAGACGTACCAGATTCTGGAATCTCGCTGTCCGTCAGAGATGCAGACAAGGACAGACCGCTATTCAGATGGGAATTAGGGGTAGAAGATGATTTTTAAATTTTTGGTCATAATAGAGAAAAAGGTAGGGAATTCAGTAATCTAGCTTCTATAAAAGAACCAGAATTTTTAGAACCTTGATCTGTTCTGGGGACGCGTTACAAGTCGGCTATCCAAACTTTCAGAACAGTGGACGTCCTCTGTTTTGTGCATTAGGTATCACCTTGTTAATGACAAGATAAAAATATGTGATCTACATGAAAGGTGTAGGTATTTAAGTGAGGAATCCAGATATATATCTTTTGCTGTGATTAGTTTTATATTTTTAAAGATAAGAAAATGTTAAGCAGCACCGCTGCAGTGGGAATATTGTAGAACCGTTACGCGGGGAAGGATGTTGTGGGGTTTAGGGTTTTGGCGACACTTTTCTTTGAGAGTCGTGATTGTATTGCTGTGTATTGTGCTGAGAGGTACCTTTTGAACAGGTGATGTTGCTCCTGAATGCACGTGATTTCTTCGCTTCAACAGTAGAGGCAAGTAAACGTAGTGGTTGTGCTACATGTTTAACTTGTTAATTATTCTACCTTCATAATAATTTATTCTTTTAATTTGAGGTGCTATGATATTGTTACATGTTTCCTCAATATGGTCCATGTGGTAGTATTTTAAGAACTCAACTGTTTATGATCTTGATGGTTTATTTGTGGGTATGTGAAATTGTTCTTGATGAAAGAAATATAGTTGTGGAGTAGTATTATTTATGAACATATGGTGGTATAGGTGGTAGTATTCTTATTGAATACTTGTGGTTGTGGGGGTAGCATTCTTGATGAATATATGGTGGACTATGTGGTAGGTTTCCCTATAGATCAATTGATTATGATCTTGGTGAGCCGAATGTGGGCTATGTGGTAATGATCTTAAGTATCATTGGCATTGTGCTTATTGAGACACATGTGGATTATGAGGAAGTATTCTTGATCATTATATTATTGATCTTCGTGGTTAAACTATTGTGGTTTATGATTATCATAACATTCATATCATGTCATGACATTTGCATTGTGGATGTCGTCGTTTATAGCCGCGACCGTACCGGTACAGCATCGTATATTGCCGTAGTACGGTGCACACTCTTACCTTGTTGGGTAAGGGTGAAGCGGAGCATGAGCATTCATATGCATTGCATTGTGGGAAGATCATATGCATTTTTATGCAATGTATTGTGGTGAAGTTATTTTGCAAATAAAAGCAACTTTATAGTTGTGATGTGGATTTGGCTCATGAGAGTCACTTGCGGTATGAGGAATGTGGTTGTGGTCATGGAATGAGGTTCACCCCTTTTGGTATGGTAGAGGTTGAAATTATGGCATGAGATTCCTTTCTCTTGTGGAAACTGTTGATGGTAGTTGTGGATGCGAGAAATAATAAAGATAGTGAGGTAAAACTGTTAATGCTTTCCTGTCATTGGTAGTGATAGTTAGTTGAGATTATGATGTAGTAAAACAAGATTTATTGCTAATGTTTTATTATTGCTGGTAGTAAATGTGGTTAAAGCTATATTTGTGGTCACTGTGAAAAATAAATGTTGATGCTTAACAACATTGTAGTTTAATTAGCTTGTTAAACAGTTTGCTTGCTGAGATTTTTATCTCACTCTTGCTTCCCCTTTCCAGTTGACTTCTCGAGCATGCATGGGAAGGGTAGAGCGGCACATCACTGTCACACACCCTATGATATTTCATATTATAATAAATAAGTGTAGTCTCCGGTCATTCATCTTTACTCTCATTGTTGATCATGTATAATTATTAATGTTAGCCTGTGGTTCGCTTTAATTGGTTAAAATTAATAGCGGTTGTTTCTTAACTATTAGTGTTCCATTACCTTTGTTTTAGTATGCTTCCGCTTAATTTATCATGATTTAGAAGTTGTTGCCAACTTATATTATCATGTAAATTAGCTAGCTTGTAGAGTGGTTTAGTGGCATCCCAAGATAATGTGGGTCCTGGGGTGTTATAAAACATAATTTTTGTGAGTTTACAATGGGGAACACCCCTGGCCTTATATTGTTGGCACCCCAAGGGCACGACCATTACACACACACACACACACAACTTGGCTAAAGCCAACTCAAACTCATGCACAACTCAGCACGCATGGCCAAAGGCCGAAACAAACTCAAAAATGTGATCTGCCTAGACTCTATGCCTAAGAAATGAACTAAAGATCAAAACGGACTCTTATTTATCCTAAACATCGATTTGAATTTGTATGGAACCAATCCGGATGCAACTACTTGGAGAAACTGTGCTCCCCTTTGTTTCTGGCTTGATTTGAGTTCCTGGATGCTTCTCTAGCTCATAGCTCTTTTTTTTGCTAGCTCAATCTGAGTTCCTGGCTCAATTCCTTATCCGACTTAATCCCTTCTCCATGTATTGGATTCGATCTCATATGCTGATAATCCGGATTAGCCTTTCCTTCTATTTCTTTATTTGCAAGGCAAGCACTAACTAAAATCAGATTTCTTTCCCTTTCTTGGCCAAGTGTTTCACCTCTTAGACACACACTTCTCTTAGTTTCCTGGTTTGGCACGATTCCTTGGCTTGCTGACTTGATTCCTAGCTCTTTCTTCACACACAAGAAATAATCCCTTTGGCTTGCTCCCTTTCCAGGCTTACTCCTTCTTTGTTCACGCACAAGGAAGAGCTCTCATGGCTTTACACAGTAAGACCTCCAGCTCTCCTTCCTTTTTGTCGAACCCGAATTTCTTCAATCTGGATCCTCTGTGATTTCACCGCACTATTCCCTGTATTAGTAGATAGTGCACATAGATACATCACTGGATCATTTCATACACGAGATATTATTATTACATTAATGAAGTTTAAGTAGACCTTCACATAAAGCCATCAAGGCCAAATAACTTCAATACAAAAATGCAGCGGAAAACAAAAAGCAGGAAGGTGCACTTCTCTCACAGGCAGCGACTGGGGATAGCCCAAATGAACTCGATGTTGGTTAACTTTAACTAACATGGGACTCATTTGATAACTAGAATGGTCGACTACACTGCGAGAGGAGAGACTACTACTAGCATTAGTTATTGTTGTTTCCTCTTTCGTCTTGGTCTTGCTCCTCATAGTACTCATAGTGTCCTTGGGGACCCATTTCTAGGAGGGGAATTGAGAGCGAGGGTGAGCACTGGCAACTGTGCTCCGCAAGCCAACACACGCAAAATGCAATAGTATAGAATGCATGACTCTTCAATGAATAGCTTGGGTTTCTTTTAGTTGCAGAAAGCGACTTTATAAAATATTTACCATATAGAAAAATCCTAGAACTTAGCAGATTTTGGTAAACATGAGTAATATTTAAATGTGCAATAAGTATATTGTAGACGGTTCCATCCACTGATTACATGATTCCGTCCACCAATGCTAGATTTTGTTTACAGGGCTACATCCACCCTAATTAACCATCGCTGGAGTAATCCCTCCAGGTAAAATTCAAAAGTGAAGTACCTCCCTTCACTTATTTTGTCCCCACCCTTAAAAGATTTTTATAAATAGAACTAACTCAAGGAAATTCCCATGTATGCTCGTGACCTGAGGCACGGCTGTTTAAATAGTTTATACTCTGCAGATATTGTACATCTTTACCTACAAGAGATAATCCAATTGCTATGTTCCACACATTTTCTTAGATATGCAGATCGAGAGGATTACCACATGACCTTTACAATGCACCTAGTAAAGGGTCACACTCGCTAAGGTTTCGTCTGCGGGACAGCTATTTTGCTTCGCCCACACCCCGTCTTGCACCACACGGCGGATTAAACCCAACGACACGACCCGTGTCCACGACGGCTTAAACCAGCACCACGACCCGTGGGTCACTCCGAAGTGTTTACCTTTATAGGCAATGGAAATTATTTAGTCATGCCTACACGATGCCAGCTTGTGGTTTGTATTGTTGTACATGGAGAGGTCAACACAAAATTAAGTCCTTAATTTATCCAGGCGGTGCCTACCGCAACCACAAATTCTCGTGTTACATCTACACCATTCTTCCTTACCATCCGCCCAGACAGTGCAGCATATTTTTAGGGTTTTGAGAAGCATAAGATAAGCTTGTACCAAATTATCAGTCATGTACATCCAATGACTGCCCAAAAGACTTGTGTTTCTGATAAAGGATGAATAGGACAACTTGGTGTCATGAGACCTAGCTAGACTTGCATAGTGTTTTGTATAATTTAGCTGGTAAAAGTACTATTAGTAAGAACTAGGGCGACAATGGTACAGGATATCAATTGTCAAGGTAAGGGATAGCTAGATATCGCTAGTATAGCAACTTGGATATGTAGCTAATGAAAAAGTAGTAAACTAGTGTACATAAAATAACACATGCATGTTGAATATTTTTAAACAACATAAGTAAGTAAATTGGGGATTCAATATGGTCAAAGTGTTGACTCACCTGGGTCTGAAGCAGGGATGCTCTGAGGATCTGGTGAAGCGTCGAAATGCTGCTCAGGGTTGTCCTCGTAATCTATGCGAACGCAAAGATACCAGAAAAAGATAGTGGACAAGAGAACAATAAATACCCCAAATAAAATTCAAATAAACTTAAAAATGAACAAAACTTGAACTAACAAAAATATCTTGAATTTAGAAAAAAAAATTAGAAACAAGTTTCACTCAAATCGGAGTTACAGGGAAGAAGAATGAGCTCTCCAAAGTTTATTTTCAGGAAAAATCCCAAAAATAAAAAGAGGAGAGAGGGTTCTCTCTCTGACATGTGGGTCCCTCCAGTTTTATTTAAATTTTATTTTAAATCCTGGGTTTTAATAACTGAGAGAATGACATGTGGGGCCCACCGATTTAATTAAAAACCCAGAAATTCAAATATCGCCAGAGACCGACATGTGGGCCCTAGTACAGCTCAACAGTACAGCGGGGTCCACCTGTCAATGAAATGATTCCTTAAACCCAGGTTCACCAGATTTTTAATTGAGGTTGGGTCCGAGTGTCAGCGGCACATAACGGTTAAACTGTGACAGGGCCCACCTGTCAGCGAGTCATTAACATTAACTAAAATGGTCATTAGCATTTAATGGAGGATTCGGTTTTTAATGCTATCAGAACAGGGGTGGCTGCGGCCGAGCGGCGGCGCGGCCTACGGGCGGTGAGGGCGGCCCTAGTTTCATGGAAGCATCTCAAAAACGCGCTCCGCAGGTTCTGGTGTACCTCTTGGAGAAGTGGCGTGATCTAGAGGGCTCGAACCATCACCGGCGATGACCTTGGCAGCGGGGAACTAGGGTAGAAGGGGCGACGATGAGAGCAGCGATTAGAGTGCAATTAAAGGTCAGAGGAGCATCCAGGGGGTGACAGGAGCTCACTGATGGGAGCAGCTGAGCTCGAGGTGGCTTGGATTGAGCTGGCGATGGTGACGGTCAGCGGCGAAAGGGGGTGCTCGGTGCCGAAGAAGGGAGGTTAGTGAGCTTTCAAATTGACGTCGGGGATGGCTTCACCTAGCCCTGGTGAAGCTTTTCGTAAAGTCAATTGGCCTAAGGTGGACGATTGCGCCGGTAATGCGAGTTGGTCGGAGTTGGGGAAGAAACGAGTTCGATTAAGCTTTATGGGAGCATTGGGGAAGCCCAAGAAGTAGATTGAAGGGGTCGTAGGAGCTTGCGAGAGTCTCAGGGCGACTGGCAACGAAGACGTCCGTGGGAGCAGAACGGCGGTGAAAGTGAGTGTCGGGGGAAAGGAGTGAACACTAATTGAGCTGAAAGGGGAGCTCTTACCACAATTTATAATGAATTCCAGTGAGTGGGGAGCGTTGGTGTGAGTTAAGGCCATGGGCGATGGTGCGGCGCACTCGATGGCCTCTACGGCCGCTAGGCGGGAGGGAGGGGCGGCGATGCGTGCGCAATTGGCATGGGCTTGAATGCACCACAGTGGGGGGTGTGATGCTGAGGCAATAGGAGGCGTACGATGGAGCAGCATCGTAGCCACGGAGCTGAGCACGAGCGGGGGGGGGGAGGGGAGAGGCTGATGTAGACAGGGCAATTACGGGCAAGGCTTGGGGTGCGACCTCTGGCGCGATGGCACAGATACGATGGCGATGACCTGGGAAGTTGACTGGCGATGGCGATGGGGTATGGCGGGGGTGCCTGGGCTGCGAGGCTAGAGGAGGAGGAGAGGATCTAGCTCGGCAACCCTGTACGGGAGGGCTGCGGCGACACCATGGGTGAGGCTCCGCTGGCGTAGGGGGAAGGAGGTTGAGATGGTGATGGAGGCGACGTCAGTGGCGATGAGCGGGCTGGTTGGGCCGCTGGGCCACTAAGGGGGGGTTTTCTCTTTTATTTTCCCCTCTTTTCCAATTCCTTTTTGAATTTTTGCAAGGAGGAGAAAATAAATTTTTTGCTAAAGCACAAAAATCCAATGACTCCAAATGAAATTTGAAAAATTATAAAATTTTTTCCAACTTACAATTTTCAAATTGAACAAGGCAAGAGAATTAAAATAAAGCCAAAATTAGGATGTTACAAATCCTACCCTCCTTAAACAAAATCTCGACCCCAAGATTCGACTAGGCTGAAAATAGGTGAGGAAAGTCAGCCTTGAGCCGGTCTTCACGCTCCCAGGTAGCTTCTTGCGCCGTGTGGTTGTTCCATTGCACTTTGCAAAAGCGAAAGGCCCAGCGTCTGGTTCACCTTTCCATAGTATCAAGAATCTTGATCGGACGCTCAGGATAGGTGAGGTTCTGTTGAAGCTCGAGGGTTTCCAATGGGGCTTGCTCTTCCGGAACTCTAAGACACTTCTTGAGTTGCGAGACATGAAACACGTCATGCACCTCAGCTAGGCTAGCTGGTAGCTTTAACTTATAGGCGACCTCTCCACATTTAGCGAGGATGGGGAAGGACCTATATATTGGGGTGCCAGTTTTCCTTTTACCTTAAACCTTCGAATTCCTCGAAGAGGTGAAACTTTAAGGTAAACATAGTTCCCGACTTGGAAAGTTAATTCTCGACGACGATTGTCGGTGTAGCTTTTCTGCCTTGACTGAGCAGCTTGCAGGCGATCCCTGATTAATTTGATTTTCTATTTGGCCTGCTTAAGGGTATCTGGTCCAAAGGTATGGCATTCCCTAGTTTCTGACCAATGCAATGGGGTTCTACATTTTTGGCCATATAGAGCCTTAAAAGGCAACATTTTAAGACTCACCTGATAACTGTTCTTGTAGGAGAACTCAGCATAGGGTAGGCTCTTCTCCCAATCTAAAGTGGACTCTAAAGCACAAGCTCGAAGCATGTCTTCTAGTATTTGATTGATTCTTTTAGTTTGCCTATCTATTTGAGGGTGGTAAGTAGTACTAAAGCTCAAATGGGTTCCAAGTGTAGTATGCAAACTATTCTAAAAGTATGAGGTAAATTGAGAGCCTCGATCTGAGATTATCCTTTTAGGTACTCCATGCGAGCATACTATACGGGCCATATATAATTCTGCTAGCTTGTCTCCTTTATAGGTGGTCTTTACAGGAATGAAGTGGGCCACCTTTGTTAATCAGTCCACCACTACCCATATGGAATCGTATCCTGACTTGGTACGTGGAAGGCCGGTTATGAAATCCATTCCCATGTCTTCCCATTTCAATTGAGGGATTTGCAAAGGCTGAAGTAATCTGGCGGGTTTCTGATGCTCAGCTTTAACACGTTGGCATATATCACAGCATGCTACATACTCTGCGATGTCCCTTTTCATACGTGGCCACCAATACATGGTTTTCAGATCTTGGTACATCTTAGTGCTACCAAAATGCAAGGCGTAGGCTGAGCTATGAGCCTCCTTAAGTATCTACCCCTTGAGCTCTTTTTGGTGAGGAACGAAAAGTTGTTTTTCAAACCACAAGGTTCCTTGTGAATCCCTCACCATTTTTGGTGCTTTTCCTTGATTCATTAAGCGTTCAAGCTTCTGGGTTCCGGGATGTCCCTTTTGGGCTACCCTAATTTGCTCCTCCAATGTCGGGTGCACCTCTATTGTAGCTATGGTACCTTGTTCCACTATCCCTAAATTGAGGGAGGCAATTTCCTTGCAGAGCTCAGGTGAAACTTTTTGGACCAAGGTATGATTGCCATAGGGTTTGCGACTCAGGGCGTCAGCCACAACATTGGCCTTACCTAGATGGTAATGGACTTCCAGGTCATAATCTTTAATTAATTCTAACCATCTCCTTTGCCTGAGGTTGAGATTGTTTTGGGTAAATATATATTTGACGCTTTGATGATCCGTATATATATTACAATGATTCCCAATCAAGTAGTGCTGCCAAATCTTCAATGCATGCACTACGACTGCTAATTCCAAGTCATGAGTAGGATAATTGTCCTCATGAGGTCGAAGTTGTCTTGAGGCATAGGCCACGACTTTCTCGTCTTGCATAAGTAAACATCCCAGACCTTGTCGGGAGGCGTCATAGTATACTTTGAAATCCTTATGGATATATGGCAAAACCAAAATTGGAGCTGAGGTTAATTTTGTTTTCAATTCTTGGAAGCTTTGCTCACAAGCATCTGTCCATTCATACTTCTTGTCCTTCTGGAGGAGGTGAATCATGGGCCTAGAATCTTAGAAAAGCCTTCTATAAAACGCTTGTAATATCCCGCTAATCTGAGGAAACTACGCACCTCGGTGACTAAAGTTGGTTGTTTCCATTCTAGAATCGTGTCAACCTTGGAGGGGTCAACAACTACACCTCCAGAGGATATAACATGCCCTAGGAAACTGATCTCTTGCAACCAGAAGGCACATTTGCTATATTTTGCATATAGCTGATGTTCTCAGAGCATCTCTAGGACTGCTCGCATATGCATTGCATGCTCATTTGTTGACTTTGAGTAAACCAGGATGTCGTCTATAAATATGACCACGAACTTGTACAAGTACTTCATGAATACCTTGTTCGTGAGGTTCGTGAAATATGTAGGGGCATTGGTGGGTCCAAAAGACATAACAGTATACTCAATTAATCCATACTAGGTAGTAAAGGCTATTTTTGGGATGTCCTTTGTTATCATTTTAAGCTGGTGATATCCAGATTTCAAATCTATTTTGGAGAATACGGTAGAACCTGATAGCTGATCAAACAGATCATCTATCCTTGGCAGGGGATACTTATTTTTGATGGTTACCTCATTGAGAGAGCGGTAATCCACACACAACCTTGTGGTACTGTCTTTCTTTCTGATGAAAAGCACAGGCAAACCCCAAGGGAATGAGCTAGGTCTGATGAATCCTTTTTCTTGTAGTTCCTCGAGTTGTGACTTTAATTCCTCAAGCTCATCTACTGCCATTCTATATGGTCTTTTGGCAATTGGGGCAGTTCCTGGCTTCAAATTAATTACAAACTCCACATCTCTATCTAGGGGCATTCTGGGTAGCTCTTTTGGAAAAACGTCAAGGTATTCTTGAACCACTGGCATCTCTTCTAAAGTTAACTCCTCAAGGTGATGGATCGCAAATTTTTGAGATAAGCAATCTACTTTAACTTGTATCTCCATCCCGGGGTCTTTGGTTAGCACTACTCTTCTGTTAGCACAGTCTATGAGCCCTTGGTATTTGGCTAACCAGTCCATTCCTAAGATAACATCTAGGGTTTGAGTTTGCAGGACTAAGAGATCGGCTAGGAACCCAAATTCTCCCATAGAGATCTCTACTTTGAGGCTTACAAATGTGGCTGTCAGTAGCCCTCCCAGGGAACTAAGCATAACTGGCTTTACTAGTTTAAAGGTTGGTAGTTTAGCCTTTGAAACAAAACTTCCCGAGATAAAACAATGCGAAGCCCCCGAATCAAACAAAACTTGAGCAGGTACGGATTTAACTGAAAATGTACCCATTAATACTCCTGAGGCATCCTGGGCTTCTTCTGCGGTCACATTACTGACTCGGCCCTGGTGGTGGGTTGACGCAGTTTGAGAGGCTTGTATTCCCTTGCTTGGTGCAGTGGATGATCCTTTTGCTAGAGTAGCGCTTAAATTGGTTTTGGTTGGCGCAGTCTGATGATCGGGACACCGGTTCGCAAAGTGCCCTTGTGCTCCACAGCTAAAATAGTGCAGATTCGTAGTTGGATTTGCTACGGAAGCTTGCCCCATAGGGCGGGGTATTCTTGCGACACTTCCACTGGAGTGCTGGGGTGGAGTCGGAGCTCGAAAGGTTGAAGTTTTCCCTCGCCGGACAGCGGTGTTGCCTTGGTATGAAATCCGGGATTGGGAGCTACCTTGAGACCGCTAGGCTGCCCATTTCCTTTTACGGCTGGCTTCCAATTGTCTTCTCTCGTTTTCACAAACGAGATCTTTGTTGGTAAGATGATGAAAAGTAGGATGATCATGAAGGATTAATTGGGCTCTCAATTCTTCATTCATACCTTCCAAGAATCGGTCAATCTTTTCCTCATCTTCTGCCACATCCTTGGGGGCGTAGTGAGCAAATTGGTTGAACTTCGTAAGATACTCGCTAACCGACATATTTCCTTGCTTTAATGCACGGAATTCATTCTTTTTCATTCTCATAATTCCACTGGGCACAAAGTTTTGTCTAAACACCACTTTGAATTCTGCCCAGGAGATAGAAGACTGGGATAGGGCTACTCCTTTGCCTCCCAACTCTTCTACCTCCTCTTCTTCTGCTACCTCAGTGCTATCCTGCTCCTGTTGACTTGATTGCTGAGTATCGACAGCGGGGGTTTGTGCTACTTCTTCTTCTTTGGCCTCGCTTTCCGAAGATTTCCTTTTTGTACGAACTTCAAGGAAATTTTCCCACCAAGTGGCGGCGGCGCCTTTAAGCTGATAGGTTGCAAAGTCAACTTTATCTCCATCCGTGCAATGAGCTAAGCTGAGCTTCTTTTCAGTATCTCGCAACCAATCGTCTGCCTCTAAGGGCTCATTAGCTAATGAAAAAGTCTTTGGTCGAGTTCTTAGAAAATCTGCTAACTTGGAACTTTTATTGGATGACCCTGCCTACTTATTTGCTAACATGGCATGAAGAATCTGTGTTTGTTGAGCCATAATTTGGGCCATTGTGGGTGGTGCAGAAGGTGGAGGTGGTAAACCCTAGCTGCGACCACGTCCTCTACCATGGCCTCTGCCACGTCCTTGGCTTTGAGTGGTGGCCCTTGGCGGTGCCATCTGCATTCAAGGTAGATATAAGAAGAAAAAAGTGGAAGTTGAATATAAGAGGGTTTATTAGCCCTCTAGTAACAACAGAAAAATCAACAAAAATGCAGACAAGCAATGAAATAAAAAGCATAAATTACATATTTTGATTATCGTAAAGGAGGGTAGAGCAATTCAGAGAGGCCTTTACAAGCCTTCTCGGGATCACAGCCCGTACACATCGTCTACATCATAAGGTTTATACAATACAGCAAAAGGGTGTAAGCCAACATTGGCAAAAGCTCTCTAACCTATCCTACCTAAGGGTGACAACCTCCACAGAAGGACCAACCCTGTGAACGCGAGCGGCTGCGGCTAGCCCTCAGCGGGGAGCTGGCAGTGTGGGAGTCAAAACTGGCCGGCAACCTGGAGCGTCGAAATCCTCGACTGGATCCTATGGTGTGGGCGGTAGTAAATCCCGGGGGTGGGCACACGCTCTTCCGAGCCGTGAGCCTAACACGAGGGCCCCAAGAGCTGGAAGGTGCAGATCCTCTAGCTGTAGGAGCAGGTAGGGGGAGAAACCGATGGAAGATCGTAGAAGCAGGTGCTGGGCCGATACCATGGCCGGTACAGGACCGGCATGCTGATGGTTGTGATCTTTGGTCTTTGCTTGTATCGCTGCTTTGGCCGGAGCCGTTCTTTGTTGGTGATCTTATTCTTTGGTCTTCTTTGGTTTGGTGCTATCGGTCTTGGAGCTCCGCTCCGCGAGAGAGAGGGGTGTAGGAGGGCGAAGACGGCGTGTAGTCCATCCGAGATCGGAGACGCTCTAGGTCGGTCTTGGTGGAGATTCGCTCCCACTCTACAAAAGTGAGGGCGGCGTCTACTCCGACTAGCTGGGCTCGAAGGGCGTCGGCACTCCTGTAACTGGACGTCAGAAGAGTGTGGAGCTGCCCAATCTCCCACAGCGCCTGACTGTGGGAGTCAATCAGGGCGTGTGAGTAGCACCTAATGTGAGAGCCATGGATCGTCGATCGGCTCTCCCTATGGCTCGGGATCAGTCTCCCCTGTGCGAAGAATGGGGAAGAAGCAAAACGGGGACTGAATCAGCTCCTCCCCGTGTGCCTACATCAGGCGGGCTAAAGGCGTAGTGCACGGCGTCCTGTACTACGTTAGTGTAGTGACTCCGAGGGTATGCTAGAGGGGTGACAACAGGGATCATGCCTCTGTCCCGAGCATAGATGAATACATCCAACACCCAAGCATCGCGATCCTAGAACCTCGTACATTGCCAACGGAAAATGGGCTGACGGTCGTATCGGAGATACTGCATCAACTCTCGCAGCATGTCCACGAAACCTCCCTCTATCTCGGAGTGGGATAGTAAATCCCAACCAGGGGTGGAAGAGCTCGCCATCTACAAATTTAAAAACAGAGGGTTAGATATAGATAGAAACTTTTTAACGAAATATTATAGAGGAGTAAGAACTAAGAGTGATAAGTGAAGAAATTCCTATCCTAGTCTTAGAAATTTTTAGGTTGATAAACCAAAATAGAATTTTGTCCTAGTTGCGGCCATTCTACCTAAGGCTTCCTACAGTCGTATGCTCTGATACCAGCCCTGTCGGACCCGAATTTCTTCAATTCAAATTCTCTGTGATTTTACCGTACTATTATTTGGATCAGTAGATAGTGCACACAGATACATCACTGGATCATTTCATACACGAGATATTATTATTACATTAATGCAGTTTAAGTAGGCCTTCACATAAAGCCGTCAAGGCCAAATAGCTTCAATACAAAAATGCAGTGGAAAATGAAAAGCAGAAAGACACACTTCTCTCACACGCAGCGACTGGGGATAGCCCAAATGAACTTGATGTTGGTTAACTTTAACTAACATGGGATTCATTTGATAACTAGAATGGTTGACTACAATGGTAAAGGATATCAATTGTCAAGGTAAGGGATAGCTAGATACCGCTAGTATAGGAACTTGGATATGTAGCTAATGAAAAAGTAGTAAACTAGTGTGTATAAAATAACGCATGCATGTTGAATATTTTTAAACAACATAAGTAAGTAAATTGGGGATTCAATATGGTCAAAGTGTTGACTCGCCTGGGTCTGAAGCAGGGATGTCCTGAGGTCTGGTGAAGCATTGAAATGCTGCTTGGGGTTGTCCTCGTAATCTATGTGAACGCAAAGATACCGAAAAAAGACAGTGGACAAGAGAACAATAAATACCCCAAATAAAATTCAAATTGAACAAAACTTAAACTAACAAAAAGATCTTGAATTTAGAAAAATCTAGAAACAAGTTTCACTCATATCGGAGTTACGAGGAAGAAGAACGAGCTATCCAAAGTTTATTTTCAGAAAAAATCCCAAAAATAAAAAGAGGAGAGAGGGTTCTCTCTCTGACATGTGGGTCCCTCCAGTTTAATTTAAATTTTATTTTAAATCCCGGGTTTTAATAACTGAGAGAATGACATGTGGGGCCCACAAACTTAATTAAAAACCCAAAAATTCAAATATCACCAGAGACCGACATGTGGGCCCTAGTATGGCTCAACAGTACAACGGGGTCCACATGTCAGTGAAATGATTCCTTAAACCTAGGTTTAACATATTTTTAATTGAGGTGGGGCCCAAGTGTCAGCGGCACATAACGGTTAAACCATTACAGGGCCCACCTGTCAGCAAGTCATTAACACTAACTAAAAATGGTCATTAGCATTTAATGGAAGATTCAGTTCTTATTGTCTTTGCCGGGCGCCAGTAATGAGCAGCGTACAAGCAGCACTGGGGTGGCGGCGGCCCTGGTTTCATGGAAGCATTTCAAAAACACACTCCGCAGGTTCTGGTGTACCTCTTGGAGAAGTTGCATGATCTAGAGGGCTTCGACCATCGCCGGCAACGACCTTGGCGGCAACGGAACCAAGGCAAAAGGGGCGACGACGAGAGCAGCAATAAGAGTGCAATTAAAGGTTAGGGGAGCATCCAGGGGGTGACAGGAGCTCACCGATAGGAGCAGCTGAGCTCGAGGTGGCTTGGATTGAGCTGACGACGATGACAGTTAGCGACGAAAGGGGGCGCTCAATGCTGGAGAAGAGAGGTTGGTGAGCTTCCAAATTGACGTCAGGGATGGCTTTACCTAGCCCTGACCTAGCCCTGCTGAAGCTTTTGGCAAAGGCAATTGGCCTAAGGTGGACGATTGCGCCGGTGATGCGAGTTGGCCGGAGTTGGGGAAGAAACGAGTCCGATTAAGCTTTATGGGAGCATTAGGGAAGCCGAAGTAGATTGAAGGGGACGCAGGAGCTTGCGAGAGTCTCGAGGTGGCTGGCGACGAAGACGTCCGTGGGAGTAGAACGGTGGTGAAGGTGAGTGTCGGGGGAAATGAGTGAACACTAACTAAGCTGAAAGGGGAGCTCTTGCCGCAATTTATAGCGAATTCCAGTGAGTGGGGAGCATTGGCGCGAGTTAAGGAAATGGGCGATGGTGCGGCGCGCTCGATGGCCTCTACAGCCGCAAGGCAGGAGGGAGGGGCGGTGATGGTGCACGGGGCTTGAATGCTCCACAGTGGGGGGGCGTGATGTTGAGGTAACAGGAGGCGTACAGCGGAGCAGCATCATCGCCACGAAGCCGAGCTACGAGCGGGGGGGGGGGGAGGCTGGTGCAGATAGAGCAATTGCGGGCAAGGCTCGAGGTGCGACCTCGGGCGCGATGGCATGGATGTGATGGCGATGACCCGGGAAGCTGACTGGCACGACAATGGGGTACGGTAGGGGTGCCTAGGCGGTGAGGCTAGAGGGGGAGGAGAGGATCTAGCTCGGCAACCCTGTATGGGAGGGCTGCGGCGACGCCATGGGTGAGGCTCGGCCGGCGTAAGGGGAAGGAGGCTGAGATGGTGATGGAGGCGGCGTCAGCGGCATGCGCGTGAGGAAGGAAAACCAGGGGCGTGGGCGACTGCTTCGGCCGAGAGGAGGAAAGGAAGAGGAAGGGGGAGGGAGGGGAGATGGGCAGGCTGGTTGGGCTGCTGGGCCTAGCTTGGCCGCTCAGGGGGGTTTCTCTTTTATTTTTCCCTCTTTTCTATTTCCTTTTTGAATTTTTGCAAGGAGGAGAAAAGAAATTTTTGCTAAAGCACAAAAATCCAATGACTCCAATGAAATTCTAAGAATTATAAAAAATTTTCCCACTTAAAAATTTCAAATTGAACAAGACAAGAGAATTAAAATAAAGCCAAAATTAGGATGTTACACTTTTCATGCGGCTCAAAAGTTCCTTCACATGCTTTGTTCCTCCCGCATGCACCCAAGCTTCATGTGCCTCCTGCTGCCTTCACACCTCATGTGGCCTAGTCCTTGGTGCTTTCCTTTTATGCGACTAAACTCCCCTATTTGGCTCATGTAGTTTACTCCCATGCGGCCCAGGCACTCCTTTGTGTCCATGCGGCTGAATGGCTGGCTTACCCTCCTGCGTCGCATGCATAATTAGGGTTTCAATTTCCCTTCCTTGGCCAACCTCCTTTACCTCCCTCTCATCCAAAATAGGCTCCTGGATTCTTCTTGTTGCAAATCAGCACCAATGTAAGATGTAACTCTAGTTTGTAACTTAGAATCATAATTCATGGTAGAATTGGTAATTGATGCCATATCACTAGTCAGCAATGAAACAGAGACCTATTAGAAACTGGAATAGAAATCTTCTTAGAAACAGGAACAACATTCTGCTCAAAGAGTCTCAAAGGATAATGGTATAGAGTTGTAGTTAGAAGCACCTTAAGTAGCCACGTTTGACTCCAATCAGTGCATGCACCTTAGAGCACTACATTGATGTGGGTCGGTGCAATGTCCATTATGAACTGGAAGATAATCCCAATCAAAACCTCTGATCAGTTTGTATTGCTTTCATAATCGAATTCTTCAAGCAGTCGGAAAGACCAGTAGTGGTCGAACCCGACTAGAAGTGGTAAGGTCCGATCACATTCGGATCACAAAATATAATAGTATCTAGGCATGTCCTCACTAGAAAGGGGTGAGAGGAGGGTTATCTCCCCTGTTAAGGGGTTGCGACGTAGAACTTGAGGCCATGTTGCTGTGCATAAGGTCCATGGTCACTACTCAGAAGATATGCGCCTTGAGATGTTGGAAAAGAATAGCACACACTTCCTTGGTGAGTAATACCTTGGTAGCACATGGAGCTCTGACCAGGCAATTGGTCAAACACCTTGTGGGCATAGTTTCTGTTAAGGAACCAGGACTCTTGGTTTAAACCTCCTTATCTCTAGTGGGCACCTCATCCCCCTCCTATAAATAGAGAGCCATATGGCTGATTTTGTACCCCAATGCATATGAAGCAATAAAGAAAGACCAGGAGTTCTCTCTACCTCTCTGTGTTCAATCTATTATTCTGTGTTTCTGTGATTGATTCGTTCTTGTTCTAAGCAGAGGAATCACTCGACTGGTCGCCAGCGAGAGTTCCTCAATACGTTATCAGCACGACTACGCTCCGGTGAACGAAGGTAATCATCGAAGCACAGATTGAATTTTCTAGATCGCTTTTGAATTTGCTTTTCCTTCGCGTTAAGATTTATATTGTCTACGGTGCAAATTCGCTGTAATTTACCGCGAGCCGACCTGAAGTCGCCGGCACAATGTCGATCGGTAAATTGCACGAAAAGGTGGATGTCGATTGCACTGTACATTGATCTACCGCGAGCAGACCCGAAGTCGCCGGTGAATCCGTCGATCTGTAGATCATGCACATTAAATTTGCATCTGTTCTTCTTGTTCGAATGCATAACATCACAGAGAAAAAAAAAGGGATCGGCCGCCGGCCAGTAGCCGGCCGTGGACCCCGAAGTTCGGCCACCGTCACTCGTGCACTGCGCCCGCATGCGCATTGCTCGACGCGGCCGCCACTTGCCCGCAGTTGAGCCCTTCGCACGGGCACACGCTCGCCAGCAGTTGAGGCGCCGCCGACCAGAAGCCACGCCGCCCGAAGCCGATCTCCCTGCGCGCCATTGCTTCGGATACCACCACGCCCGCACGCGCGCTCCTCGGCTTCCGTGCTCGGCACGGCGCCGCTGCCGGCCGCTGGGCGCCTCCCACGCGCCGCCCCGCATGGCTGCTCCCTGTGCGCCGCAAGGCGCCGCGGCTGCCGCACCCTTGCCCGGCCGCGGCCAGCGTTGCGCCGCGCCGCCGCGGCCGCTCGCAGCAGTGTGCCGCCCGCCGCTCGCCGCCGCCGCCACGCCACTGCCGCCGCGCAGCCCGCGCTAAGCGCGCCGCCGCTCCGCCGCCGGCCCCGTAGGCCTCGCCGCCGCACCGCCGCCGCCCGCACTGCTCCGCGCGCGCCCGTGCGGCCGCCCATCGCCTCCGTCGCCGCCGCCCGCCGCGCCCCATGCATCGCCGCTCCGGCCGCCGCCTCCCCGCCCGCCATGTGTGCCGCCGCCGCCACCATGCGGTATGGGGGTAGGGGAAACACTACCCCATCACTTGTGCTGCCCGAATGGGCCTAAAAGCGGTGGGCTGCAATGGGGAAAGAAGGCCCGGCTGGAAAATAAAAAAAAGAAAGAAAAGGGGGGAGGGTGGCCCGAACGGGTGGTTCGGGTTTTTGCAGAAAACCTCTCGGAAAAAATCTGAAAATTACGCAAATTTTCTCTGAATTGAAAATTTTGCGTAAACCCCCTAGAAATTGCAGAATTCACTGGAAATTTGTATTCTGGCATAAAAGGGCCTCAGGAACCCAAAGTTTGCATTATTTTCAGCATTTGAAGTTTATTTATTTATGCCATTATTGTTTTATGTATTTTCTGCATTTATCTACTGTTTTGATTAATTGTAATTATTTAATTGCTATTAATCACTGTAAATTAGCAGTAAATTATGGAAAATGAATAGAAATTTAAGAAGCATTATGAGAACCTATTGTACCATTTATTTACCCGCAGTAAATTTTTTCATGCAAGTTTACCTGCAGTAAACTTATTTGTTCCATTCATACACATGTAGATGACTGGCATCATGAACCGGGAGTTCGAGGAACTTGCCCAGCATGGCAAGAACTATCTGACGTGGGCATCCGATGTCGAGATAGTACTTGGAGCAAGGAAGCTCCGCACAGCTATTGGGATTGGCGGACGGCATGACGCCAAACCCACACCTGAGGAAAATGATCAGGCACTTCATTTCCTTAGGCACCACCTCTGCATTACTCTCAAGAATAAGTATATGGCGGAGAAAAGCGCACTAGCACTCTGGACCGCACTCAAGAAGCGGTTTGAGAGGCTAAAGTACATCATTCTTCCTCAAGCAGAGCAGGAGTGGATCGGACTGAGGTTTGCCGATTTCAAGACGATCGGGAGTACACCGCCTTGCATGTAATTTGTACCAATCTTCAACTCTGTGGGCGCGGATCACGATGAGCGAGAAAATTGAGAAGACCCTGTCCACTTTTCACCCCAATGCTGTACAATCCACCCGCAACTATCGTCAAGACGGCTACAAGGAGTACGCCGAATTGATTGATATGATGTAGGTTGCGGAGGCTCAGGACGAACTTCTCCGCAAGAATTACGTCTCTCACCACGAGCGACCACATTGGCCGTGAAGCCAACGCTGAAAGCTACAAGGTGCGAAAGCCCTTGATGAAAAGAAGGGGAAAGAAGGGTAAGACCGTTGCCCAGAAAGGCAAGTCAGATGCTTCAAGTAATAAAAAGGCTAAGGAGAGTGGCAAAACCTATGGTCAGCAGAACCAAGGTTGCTACAAGTGTGGCAAGTGGGGGCATTGGTCGCGGATTTACAAAGCACCGCAGCATGTCATTGATGCCCACCAAGCCCAGAAGAAAAATGGCAAAGGGCAGCCTGAAGCTCACTTTGCAGCTGTTGAGGGGGAGCATCATGAGCCGATGCCGAAAATGATGGAGGTTGAATCCATTCTGACAGCAGCACCCCCTTACGACCTAGAGGCAGCCACCTCCATGATTTCTCTCGAAGAGAACATCACGCCTGAAAAGATAGCCGAATAAGTCAATGATTTTCTAGTTGATTCCGTCTGATGCACAGAATGCATGAGACGTTAATTGTTATTTATTTTGCATTAAATGGACAAGTTAGAACTTGCATGGATGGTACTTTAGTTTTATTTTCTCATGATGGTTGGATGATTTTGGAATAATTCATTCATTTATTCAGTTTACAATGGCATGATATGTTCTAATATTTGTGTGTTTTATTTATGTGCTGTATGTATTCTAATACATATTAATAAAATACCTTATATTAGAGCACATGTGGCGCCCTATGGAGGAAGTATGCCTTGCCGACAGTGGTACCACGAATACCATCTTAAGAGAGACTAAGTATTTTCAGTCGATTCGTAAGAGCAATGGCAGCCTTACGACAATCGCCGGAAGCGATGCATGTATAATTGGTTCCGGAAGAGCCACAATTATACTTTCCATTGGCATAACTTTGGTCATTGAAGACGCATTATTGTACCCAGAATCGACTAGAACTCTCCTAAGTTTTAAAGATATTCGCGTCAATGGTTTCCACGTTGAGACTGAAGAAGAGTACGGTAAGGAATACCTACTCATCACGAAGCGCGAAGAGAATGGCAAAAGGATATTCGAAAAACTTCCTTCACTAGAAACTGGGCTATATTATACCAACATTAAGGCGCTGCAGTCTGCACATCTCAAGATGATTCGAAGCTCAACTATTCTCTCTGGCATGACAGATTAGGCCACCCAGGTCTTAGGATGATGAGAAATATAATTAACAATTCTCACGGGCATAATATTAATGTGAAGAATTTTTCAAATCATGAAGATTTTGTGTGCCCTGCATGTGCCACCGGAAAATTAATTATTAGACCCTCCACTCTGAAAGTGAAGGATGAAGTCCCTGCATTCCTGGAACGCATCCAGGGAGACATTTGCGGTCCTATTCAGCCCATCTCAGGGCCATTTAGGTATTTCATGATGCTCATTGATGCTTCCTCAAAGTGGTCATATGTGGGTTTATTATCCACAAGAAACCATGCTTTTGCCAAATTGATCTCGCAGATCATTCGCATCAGAAATGTGTTCCCTGATCATCGCATCAAGTCCATTAGAATGGACAATGCCGGAGAATTTACTTCAAAGGCATTTGATGATTACTGCATGGCGATGGGGATTGCAGTTGAGCATTGATCGCATGTCCATACCCAGAATGGTTTGGCAGAGGCATTGATCAAGAGAATTAAATTTATTGCCCGACCACTTTTGCAGAATTGTAATTTGCCAGCTACATGTTGGGGACATGCAGTCCTACATACAGCGAATCTCATCAACTTTAGACCCTCGGCCTACAACATCCATTCACCTATTCAACTAGCACAAGGGTCACCACCAAAAATTTCTCATCTTAAGAGGTTTGGATGCAAGGTTTATGTACCTATACCACCTCCGCAGCGAACTGCAATGGGCCCTCTCCGTAAGACTGGGATATACGTTGGTTATGAGACTGCATCCATAATCAGGTATTTGGAACCTATGTCGGGAGATTTGCATACCGCCCGCTTCGCTGACTGCATTTTTGATGAGTATAATTTCCCGACATTAGGGGGAGGAAATCAACCCCTTGATGAAAAATATCGAGAAATTACGTGGGCAGCCACGGGAATTCCTGCACATGACCCGCGCACTAGTGAAACCGAACAAGAGGTCCAGAAGATCATTGATTTGCAAGCATTAGCAAATCAACTGCCTGATCACTTTAGTGATTTGAAGAGCGTGACTAAGTCGCATGTGCCTGCACGCAATGCACCGGAGAAGGTTGAAATACCAAAGAAAATTGAAGGTATCCGTAATCCCGTCCAGAGGCCTCAGAATAAAAGGACGAGAACTCCAGCTCCTCGAATCCAAAGTAACCGGGGACGCCTGGCGAAAAAGGATAAGAAGGACTTATCACAGCCGATCACCGAAGTCCCCCAGAATGAGAAGGGGAGCCAGTTGAGACCTGGCACAAGTATGACACCTCCAGTAGAGGGCATACCGGATCTGAATATCCCCGTTGGTATGGATGTGTGCGCACACATCGGAACCGAAAAACTAAAGGGACTTGCCACCGCAATTGAAAGAAGAGATGCGCAAGGTGAAGCTCCAGAAGAAGTGACTGAAAATTATGTGCACACGGGAGAGTCCCTGAATAGGACAACAGCCAGTGTTGATATCTACTTCACCAAGAAAATTGCCACAATCATTGATCTTGATCCCGAGCCTGCATCGCTCGCTGAATGTAAGAAAAGATCAGATTGGAAGAAGGCAATAACAACTGAATTGCTATCTCTGAATAAAAGAAAGGTGTTTGGGCCCGTATGCCGCACACCTCCCCATGTGCGCCCCATAGGGCACAAGTGGGTATTTGTTCGAAAGAGAAATGAAAGAAACGAGGTAGTGAGATACAAAGCAAGGCTGGTAGCACAAGGTTTCACTCAACGTCCTGGAGTTGATTATGAAGAAACCTACTCCCCAGTTATGAGCGGAATTACCTTTAGATACTTGATCTCAATGGCAGTGAATTTGAATTTAGAAATGAAATTGATGGATGTTGTGACTGCATACCGTTATGGTAACTTGGATTCGGAGATTTACATGAAAGTCCCTGAAGGAATTCCTCTCCCGAACCAAGACAGAACAAATAGAAATCTGTACAGTGTGAAGCTTAGAAAGTCTCTGTATGGACTGAAGCAATCTGGCAGAATGTGGTATAATCGCTTAAGTGACTTTCTATGCAAGAAAGGCTACACGAACAATGAAGACTGTCCTTGTGTATTTATACGGCGATCCCATAATGGATTCTGTATAATCTCAGTGTATGTAGATAATCTGAATATCATCGAGACAGTGGATGATATAAAAGAAGCAAGCTCCTACTTGGAGTCAGAGTTTGAAATGAAAGACTTAGGTAAGGCCAAGTTCTGCTTAGGTCTGCAGCTTGAGCATATCTCTAGAGGAGTCTTGGTACATCAGTCGACCTACACCCAGAAGGTGCTAGAAAGATTCGGTTTTGAGAAAGCATTCCTATAAAAAAGTACCGATGATCGGGAGATCTTTACAGCAACAAAAAGATCCTTTCCAACCTAGGGAAGGGGGGAGGAAGTCCTAGGATCGGAATTCCCATACCTGAGTGCAATTGGAGCACTCATGTACTTAGCAAACTGCACTAGACCGGATATTGCTTTTGCCGTGAACCTGTTAGCAAGGTATAGTGCAGATCCCACCAAAAGGCATTGGCAGGGCATAAAGGACATCTTCTGATATCTCCAAGGAAGCAAGCACCTTGGATTGTTCTACAGAAAGAATCAAGATCTGAACTTGATTGGCTATGCAAATGCTGGGTACCTGTCTGACCCACATACCGTAAAGTCACAAACAGGCTATGTATTCCTGTGTGGTGGAACTGCAATTTCCTCGAAATCGTCTAAGCAAAGCCTTGTAGCTACCTCGATGAACCACTCAGAAATAATAGCGGTGTATGAAGCTGCACGTGAATGCGCTTGGCTACGCCGAATGGTTCACCACATCCAGTAGTCATGTGGGATGAACATTGTGCAAACCCCCACTATTATCTATGAAGATAATGCTGCTTGCGTTTCACAAGTACAAACGGGCTATGTGAAGAGTCATCTCACAAAGCATATCAACCCCAAGTTCTTCTATGCTCATGAATTGCAAAAGATGGATGAAATTAAAGTACTGCACACTAAGTCTTGTGAAAATCTAGCAGATTTATTCACAAAGTCCCTCCCCGCATCTAGCTTTGAAAGGTGCATGCGAGGGATTGGTATGATAAGACTTAGAGAAGTTCAGAATTTAGGTGGAGAATTCTCTCAAGCCCGTTAGTGAATCTTGATCCTGAAGATCAAGTACCCAAAGAATAAAAGTCCTTAAGGTTGAATAAAGTTGGGTGAATTGTACTCTTTTTCTCTTGACGAGTTTTCCTGAAGTTTCTCGACCAAGGTTTTTAATGAGGCAATTCGTGCATCGCAGCATAACATGTATCATGTACTCTTTCTCCAAATTTTTCCCACTGGGTTTTATGGAGTTTTAACGAGACATGAACATGACGGATGAGTGCCCAAGGGGAGTGTTAAGGAACCAGGACTCTTGGTTTAAACCTCCTTATCTCTAGTGGGCACCTCATCCCCCCTCCTATAAATAGAGAGCCATATGGCTGATTTTGTACCCCAATGCATATGAAGCAATAAAGAAAGACCAGGAGTTCTCTCTACCTCTCTATGTTCAATCTATTATTCTGTATTTCTGTGATTGATTCGTTCTTGTTCTAAGCAGAGGAATCGCTCGGACTGGTCGCCAGCGAGAGTTCCTCAATAGTTTCCATAGGTGCTCACCTTGTGGCAATCTAATAGCAATCCACCAGCGCTGTCGTGTCTTGATGCTAGGGAAGAATTGGTGGTGAAGCTGACATATACAAGCAACGAATACGCCATGTGCTGAACTCTCATGTGCCCAACTCTAGGGGTGAAAACGGATCAGATTCGGACGGATATTGCTTAAACCATATCCTAACCCATATTTTTTTCCCCGGATTCGGAGTCGAATACGGTAAGACCGGATACGAATACGAATTCGGAATATTCAGAGTTTCGAATACGGTACCATCGGGACGGATATATACCAGATTTGGCTCGAAAACGGATAATATAGGCGGATAATACAGATGATTACAGTTTCAAAATGCTGAGAGCTGACCTTGTAGATGCTCATTATCCTCATTGGCTTTCTGAAGTTTCTCAGTGACCTCATCTTGCTGTATTTTAAGTTGGTCCAACTCTCGTTGTATCCTCG
The DNA here is from genome assembly GCA_036346265.1 of Melocanna baccifera. Lineage (NCBI taxonomy): Eukaryota > Viridiplantae > Streptophyta > Magnoliopsida > Poales > Poaceae > Melocanna > Melocanna baccifera. The sequence continues at coordinate 19,066,417 of CM070676.1, read as the reverse complement.
AAAGATATTCCTCAATTTCTCTCCGTTGTTGGACCACGCTTAAATACAAGTCCTCTGCTGTCCTGGCCTGCAGATGGAGAACAAGAATGTGGCAGATCAAATACCAAAAAACTCCATGTTGATCTTATCATGACAAATATCAGGAAATGCTTATTTACAGAATAAAGATAAAACTGGTTATGAGTCTGAACGAATCAACTGCAGCACTGGAACCTTAATTAAAGGTCTCAAAGTTTCCATAATTTTGGCAAATGAGGGTCTCCACCATGGCTCACTATAACAGAAATAGCATTATCTTAGTTAGCCTTATACATCATTGTGATTAGCTTCAAAAAGGAAATATGAAAGGCATATATAGATGAAACAAAACATACTTTGCCCAACTGGATTCAATTAATGTATCCACTTGAGGATTTAAACCTTTTGGGATTTCAAGCCTTCTTACTTTAAAGCCTACAGTGGCAACCACATGTGGAAAAGCATAGTACCATGTATAAAAGCTAAATACAGTATGATCTACATCATCTCAAGCGTATATTTGCTGCGGATAAGCAAATTATGTTCTGGACAAATTGAATAATAAGGAATGGTTGCATCACTTCATTATTGCAGGCCCTAAATTAGATAAAGGGAATTACCTGAGCAGGATTCAGGTTACACCATTGTTGTTGCATTGTCATAAGTTTCCATAGGATTACACCGAAACTGTAGACATCAGACTTCTCATTGGATGGTTCATCCCGGAGCACTTCAGGTGCCATCCATTCAGGCTAATATTTAAATGACAAGAATTCAATTGCTCCGCTCAGAAAATAACCAATGAGAACAGGTTAAAAACAAAATCAAGATAAAAAGTATGCAAACAAAAAACGGACAGAGTTATATGAGAAAATTGGCAACTCCACTCACAGATATCCATAACAACAATGTGGACAGCAATATTTAGCAAGATGTGTATGCCTTCTAATCATCTGCCCTAATAAAACATAGCAGAATATACAATTTTTATCAAAATGCAACTGGGTATATAGTTTATGAACCATACTTTCATAGTATACTTATTGTCGACTAGAAGATTTGGAGACTTCAAATCACGATGAACAATAGGAGGGCTACGTTTATGTAGATAGTTCATTCCCTTCGCCTGCAAAGCAAGCAGAGATGATTTAGGTAGAGACGATTGGTTTGCTCCGCGGCGGGAGGAGCCTCCGCCCAGATTTGCCGTCGCTGGGGTGTTGGGAGGAGCCTCTGCCGGTCCGCCCAGATTTGCCGTCACTGGGGTGGTGGGAGGAGCCTCCGCCCCGTGACTAGTAGTGCCGCCGCCGAGGTGAGGTCCGTGAGGAGATAAGGTCGAGGTGGGAAGTCCGAAGTCGTCAGTCGTCACTAGTAATGGGGAACGGAAGGACCGAAGGCATTAGGCATCCGCGCGAGTTCGGATATTCGGGAGCTCCGCCCCGTGAAGAAGGGCAACGTGACGAGCTCCTGCAGGATCAGGTGCAGCACCTCCTCGTTGATGGAGTTGCAGCAGCAGTCCTCCACCATCCCCGTGTACTTCCTCGCACCCTAATAAAAACACACAGCACCACCCCCAAAACAACACCGTCAAATCAAAACCCCCAAACCAGCAAAATTTCTTCTACTAAATCGCAGGAGCAACGGCAATAATCTTATTGGGCAGCCGCAGCCGCCACTGCGCGAGGAGGAGATGGCCGGGAAGCTGCAGGAGCTCACGACCACGGCAAGGAGCGCCACGAGGAGGGCCCCCACGGCGGCCGCCCACTGGCTCAGCCGCCAGAGTTTGCTCCTGTCGGCACCGGCACCGGCGGTGGCATCCTTCACGGGAGCAGTGGGTTCCGAAGACATCCCGCGCCGACGAGGGTTGCTGGGTTGGGGGTTGGGGACTTGGGGGCTTTCCCTTCGCTTCGACGCCTCGGGAGCAACTCATGTGGGTGCGAATGGACAGGAACGCCCCTGGGTGGCGCGCGAGGCGAGCGTGGTGCGCGGCGGCAATTTTGGGATTTCACGTGGACTCCCAGCCCCCAGGCGCGAGGTGGCCAGGCGGGAGATTAGAAGTTTCGCCGTTTCGGATATTTATTCGGATTTCATTCGGATAATATCCGATTTACCGAATACCGAAGCTATTCGGTCGGATATCAATTATATCGAATCTGTTACCGAATCCGTCTACACATATCCGTATCCGAAACTGAATCCGATCGGATACCAAACCAGTTTACCGAATTCGCTACCAACCGGATTCGGTACCGGATCGGTCGGGAAAAACCCAACCCATTTTCACCCCTACCCAACTCTGTCGTTGCCCATTGGCAAGTGTGCCACCCAAGAATACATCATTGCTTCAGTTCAATCCTCAGATGAAACTCCACCACTAACATCAAGCCAACTGTCGGACCCCAGAGCAACGACTCCTGGATCCTCTGTGTAAATCGCACTAGTCCAGGATCAAGCTAGTGCACACAGTGGATAACAAAGATTCATATCATGCACAATGACATTTATTCATTAACTAAATATGGGCCTGATGGCCAAATTTTACATCAATGGTTCATAAACCAAAATTAAATATAAGCAGCGGAAGAAAACCAATGAAGCAGCAGCCCATCCTGCCTGCCCACAGGCGAATGACTGTAAGACGCGACCTAGTCGTCACCATCCTCACCGAAGTTGTTGACGTCATCCTCTGGCAACAGATTTTAGCAAGGTGAGCACATAAAGTACTCCCAAGGTAAGCACATAAAGTACTTACACAAGTTACACCAGGAGTTTTAACAGAGTGAATGCATGCATAGGGATAACAAAGGAAAGCTTAATAAGGTTATTTGTGCGAAAATAGTATTGAATTTAAATACAATAGCATAAGTGCAAAAGCTGAATTGTTAATACAGTAGATAGAAATAATAATTTAACAAAATAATATCGTTAGTGCAGGCTCCGACCAAACACTAACCTAGTCACAGGTATCCCACCTGGTCCATCTTTTCAAAAGTTTTCACATGGATTCCATCTATCCATATGCTTTTCAAAATCTCTTATGAATTCATTTTGTTAGTGCAGGCTCCGACCATACACCAACTTATGCACAGGTATCCCACCTGGTCATGGATTCCATCCATCTATCCATAAGTTTTTTTTTCAGAAATCATTTTAAAAACCAAAGTCTAATCCATGAAAAACTTTACCCAACTTGCCCATAACCGTGGGCACGGCTATCCAGGATAGATTATACACTCTGCAGAGGTTGTACAGCTTTACCCACAAGACACGATCATCCCACATTGCCACTAGATTAACACACTTCCTTTGGTGTGCGGCGAGGAGATCATGACAAGGCCGTTACAATGATCCATAGCCAAAACAGTCACGCCGCCACTAAGGCTTCACCACAACTCGAATCCACGAGTTGGAGCCCCCTCTTGTGCCATGTGAGACTTCCCACATCCTACGCCGCGCTCACATTCAGCCTATAACGAGACTATACTTGCAACTTCACAAATTACTTAGCCAGGTCCGTCCCATACCAGACTTGTGGTAGTACGATGTGGCTTTGCAACAGTAACTCACAGACCGGTCCTTAACTTAACTTAGGCTCAATCCACATACCCCCTTGTGCCTGACAATCAACCAGGTGTCACCAAACACGAGGCATGCCAGCACCCACCACCTATCCATTAGCCTAACTCCAAATCATAAGTTTCTATTTTTGTTTTTAAACCATTTTCACAAACCATCCCTGACTCACCGAAGTTAAGAACTCATTTTCAAATCGTCATTTCATGAGAAAGATTTGATCCCACCTAAAGTGATACTAAGCCAGACTAAGCATTGCTATAAAAATTTCTAGCCAATATAGTATTGACTTGTTTTTAGCTAGGGTGACAAGGTATAGGAATTCGAGATTCAAATTGGGCTATAATCAAAGGATTATGGGTATAACTAAATTTAAAACAATTTTGAACTATATTTGAGTAAAGATACGCATGCATATACAGTAAAACAATATAAATACATTTGAAATATTAGGTTCAACATGGTCAAAGATGTAACTTGCCTTGCTTCGAAGTTTGCTGGGGGTTCGTTGAAGTTATACTCTCCGAAATAGTCGTAGTCTACACGCGAAAAGTAAGAACAAACTAAACTCAAATAAAATCCAAATAAAATCCAAATTTTATAAAATAAATGCCGGGAGATAGAATATGAACTTAGAAATTTGGATGGGTCCAATCGGAGTTAGGACGAAAGAGAACGACTTCTGGTAGTTTGAATTCCAAAGAACTGAATAAAAGGAATTCTTGGAATTCTTTTCTTTGTGAAGGAAAAGTGGTTGGAAGCTACAATATTTTTGTATGGTCAAAGCTATGATCGAAGGCATAGTCGAAGCTAGGGTCGAAACCAAGGTCGAAGTAATGGTTGAAGTTGCGAAGGTTGAAGCCGAAGATAGAGACTCCAAGTACGAGTGCAGTTGAAGTCGAAGACGAAGATTCGGTCGAAGACCTGATCGAAACTGTACAGTGGTTGGAAGAATTGGATTTATGCAGAGTGGTCGAAAGAATCGAACGGCTTGGAGAGGTCGGTCGGTTTCGAGTGGTCGGAGGGATCGGAGGGTTCAGAGAGGTCAGAGGGTGCGGAGGTTAAAACGGTCAAAAAACCATGGTCGGTTTGAAGGCGGAGGTGGAAGTCGAAGGTTCCGAGATTGAAGATCGAAGTCTAAGTCTTCGAGGTCGAAGGTCAAAGGCTAGAGTCGAAGTCTCCGAAGGTCAAAGCCAAAATTGGAGTCTAAGAAGCTTCCAAATAGTCGGATTCTAAAGAACCTTTGGACGGCGGAGTCTAAAGAACCTTTGGACGTCGAAGTCTAAGATTTGGATGGCTGGGAGAAGTCGGACGGCTTCGCGTGGCAAGATCCGGGCGAACCAACGGCGGCGAAGACCGGTGAGATGTACAAAAGAGGGAGAAGAGCATGGGTCCTGTTTTACCTTGGCACAAGGTTTGGGCTACACAGAGTTGGCTGGCGGCGAGGGCGTAGTGAAGGCAGGACACGATTATCGACGGCGGAGACTCTACGACGACAGCTTGCTTATAGAAGGGGCGTCGAAGGTTCGCGCGGGCCTGAGGAAGGTTATTGGCGGCGGGTTGCTCCGGTCATATTTTGGCTTAGGAAAAATGGTGAAGGAGGTGCGCGTGGTCCCGTCGAAGATTTGGTAGTGGTGGCGTCGGTGTTGGCGAAAGAGACACTCCGGCGGGGGAAATTGCTTGGCAGAGGGGTGGCGAGGTGAAGAAAAGAGAGAGGGGATTGCGAGGAGTGCATTGGTACTCTCATGCAATACCAGAAGTGGTTGGAAGGTAGTCGGTGGCGAGTTGGAGCAATGGCGTAACTCGGGCGGCGGTGGCGGCAGTATTCCAGCGGTGAGAAGACTCAACCAAGAGCGGTCGAGAAAATCCAAAAATTATGAAATATATACTGAAAAATAGATTATGAATTTAGATGAATTTACAAACTTGAATCACTTGATTCGGAGTTCGGACGAAGGAGAACGAGCGATTGGAAGATTGTCGGATCAGAAAATGCTGAAAAAGGAAAAATCAGGAATATTCCTTCAGAATATTCCTCCGTAAACAGTACGGACAGCAGCCCTTTTTACTGTTTTTGGCCGTGTCGTTGGTGAAAAAAGGCACGGGAGGTGAAGCCAATGGGTTGCTAATGTCCCGAGGCACATGTAGTAAGTGACGGCACGTCAAACGGAGCACGGTGATGACGTGTACGGCGACAACGACATAGGGTGTGGAGAGAAGAATAATTTTTTAGAATAGAACATGGAGAAGCAAGGTGACCATGGCCTAGAACGCGGCGAGGCGAAGATAGGAAAAATATCGGCTAAGCCGAAAACTCACCGGAGGCGACGCAATCGTCGTTTGAACGACGTCGGTACCGAAATAGGAAAAACCCAATATCTTCGTGCTCGGTGCGGTGAATCCAAAACCGTCTGAAACGTAGCCTCTTGGGATGGTTTGGCACGTTTTGACGTGAACGGATTGTTGAAAGCATTCCCGGACAGGCGGGGACGCGAAGTGCAATTTGCGACCATGGTGAGGTGTCAGGCGCAAAAATTTAGGACAGGTTTTTGGACGAACGGAGGGAAGCACGGCGTAGAACACGTCGATACGAACTCAACGCCGTAGACAGCTCGGCCAACGGACTAGCGAAACACGGTGGACAAGACTTTATGTAGCCTAAAGACTGACATCGGCGTCCCGGGCAAACGGAGAGGAATTAACATGCGAGAATTGCGGCGAATCGAAGAGTAGAGTGTGGGGATCGTGATGCTCACCTTGGTTTTGGTCGGGCATGCACGGTCGGCCGGTGGCGACGTGAGGAACGCGGACCCGATTTGGCCCACGGTGCCGACAATGCTCCGGCGAAGTTCCGACGAAGGGGAGGTGAGCACCGCGTAAAATGCGATGAGGCGAAGCCAAAGGTGTGGTCAAACGCGGCGGCGCTCCACCGGACGAGGCACAAAAGGCCGGAGAACGACGCTTGGTACACAAAAATAAAACTCCGATTGCGACCAAACGAGAGGGAGTGGGGACTTAAGATTTTCGGGGTTGAGTGAGGATGAGGAGAGGCTCACGGGGCTCCCTTTTATAGGGGTTGAGGAGGTCCGAGGAGGGAGATCAAAGGACCATGTCCATGAATAATATGGGTTAAATTCTCGTGAAACGGCTCATGAATGAGGGGGAAACGTTGGGGGAATGAAAGAGCTTGATGAGAGAAAGTAAATGCAATTGATTTTGCTAAAAACCGTTGAGTAAATCACGAGTTATTGGAGATTGAAAAAGCTCCCCAAAAAAACCATGGCGCTGCTGCACTGTCTGTACGCGCACGCTGGAGGTTGAAGAAAGCTAGGAGAGAGAAAGAGAAAAGAAAAAGAGAGAAGAAAAAAAGAAGAAAAAAAGAAAAAGGAAATTCGGAAAAATTTCAAGAAAATATTTTTAGAATCCTTGGAACCTGAAAAGAATAAAAAAAATATTTTCGAAATTTTTGACGTTTATTTTAATTTTTAAAAATGTTTTCCTTTTTCTAACTTTAAATAATACAATAAATAACAAATAAACCTCACAAATCTTAGAAAAATTCATAGAAGTTTCTAAGGCTATTTGGAACTTATAAAAAAATTCCAACTCAAATTTTCATATTTTTCTTTATAAAATATTTTTTTATTTAACAGAAAGGCTCTTTTCTTTAAAGCTGAAAATTAGGTCAACTAGAATTTTACAAAAAAAAAATTCAAGCGACCAAATAACTTTAATTTTTATTTCAAACTAACTTAATTATTATTTTATTATTTTATATTTTTTTAAATCACCTTTTCATAACTTTTTTTAAGCCGAAAATCAAGCAATTAAATTTAAACAACCAAAAGTAAATATTTTTATTTTAAATTAAAGTAATTTTTTTTCCTTAATTTGTGAAATAAACAGCTGGGCTGTTACACCAACTCGATTTGGGAATTTTACAAGTGAACTAGTCAACAACCCTCACGATTCAGCAAGAAGCACCATGCATCCAAGGATTGAACTGGTACTCTGATACCTTTGTCATGACCCCAATCAAATCTGGGTGGAATCCGACTAAAACTGTGGACAAGTTTGAGAATTTAAGGATAAATCAAAGAAAATAACAAAGCTAGGTTCTATTCTACTTTAAGAACTAAGATACTAGAGTTAGCTTTCTTCTTTCTTACTTCTCAATCACGAAATGGCATTGGTTATATATTTCCACACCCAGAAGTTTGTTACGGACTAAGCTTACATAGTAAATGATGAGTAAAACAAAATTAAAACAAAACGGCAACGTTTGTGAAGTCAACAGTAGTAAATAGTAAATGTTGAAATTCATTTCTGCCCTCAGATGTTATGTAATTTTTTTACCATGACTACTCAATCATCAAATCTTCATTAATGCCTCATGGTATATGTGCCAAGAAAAAATACACTATAAAATTGGACGGAGGGAGTATTTGGAACAACCAACTTCACTAGTCTAAAGTTTTCTAAACCTAAACTTATTCGCTTGAAGACTGAGCCTGAGACATGAACACCATGGCTTGCTACTGCTCGTATTCATCGCTCTCCTGCTCGTCCCTCTCTGCCGCTTGTCTCGCCTCTGGCATTGACGTAGCCACCGCTCTTTCCCTCCCTTCCTCTTGGCGTCCTCACAGGGAATCGGATTGCGGAAATGGTGAGGTGATTTTTCTTTACTTTCCTTTTCGAATGACTAGGGAGCTGTGGCTAACCAAAGAGGGGAGGGGAAGGGAGGCGAGGTGGAAGGTGGATCTAGGGCTGGACAAAAAACTCGAGGCTCGCGAGCTACTCGAGCTCGTAATTGGCTCGGCTCGGCTCGGCTCGAGCTCGAAGTTTTTTTTACCAAGCCAAGCTCAGACTTCAGCTCGGCTCAAAAACGAGCCGAGCCCGAGCCGCTCGCGAGCTGCTCGCGAGCCCAACCGAGCCGCGGTAATAAATATCTATGCTGTACTGTATGCCTGTATCGCTCGCTCTCTCTGTCTCTCGGAGTCTCGCACGCACTTATCGGGGGGCATCGGGCGCTCCGCTCCGTCTCAGCTCTCTCGGCCTCTCCGCACGCACACATCCCCGCTTGCTCTCTCGGTTCTCGCCCTCCCCACCGCCGCCTCCCTCGTCCCTCCCCGCTCCCCGCCGTCGCCTCCTCCCGCCCTCCCTCCCCCTGCCGCCTCCTTCCTCCTCCCTCCCCGCTCCCCCACCACCTCCTCCCTCCCCTCCCCGCTCCCCCGCCGCTGCCGCCTCCCTCCCCTCACCGCTCTCCCGCCGCCGCCTCCTCCCTCCCCTCCCCGCTCCCCCGTCGCCTCCTCCGGTCCTCCCTCACCGCTACCCCGCCACCGCCTCCCTCCCTCCCTTCGGTCGTCGGCTCCAGGAAGGGCAGAGGCGCGGTCGTCGGCGACGGCGATCCTGGGGGAATCGGGGAACGGCGGGCGGTGGCCTCCGGAGAAGCGCAGATCAGCGATGAGGAGGCTTCCCAGCGCGAGCGCCTTCTCCGCGACGTCGCCGACCTCTTCGGCGGCAAGCTCAACATCCTTGTGTTTGTGTGCAGACAGTGCAGTGTAATCTATGTGCAGGCCTCTTCGACGTCGCCGGCCTCCTCCGCCGTCGAGCCTCTACTGCAGCTCGCGAGCTGGCTCGAGCCACCTACCGAGCCCGAGCCAAGCCTACATTTTCGCTCGTTTCATAAACGAGCCGAGCCAAGCCATAGCTCGGCTTGGTGCAAGCTCGGCCGAGTCTGGCTCGAGCCGGCTCGGCTCGGCTCGTTTCCACCCCTAGGTGGATCACTTCGGGCCAGCTATTTTTATCTTTTGGGCTATGGTTTTCTCCCAATACATAAATTGGATGGTTTCTTCGTCACTATTTTAAAGTGGCTTATCAGAATAGCCTTTTTGAAATGGATTTTTGGTTTATTAGCATTTAGTTTATTTGTACAAGCGCTCACCTAGGATCAAAAGCCATTAATCTAGCCATAAACCATTAGCTGCAGCCGAAAAGAATTCACCCTTGGTCACAAATGCATTGAAAGTGAAGCTTACTAGTACCTCTATTTTATTCAGAATTGCAAAGCTAACGGTTGTTGTGCTATTTTGTAGACCGGCCTTGTTTGCATGCACACACTAGTCGATTATGGTCATGTGTTTCAGCAACCACTCGTAGGTACAAGTCCAACTCTGCCAATGATTATGGGAAATTATGGCTTTTGCGTATGTGTATCTCACGGAAGCTTTCTTTTTGTCGCAACACAGGGAAATAATACTTGGTAGACTCATGTTATCCAAATAAGAAAGGGTTTCTTGCACCATTTAAGAACAATTAGTGCCATGTAGCCGAGTTCATGAATGAAGGTCGGCCACGCGGGTGCAAGAGATGTTCAACTACCTGCATTCCTCACTATGTAATGTGATTGACCATATGTTCAGTGTGTGGAAGATGAAATGGCACATCCTACAACACATCTCCAGCTTCAATGCGAAGACCCAAAATAAAATAATTTCCACCACTTTGTACACTAGGTTGGGCAAGCAAGATTTTGACAACCCCCACTTGGCCCCGGAGTATGCCAATTAGTTAGGATTAGTGGCAAAATAACACCAATAATAAATGATTATATAATAAACTTGTGTCAATTTGTGAAACTTCATTATGCCATAAGATATAAAGCTGTCATTAGAAGCTGTATTATACAAATACATGAGATTTATGATTCATTTGTTGCTATCAACATTTAATGCATAGTTATATATTAGAGTCAGCACAACTTTCCTTGTCAACCATGTCAGCGGTGGCACAACCAGTCATTGATCTCTCATACATGTCACACATGCACTCCATTCACCAGTCAGTTGTGCTATCGTAGGACTTCTTTGAGTCCGGACCAGAGGTCATGGTGCCCTGCTTGACCCACCCCCACTTTTGCAAGCAACTTGTGGAATTGAAGGGGTGCGACCATACGTCATCATTGGAGCTTGGCTCCACATTTAGCCTACTCTCTCCAGGAACTGCTGCATGCTTGTTTGTGCAACGTGCGTCATGGAATATCACCTCTATTAAGTCCTCATTGAGCATTAGCGAATTTTTGAACTTGATGAAACTCCTCATTGCCTGCAATGAGGAAAACATTTCCATTACTGAAACCAAAGGAGAACAATGAAACCAAGACAAGATTAAAATTTTGAAGGCTCGTTACCTAGTTTTCCTACTCCCATTAGTCATCACCGGCAGCTATTGACCTAGTACGAGGGTTTATTCCCAACTTGGATGCATTCAATTTTGGGGTTTTCCATTGTGTGTACTCACATTTCAGTGCGTCCCAATGGTTCTTAAATTGCTTTTTCATGTACTCCCTACCGGTGGGCTCTTTGAATTTCTTTATAAGGTTCGTGTATCCACACCTATTCAGACAACCCATGGGACAGTTGTTGGCCTCCACTTCCTCCTGACAAATTTCAAGCATGGTGATGTGGGCGACGTCATCCCAAATGATAGTGGGAGAGCATGCCTTGTCCATCTATACAAAACCAGCAAAAGTGAAAAAGAAATACTGGTGGCTGTGAGACTGCAATGAGGAACACACACCAACAGAATTGGGGTAATGTTGTGCGAAAAAATGGAAATGAAGGGAAATCATAAGGTGAACTAGATGTTACCTTCGACGGGGCTGGGAGTACATTAGTGACGGGTGTGCAGGAGATGGGCACCTCGCTCAATAGTGCGGTGGGATTGATAACACCCTCGAGTTGTATGGCCTCCGCGAGGTAGCCCGATGAGGTTGGAAGAGCCGGATGGGGCACATCACCTTGGCTTGCTACTTCGGACGAGGAGGGCACGTTAGAGGCTAACTCTCACACTGGCATAGACAAGGTGCTCAAAGAGGAGGTGGAGGAGGAGGCATATAGCGAGGAGGGCACCCCGAACGCTGACGCCAAGGCCGACTAGCTAGCGGACGCCAGCGCAGTGAAGGGGGAAGTGCTCGGTAGATCTAGGGGAAAGAGTTGGGGCATGGATAGGGGACAGGAAGGGGTGGTAGCTAGCGGTGGGGAGACGGCGGGGGATAGGAGCAGCACGAGTAGAGGGATGCGGTGAGAGGGGACCGGGTGCTGGTATATCATGGGGGAGGACGTGGGGTGTGGATGGGGGATGGGAAGGGGCAGTAGCTGGCAACGGGAGATGGGAGTGGCACGAGTGGGGGGTTTGCGGGAAGGGGTAACCGGGTGCCGATAGATTTAGGGGAGGACGTGAGGCATGGATGGGGGACAGCAAGGAAAGGTAGATGGCAACGGGGAGGCGGCGGGGATGGGAGCGGCAGGACTAGGGGGATGTAGTGAGGGGGACTGGCCCGAGGCAGATCGATCAATGGAGGTGTCGACGGGGGCGACCGAGGCACCACACAGAGTGGGCGATGGGGGCGCGAGGATGCAGGAAGGGTGCACTAGATGGATTGGGGAATGAGGGGCTGAGTGCTTGCAAAAGTGGTTAATTTATACAAGCACCTACCAAAGCGATCGTGTTTAAACTGGCTTTTGGCTTCTCTGGCCCAAAGCCGAAGCTAGAAGCTGGTCCAGGGATTATCATTTCTGCTTGGTTTGAAGTCCCCGCCTACACATCCAACCTTGTGTCCTCGTCCGTGCCTAGGCTACGCGCCACACAGACACACCAGCCACAAAACCAACACTCGATCCAACTAGCATGGAGATCGTTACGGGAGCCATGAATACAAGCAGCGATGAATACAAGCTCTAGAAAAGGATAAGGGATGATACTAGGTTCCTCCAGACCGAGCTGGAGCACATGCAGGCCGCCCTTGAGAAGATAGTGGAGGTGCCTGCAGACAAGCTCGACAAGCAGGTCAAGATCTATGCGAGGGATGTTAGGGAACTGTCCTTCGACATCGATGATAGCATGGAAGCTTTCATGGTGCATGTCGATGCCCGTCAGCTACCTGACCTGTATAGCTTCAGGGGTTTCATCCATAGATCATAATAGCCAAGACTCGCCATAAGATGGCGGCGAGTATCAAGGACATGGAAAACCTCGTCAATGAGGTAGCCGAGTTATCGCCAGTCCGAGCACCACGACTACCGATCCCTGCTTTTCGGGTATCTATGAAGATGCAGTGAAGCTTGTCTACATCGATGGCCCAAAAGTGGAGCTAGCCAAGTTGCTAATGGGGGATCAGGATGACACATCGAGCATGCAACTGAAGGTGGTCTCCATCGTTAGCGGCTTAGGTAAGAACACTTGATCCACTTTGCTACCCTTTCTTATGCACAACAGCTTTTAGATAAGATCAGAATTTGTGGGATATGGCATAAACATATATGATATTAAGAACAAAGAAGATGATACACAGTATCAAAAATGAAAAGGATGAATCTTACTAAGAGAACCAAAATAACGATATTAAAGCGACCATGACAAGAGAGAAAAGATTTGATAAGGTCGGCAACAAATTTCTTAAACACAACCTCAAAAGAGTACAATGGATTATCATTCACTCGCAACCCTTTTGAATCATTTAGGACACTCAGTTCCTTACTTTATACAAAAATCAAGCGCTAAAGAATATTCTAGTCTCTAATCCTCTTATACGCCCTCTGCTTTGGATGCGTCAACAGAATTAGGAATTTCTTTAAAGATAAGAGGTGCAGTGGTACATACTACTAGCTTTTTCCATTAACAATATGCATAAAGGTTACTTCAGTTTGTTGTTTAAATGCCATTTCTTAGGTTAACAAATAAATAATTACCCCTATACTTTTGCCTTTTGTCAGGACGCTATGGTTCTAAATTATGCAAATAATTTCAAGATGCACCTCGTCTCCGCAGCTGCAAGTTATGAATAAGTTAGTAGATATACATATGAAAATTGTTAAATTCTTTATGCTCGAGTGTGTTTAAATAGGTTTCTTGTACATGATTGTAACACTTCGCAATTTCTATAGCGACAAAATTTTAAAATGATGCTTGAGAACATATGATTTCTAACAAATAAATATATTTCCTACTTTTTAAAAACCATATGAAATCTTTTCAACTATTTATTACTTTAAATGCCTTGAAACTTCTGATTTGTTTTAAGCGAGCGATGATAGACCTCCTATATCTACTCGTGATAGAGCTCCCATACCAATTGTCTATTTGCTTTGTCAATTAAACACTTGATAATAAGTTCGTTGGGCATAAAAATCTGAAAATCCTGGTTGGTGCATGAACGATAAATAAGACGGTTTTTGGGTATCATTGAGTTGTAGTAGACTATTGTAATTCTTCCGAGCTAACGTCTTGCAAAATTGTATGCCCAAACATCAGGGTGCATATATAGCTGCGCTAACAAGCGTGTGCGCGCATGCTACGCATAGGTTGCTGGCTGCACGCGCATCCTGGCTTTCTGGTACAGTTCGTGTGTAACTTCGTGAATTATCAAAGATAACTTTTTGTGTATGAGATAATAATTTTGCAAATATAATTAACTTGATGAATTATAGACAATAATTTTATATTCAAAAGATAGTAACTTTCCATAACTAACAACCCCCCTAATTCCTTGATTAAATGGCACGGTGGGTGGTTACGGTCTGACACATACATGTATGCAACTAGAGAGAGAAGAGAATAAGTGCACTTGACTTATGATTTTTTATCTTATTTACAAGCTAAAAAAATAAAATAACTCTTTCACCAAAAGTCCGATCTATGATCCGTTTGTACCATTGGGTTCGAAACTATGAACTTAACAAAATAAGATCCATGTTAAATATGTTTTGATGCTGTGAAATTTGTGTCATTTTTACTATCAATCAAAAATAGCTTTGTTATCAATAACCAGTAACTTTGTGTAAAGTTACTGCAAAGTACGGATATATAATGTCATTGCCATGCGTAAGTAAAGTTACTGTCAAATACATATAGAATTAGTAACAGTTTTACAGTGTTACAACTGACTGTAACTCTACATGTATTTGGTAGTAACCACACTTACACATGACAATAACTTTTTGTATGAGTTATTTGCTATTAACATGCATATTTCTTTCTCCTCTCAATGCAGGCATGTTTGTCTATCTAGAGTAATTATCTACATTGACTGAATAATAGCTATTGCCCCTGATGTTTTTATCGGTTGTTAGCCCAAACAAATCCATATTTAAGAGCTCCAATGATTTAGAAGTTGATATGATACTTTTGGAAGGATGAGAGTTTACAACTTGCTTCCCAGTTTGATAAGCACTATACAATTTATTTTTCTCAAACTTTACATCTTTTAAGTTAACTACTAAGTCATGTTTGAAAGCTTTTTGAGTTGGATAATGTTAACATGGCCTAGTCTTCTATGCCATAACCAACCTAAAGAGATTTTTGCCATTAAATAAGTTTTTAAGCATGAATCACTAGACGATTAATCAACTAAATAAATATTTCTAAATCTAAAACCTTTAAAAACAAGTTCATTTTTCTTTTCTTTTGAAATGGTTACTTCACTTTTAGAAAAATAAGGAAAGTAAGCCTAAATCACATAATTGAGCAATGGATAACAAATTGAAATTTAATGTTTCTACTAGAGATACATTAAAAACGGAAAGATCATTTGAGATAGCATTTTACCCAATCCTAGTACCTTTCCTTTGCTATCGTCTCCAAATATGATCTTCTCATTGTTTCTATTCTCAAATGTTGTGAACATTTTTAGTCTCCGGTCATGTGTTGAGTGCATTCACTATCAAGCACCCAATGCCGTCCATCAGTCTTGTAGTTCACCTACAAAAGAAAATCAATTTCTTTTAGGTACCCAAATTTATTTGAGTTCTTATAGGTTAATAACCAATGTATCCGTCATAGCTTGAAGTTTCCTATCGATGTCCTCATTATTGATGGTGCGTCGTTTCTCCAGAAACATCCTGAGTTCTCCCTTTAGTACACACTTGTCCGCAATAGATGAATCCCCTGTCATGGTTATTAGAAAACAAAAGACAACACAAATGTATTATCCCTAACAACTACTAGGTGATGGGACAGTGAAAACACATTCTCTCAAGCGTTTTACCACAATCTTACAAGTGTTCTTACCAACGCAAAAGAAGGAGGTTCAACCGGTGGCTAGTTCGTGATACCGTATCGAGCGTGGGTACGATTGCAAGAGGAGACCTGTTCTAATCAAGAGTAGATGGAGCTCGGAAGGCACAATATGGTAGCAAAGGAGAACAATCAGTTAATTTCAGAAAATTGCATTGAATTGAATTATAGTTCGTATCTAGCACTTAGCCTATGTTGCTGATCAAACAAGGATAGGAGAAGGCTAAAACAAGTGTGTAGCAATGTATAGGAGTGATGAACATAAGATAATTCAATAGAATGCAACGTGGATTTGAAAGGCACAAGGATTGACCCAAATCTAAAAATAGCAGATTTCTATCCACCGGATAAGATGTTGGTATTTTGGCCGTAACTTTTTGTCAGTTGCCTCTTTTTTGATGATTATTTTTTCTTTGTTTCCTGACGGATTTTTCTACAACTTTTCTTTTGGGGCCATGTTCTAGAAACTGACAAATAAAATCGCACAAAAATCACAAGTGCAGACTGTTACAGATTCAATCCCAAAATTTGGGTCAACTTGCACCGCAGATATCTTTTAACTTCCTTGATGGAATGAAGCAAAATTTTAGGGACGGTTAGATACGAAAGTTATGGATCTAATGGAAGTGGTTTCACTCAAAAAGGATATCGGAACCAAAAGTTATTGCATTTTTGGTGGTAGCTGCACAAGAGGGAGTCTTCTGGCCGAAAATAGGAATTAGGGTTTGATGAGTTATTGATGGTTTTGGACGTGGGGATTTTTTTTTTGCAAGTTTTATGGGACTAAGAATATGACCAGCAACAAGACAAAGCTAAAACGGACATAAACTCAATTTAGCAAACCGAAACTAACAAATCGAAAGGCACAACGGGGTTTGGACAGCGGAAATAAACTCTTTTTGTAGGGCAAATTTTCTGGACTATAAGACAATGAACATAAAATAATCTAAAAGGTACAAATTACCTCACGGGCAACCGTTGCTCTGATACCACCTGATGTGACGATGGCCTGATCTTCCGAGAGGTACTGATAAGTCGATTGTGGAGAACTCGATGTTGATGATCCAAAGGCTCTGATCAAAACAGATCGATCCCCTCGCAATCACTACACCACTGCTCCATTGGTTATCAACTGTGCCGAATGCGGTTGACCTCGCCAAGAAGGCTATCTCCTGCAAGCGAACTGAGAACACAAGCAAGAGAGTAAAAGATGCAATCTGAAATTGTATTGCAAATAAATATTAAGTTCACAAGTTGGGGTTCCTCAACCGAACGTGCGATGAGACTACTAAGCAGAATAAACTCTTAAGAAAAACCCAAGCAAAACTAAAGGGGTGCGACCTCTTTAAATAGGAGTGGGGGAGGCCACACTTATCTAACAAAAGAGCGTGTGGTACTATATTCATGATTACTGTTTATGTGAATAGTACATCCATGATTAGTGCCGGCCCAAATAGTCTAAGTTTGATTACAAGGCCCAAGGCCCACTTTGACTCGGACTGGAAAAGTGACACCTCTTGTTTTGCAGTTTCTGATCGACTCGGGTGGAATTTCGAGGTGAGGCCAGATCCATCTGAAAGTAGACTTCAATATCTTTCCAACGAGTACTCACGGGCCCCGAGAAACCTTCTGGATCAAAAGTTATGGCCATTTGAAGTAGGTGCTGTCAAGCAGTCTGAATTGATCTGGAGGCCGAATTGGATTTCAAAATGTGTCCCAATTGAACTCTTGCTTTAGTTGATCCAAAAATAATGTGGTGACCTTGAGCAAGAGTTGGAAAAGGCGTTGACTTGGTATTGATATATTGGTCGGCTTCCCTTTAGATGGACCCCAACTACGAGCGCGTAGCGTTGATGCAATCATTCTCGTATAGCTTTTGTTATGTTTATTCTTGGGAACTTTGGTCGTATACGTATGTGGCGTGGTCACATCAAGTAAGTCATAAGTTTTCTTTAACTCCTTATAAGATTCTCTAAGAGATAGATGTTCTCTCTTTAAGATCTTGAATTTTGCCTTCTCCTTTCCAAGATATTTAGGGTCTGTTTGGTACAACTCCTGCTCCTAGCTTCTCAATAGATTCTTAAGGAGCTGTGCCAAACACCCAGATTCTCAAAATGAGTAGATTCTGCTTCTCGCGAGAAGCACTCTCCAAAATGAACTAGACAGGAGAAGCAGCCTTTTGGTGGATTCTCGTGGAGAGCTGTCTACCCTTAATCAAATATGCCCATTGAAGTAGATGGAAATTACCTGTAAAATACCACTCAACTACCCCTTGCTCCCCTCTCCCGTTCCCCCGCCGCCTCCCTCATTCGTCTCGCCGCCTCCCTCCTTCCCCTCTCCCATTCCTCCCATTCCCCTCTCACGCCGCCGCCTTCCCCTCCCCCTTCCCCTCTCGCACCGCCACCAGCTTCCCCTCGTCCCTTCCCCTCTCGCGCCACCGCCTCCCTCTTCCCCTCTCGCGTCGCCGTCTTCCCCTCTCGTGCCGCCGCCTCCCCCTTCCTCTCTGGCGCCGCCGCCTCCCCCCTTCCCCTCTCGCACCGCTGCCTCCAGATCTCGCTCGACGCCGCCTCCCTCCTTCTCTCGCCCTGCCGCCTCCCTCCGGTCCCTCCGCCACGGCTCTTGCTCTCCCTCCCATCCCTCGGCCACAGCAACAGTGAGGGAGACCCGACGCCGCCTCAATCTTCCTTCCTGCACGCCCCCAACTCCTTCCACCGTGCACCCCAAATCCCTTCTAGGGTTTGCTGTAGGCAGCGGCAGCAACCACCATGACGACGGCAATTGTTTGGCCTTCCAATTGTATAGTTGTATTTTGTCTTCCTAGATAGTTCAATGTAAAACATTTGGATGCAATTGTTCTTGCCAATGAGTGAGAATGTTATGGAATGCAGATTGCGGACAACATGTTGAATTTAACTTTGGCTCCACGATTTTGGCTGTTCTTGTTGGTAAATGCAAAATTCTGGAATGCAGATTGTAAGCTTGTTCTGGCTGTTGTTGTTCTGCAATGCAATTTTTTGGAATGGCAATTTTGGCTGCTTGTTCTGGAATACAAATTTGTGGAATGCAAATTTTGGCTGATTAGTTCATTTTCCTACCAAACTGCCAGTCAGCAATGCAGAAGCCGTTGAACTATCTTGCTTGTAGTCCATGCTACTGGAGATTTTGGCAACTCCCAAAATGTTGGGATAGGATATACAAAAAGAATGAGATGGATATATTCTGATTCGAGTGGATGCTGATACTAGATCTTGCTTTGTTTATGTTGAAACATTACAATGCCATTGCACTGGTTCAATTCAGAATAATTCTATTTTGTGAAAGTATAAATAGCACATTGCACAATTGCACCATAGACAGTTTGTGTGGAATAAATGGTGAAAAGAAAAACAGGTTGACAATTGTAAGTAATATGGTTATACATGAACATGATTGATACATGAAGTATGCTACAGGTGCCATCTCTTTCCATAGCTTATGGGGCATTGCAGAACAAGTTTAATACATGCCTCAAGACTTTTACACATAATACAAGAAAAACGAGTTCCATCATTCAAGAAAAAATGAACAATGATGTTCTTCTCAATTCTCACTATGCTATGGTTTGCTGGAGTTCGACCTGAGGGGCTATAAGAAATACCAAAATTATGATAAATGAGCTTAATTTCTAACATGGCCTTATTCTGAAGCTTACCTTGTCTTTTATCAAGCCACCACTAGTAAAAAGTCCAGCTTCACTCAGGGCAGACAGCACCTTTCCCTGCATCATCATTCAAGCATGCTAATGTCAAGTTATAATGGTCTGCTCCAAAGTCTAAACTCGGTAGTGTATAACCCTTATTTGTAATAATGCAAAGTCCAAACACTATGAAATCCAAATAGCAGACCCGGTAATTATTTATTCAAATAGTTCCATTATCAAAGGAAAAACTGGTTACTATTTATTCGTATGTATATGATGATGCAAGTATACTGACACAAAACATATATGTCAAGAGAACATAAGAGCTATTTCCAGATCAGTTACAACTAGGGGTAACATGGTCTATTTCCCTCAAATCTCCTCTTTTATGAATCTGGAGCCAACCCATTAGCCAAACGCTTTTTAGAGGTAGCTCCAGATTCTCAGAGAAGTGGATTCTTACAGAATCTGGAGCAAAAGCTGAAAAATGAGAATCCGAAACTCTACCAAATAGGCCCTTATTTAATTCAACTAGCATGTCCATTACCTCATCATAAGAAAGTTCATCATCATCATCATCAAGTATTTTTACATTTTCTCCTTTTACCATAAGACGCGTAGGAAATGCAGAGAGGGAGGGAGCTTTTTTGATGGCGATGCCAACGAGTTCCTTATTCTTTGGGGACTCCTCTTCATTGGAATCAGAATCCGTGTACCCATCATCGGAGTTCACTCTCCAATGTAGGCTTCATTCTTGCCCTCTTTGTGAAGTTTCTTGAAAAGTTACTTCTTGCTGTTGAAGTCATTCTTCTCAGATGAATTGCCTTTGTCATCCTTCTTTGTGGGGCATTAAGAGGTAATGTGCCCCTTTTCGTCGAACTCATAGCAATGGATATTGCTCTAACGCTTATTGTCATAGGAGCCTCTATTTGCCCTTTTTATGGCTAACACTTCGATATGAGCGCCTCTTCATGAATTTCTTCATCTTCCTCACAAGGAGAGTCAACTCCTTCTTGGAGTCCTCCTTCTCATCCTCGGACTTATCATTTCATACCATTTTGGCTTTAAAAGCAGTTATCTTCTTGCTCTTAGAGGAGGATTGCTCCAAGAGCTCCTACTTGTCCTTCTTGTATAACTTGTTGGTGATGAGATTTTTCAAAAGTTGTGTTAGCATCATTCTTGTCAATTCGGGAGAATTGAGGAAGAGTGTCACCAATGTCTCGTACTTCTCCGACAATGTTCTAAGCATCTTTCTTACAATATCAACATCGTTAGTGATGTGCCAAGGCTTTTAAACTAATTCATAATATTATTGAGGCGAGAATACATTTCATTTATATCCTCATGAGATAAAATTGTGAATATCTTATATTTGATCTGAAGCCTATGCAATTTGACTTCTTTAACCGTGGATGTTTTCTCATGGATTTTTGAGAGGGTAGTCCAAATATCATGAGCGATTTTGAAATTGCTCACTCTATTGAACTCATCCACATTTAAAGCACCCAAAAAATTGTCATAGCTTGAGCATCTAAATGAGCATTACGCCCCTCTTGTTTCGTGGGATGTAGTGGATCAAGAGACATGACATAACCATCGTTTACAATTTTTCATATGCTCGGACTCATGGCCTTAAGATAAATAGACATTCTAATTTTCTAATAAGAATAATTAGAGCTAACGAAAAGATGTGCCTTTTCTATCACAATCCCCTCACTAGCCATCCTTATCTCTCTAGACGGTTAAGTCTAATGAATGAGAGACCAAATTCTGATACCACTTGTAGGATCAAGGATAACCGACTAGAAATATGGTGGATATGAGGTTCTAAAAATTCTTTCCATATAAAACTAATCAACACAATTTATAGCTAGGCAAGATTTCAAACCAATGTAAACCTATACAATTCTAGTAGCTAAAGCACCATAAGCACAAATCTCTATAAATATATTTTTAACACAAATAAATAAGACAATCACAATGATCATAATATGCTAGAAATATAACTGAAAAGAAGAGACAAAGAAATAACTAATTGATACACGATATTTTACTGTGGTGTTCGAAAACTTACCGATTTTCCCTAATCCACATTGAGGAAAGCCCAAGTAACTTGAACTAGCTTCACGAATTAAGCCTCACTCCTTAATCCACTAGTGGTTATCTTTCCTCCGCTCCAGAGATGATGCACCAAACCACTCACAAGTTGGCGCCGGGCTTCTGCACAACTTTATTGAAGAAGTTACCTCGCAAGCTCTCACCAAGCTGTCTAGGTGCCAGCAAGCACCAAGAGTAATATATGCTTTCAAACACTTAATAAATATGTTAGTCCCATATTCACATAATCTCATTAATTACCAAAACCATTTTTAAGGGTTTAGATTCTTTCATACCTTCATGGAACTATTTGTCGGTATTTCTTTTTTCTTCGCTCTAGCTCTTTACAGTTTCAGGCATATTCTAATGCCACTTGGGCTAGTGATCCCTCTGATCGCCGGTCTCTCTTTGGTTACTATATTTTTCTTGGTAGTTCTCTCATCGATTGGAAGACTAAGAAGTAGACAACAGTTTCTTGTTCGAGTATTAAGGCTAAGTTGTGACCTATGGCTATGTTGACTGCGGAGATTCTGTAGCTATGGTGGTTACTTGAGAATTTTGGTGTTTTTGTTTCTGCATCGATTCCTCTTTTGTTTGACAGTGCAGGTGCTATTAGCATTGCTAAAGATCCTGTAAAGCATGAGCTTTCAAAGTATATTGGTATTGATGCTTGCTACATACGAACACATGTGTGAGATCAGATTGTTGCTCTTCAGTATGTGTCTTCAGAGTTTCAGTTGACAGACTTCTTCATAAAGACATAGACCAGGGTCCAACATAGCTTCTATATATCCAAATTTCATGTTATTGATCTACCATAAGTTTGAGGAGGGTGTTAGATGTGTATTATACCTGTATATTTTTCCTGTTGTATAAGAGTTTATCTGCATATATGCTATGGATGGGTTCTTTTGCTTATGGCTGTGGTTTTTGAATTCTAATCTGTTCGTGAGAGGCAGTACACAGAGGAAAATAGTCGCATACGATTTTGGCCGATGAAGACTTTGCCCAGGCACGCTCACACACGTGAACGCGAGGTAGAAGATGTACGATGACACGCAGAATGGTTTCGCGATTTAACGCTTTTCAGTTTTTCCTCACAACACAATAACAACCAGGTTACATGCGGCTTTATAAAGCACCTGAACAACTAACTCCGGCTATCGTGCACACGTCCGCCCGAGCTCCTCGCGATCCGGATTGTTCTCTACGCGAGCTGTTTCCTCACGCATACGATCCGGTCATCACGCGAGCCATGCCGGTGCTCCTGCAACAACATTCGCAGCTATCCGCAACCCTCGACGAACAGCAACGTACGACACACACGCACACTCAACGCACACACGCAAAAACTTGCGTGGTTTATTCCAACAATCACCCCCTAAACCACGACACCCCGCGCGTTCATCCTACAGAAGAGTTGGCTCGTCATTGACTTCGGCGAGCAATGTCTTCTCCTTCCTCGGCTCCCGGCAGTCCCTGGCGAGGTGGCCACGAACGCTGCAGTTGAAACACTTCCCTCGGTTGCGGCGCTCCGAACGCCCGCTAGTCCCCGAGCACATGCTACTGCCGCCGTCGTCGTCGACGTAGCTGCCACTGCCCTTGTCACCGCCGCCTCCGCGCCGCACATTTCCGCCGCGCCTGCGCCAGCGAGCTTCCCACTGCTCCTCAGTGAGTAGCAGACGCCCAGCACCCCCTGTCTCCTCATCGATGTCGCGAGGCTCCTCCGCCACGCGCAGCCGTCCGACGAGCTCCTCCACGGACATGGTGTTGAGGTCCAAAAGCATCTCGATCGCCACCGCGACCTGCTTCATCAAGCTCGCGCAGGCAAATGTTGGAGCCAACCCCAACGAACAGGTCGGCGCGAATGCTCGGTGCCGCTCGGTGCTTCCTCTTCCTTGAAGACGCTATGAACTCGACTTAGAACAACGCAACGAACGCTGGCTAGCTGGCTCAAACACACACGCGAGAATAGAATTGGAATAGACACTAGGATTTGTGGCAACACATTCCCCGGCGACAAACGCCGTTTTTTTTATATTTCTACAACTCACTTCATGCAACTGAGTACATGGCTGTTTATAGCCCAACGACACACTGCCAAGCACCAACTGGAAGGCCAGGTCTTACGCACGCACGAGCACACGTCGACGCACATGCACGGCCACTACCTCATGCATGACTCCCACTCGTTCCGCACAGGAATTGGTCCTCCTAATTGCCAGCCACATCTCCCTAACGACTCTTCACAAACTAATGCCTATCTAGTGCATGCAAACTACTAGATAAGTCCTCCACGAGAACACATCTCGTGTCAGCTACATGCAGACTTAGAGTTACGTGACACACATGTACTCTAACAAACAAACATGACCTACATGCAAATACTCAAACTAATTCAAGTTATGATTATTTCCAACACAGCTGAATTCGGTACAGTTTGTACTACAATTTATCTATAGACCCTGCATTAAAAACATACAGTTTAACGATAAGTTACTGTAGAAATAAAAAGCAAAGCATAAATACAAAAGAACTAAGCTTATACCTATACATGTATATATATCCATTAGCCTTATGATGAATATAAGTGCTATTCATAGCATCAACAATATATTGCTATTACTGCAGCCCAGGAGTGTCTTCGTTGGCTCAATCTCTGCTACTTTGCACATGAACATAAATATAGGAGGTAAAAAGTTGTGAAGTTATACTAATATTCAGATTATCTCAGGTTTATGTTATGAATAAAAAATGTGAAGAAAGCAGATAACTGAAAGTGATATAGTTTCTCCTCTATACCACAGTGGAAGGTCTTTTTTTTTTGTCTAGATCGATATGATTTTTCAAGGTCTAAATGTCAGTAAAACAACGACCGGTCTTGGCCCTTGGGAAGGCCTCAAACTCTTACCTATTCAAATCTTTGCACAGGTTGCAAGGAAGAAGTTCAAAATATGTAGGTCAGCTAATGAGCTAAGCCACAATCTTTTTCCCACGGATGGTCTAACATCGTACGAAGATATTTGTTGTGGGCAACATATCTGATGAACAAGAGATAATTAGTGGTAATTGCGTGATGCATGGCAGAAATCTGGACAAGTTCTGCCATGATTTATTATGAGGCCCTGTTGAATTTCTTGATGTATAGTATACAGGAACGTACGGCCTTTTACAAACTGAGCCTTGCATGATAAAGTAGACACCACGGATCTTTTTAGTTTTTGGTTTCGAAAATATATCAGACGGTTTTTTTAAATGATTTTTTAAAGCTGTTTCTCTAAACGGCTTTTCCAACACGCTGGCACATGCGCTATCTGTGTCAGTGTATTTACTGTCCGTCACCATCTCAAGAAGCGTAACTAAAAGCCATTAGTTATAGTTAAAAAACCATCAGTCATAGTCTAAAAAATAACCGCTATAGATATTATCTAGTAAAATTTGGATGCCCTGGTAAGTGTACATGTGTAATACATTAACTACAAGTATGAATTCCATGGGAGAGTTATAGATGTTTGTCATCTATTTTTAGGTTACCTAAAAGGTTTAATTTTAACGGATGGCAACTGTAGCTCCTTAGCCAAATGGCTTCCATTCGACTGGCTGATTTCATTAGCAATTTGATAGCAGTGCTATTTACCCAGCATTTCCATTCGTTGCATTAAAATTTAGATCTAGCTAATTTTTGGTGACTATTATATATATACTTTGAAGATTTAACTAATTTAGATATAGCTGGTCTCAATGCATGTGGTATATATATAGTAATAATTAATTAATTTAATTTTTAATACTAAGTTGTTATATATGTGCATAATATATAGGATCGAAGCTGGATGTATACCGCGAACCATGTGAGTGAAGAGTATATTAATGGCGTGTCTGCTTTTACAAGA
This sequence comes from Melocanna baccifera, assembly GCA_036346265.1. Lineage (NCBI taxonomy): Eukaryota > Viridiplantae > Streptophyta > Magnoliopsida > Poales > Poaceae > Melocanna > Melocanna baccifera. The sequence continues at coordinate 19,041,088 of CM070676.1, read as the reverse complement.
GCTGCCGAGGAGCATATGTTGAATAAGGGCGTGGAATATATGTACTGTCTATGCACTGACTGCGAGAATTTAAAGATGTTTAAGAATCGAGAGCAGATTAAAGCGCACATGATTTGGAGAGGTTTCAAAAAGGGGTATTTATGTTGGACCAGTCATGGCGAAGTCAATGATATGCCGCCGGATGACATCGCCGGTGAAGTCAATGATATGCCACCGGATGATGTCGATTATGGTTCGGATTCGGATAGGCTGCACGATGACAATCTGGATCAGATGCTTCGTGATGTAGAAGAGAACTATGATGAGAGAGAGTATATTAAATTCTGAGGCTTGATGGAGGACTCAGAGAAACCTTCATTCACGTGCTGCAGATCAAATTACACGAAGTTGTCAGCTGTGCTTGAACTGTTGAAATTGAAGGCAAGCATTGGTTAGTCCGACAAGAGTTTCACGACGCTGCTAGGTCTTTTAGCGGACATACTTCTGGAGGAAAATGAGTTACCTAAAACCACTATAAAGCTAAGAAGGTTATTTGTCCATTGGGAATGGAAGTAGAAAGAATACATACATGTCCAAACGACTCTATCCTTTACCGTAAAGAGTATGTAAACATGCATGCTTGTCTAGTGTGCAAAGCATTCTGATATAAACATAACAATCAATCAGATGATGATGGCGAGGGAACAGAGGTGAAGAAAGGACTTCCTGCAAATGTGGCATAGTATCTTCCTATAATTTCCCGTTTGAAGTGGTTTTTTACGAATCCAAAGGCGGTAAAACTGCTGTGTTGGCACTCGAAGGAGTGCAAGAAGGATGGAATGGCGAGATACCTTGCTGATTCTGCCCAGTGGAGAAACATCGATAGGAGTTTTACAGATTTTGGTGCAGAACCGAGGAATATAAGGTTTGGATTGAGTACAGATGGAATGAATCCTTTCAGTAGCATGAGCAGAAGACATAGCACTTGGCCCGTGATTCTCTGCATCTATAACCTTTCTCTTTGGTTGTGTATGAAGCGAAAGTATATTTTGCTGTCGATGCTTATCCAAGAGCCAAAACAACCTGGGAATGATATTGATGTGTACCTAGCACCGTTGGTGGAAGATCTAAAAGTACTATGGAACGAAGGTGTATAGGTATGGGATGCATACAAACGACAGAACTTCACTTTGCATTCCTTATTGTTCTGCACCATAAATGATGATCCTGCCCTTGCTAACCTATCAGGTCAGAGTATAAAAGGTGCCAAAGTTTGTACTCACTGTTTAGATGATACCGAGAGTGTGTGGCTAAAATACTCACGTAAAACCGTGTACATATGTCACCGCCGGTTCCTTCGGAGGGCTCACCCATACCGCAAGATGAAGAAACAATTTGACGGAGAGAAGGAGGACGGTTCAGCTCCAAGGCATTTAAGCGAAAAAAGGTTTATAATATAATTAAGGATTTAGATGTTGTCCTTGAAAAAGGACATAAATTGAGGACTCATGAGAAGGACATCTAGAAGAAGAGATCAATATTTTGGGACTCACCTTATTAGAAGTATCTAGATGTTCAATACTGCATCGACATCATGCACGTAGAAAAGAATGTATGTGACAGCTTGATTGATCTCTTATTGAACATTCGTGATAAAACAAAGGACGGTGTCAACGCACGGCTTGACTTGGCTGATATGGACATCAGGCTTGAGTTAGCGTCGACAGAAATAGATAATGGACGAACGTGCACTTCCCCTGCGTGTTACACTCTGTCCAAGGCCGAGAAAACAGAACTGTGCTAGTGCTTGCATAGTGTCAAAGTTCCGTCTGGTTATTCCGGTAGCATGAAGAAACATGTTTCAATGCAAAATTTGAAGTTAAATGGCATGAAGTCTCATGATTGTCATGTGCTGATGACATAGATGCTCCCTATTGCAATTAGAAATATTTTACCGATCAAATTCCAAGAGACAATCATGAGGATATATTATTTCTTTAACACAATTGCTCAGAAAGTCATCGATCTCGAACGACTAGATGCTCTGCAGGACGAGGTGGTGATGACTCTATGTCATCTTGAGATGTATTTCCCTTCTTCATTTTTCTATACCATGGTCCATGTCATTGTTCACGTTGTGTGGGAGATAAAAATGTGCGGACCCGTATTCCTACGTAGCATGTACCCGTTTGAGTGGTTCATGGAAATTCTCACTTCCTATGTACGGAATCGATCTCGGCCAGAGGGCAGCATCATCGAAGGTTATGCAAGCGAAGAGGCCATTGAGTTTTGTGTTGATTATATAGCTCAGATTGAACCGATAGGTGTGCCTCAATCTCGTCATGAGGGGAGGTTCAAGGGTATCGAAACTATCAGAAGGAAAGCAATCACTCCAGATATGGACGCGTATGCTCAAGCCTATTTCACGGTTTTGCAATACATGACTGAAGTGGCCCCTTATATCGACCATCACAAGGATGTGCTTCGACAATAGAATCTGGAGCGGCCGAATGTTTGGATCATGAGACAACACAATAGTCGGTTCAAGCAACGGTTGAAGGAGAAAATCGCTTGGAGTTCATCAAGTGAGATGCTGACATAGTTGGCAAAAGGGCCAACATTTACAGTTGTGACATGGCAAGAATATAATATAAATAAGTACACATTCTATACACGGCTCAGGATATAAAGAGCACTAACGAGAACAGCGGTGTCCGTATAGATGCGTTCGGTACCGATGGGTTGAGAAACTCGTACTATGAGTTTATAGAAGAGATTTGGGAGCTCGACTACGTGTTTTTCAAGATCCCCTTATTTCGCTTTCGTTAGGTGCATCTCCTACAGGTGAAGGTTGACAAGTATGGTGTCACTACCGTGGGCCTCCAACATGTCGGATACAAAGACGAACCATTCGTGCTCGCTAACCAAGTTGTTCAAGTTTTCTATGTAACCAACCCGACAAATAAGAAGCGCCATATAGTTTTTCATAGAAAAAGGAGAATTATCGGAGTAGAGAATATAGTGGACAAGGATGAATACAATCAATTTAACGAGTTACCACCTTTCAGAAATGGCATAAGGGTCGACGACAAACAGCATGACGAAACTAGTTACATACGCATTGATCATCATGAAGGGCTAATTTTTAAAGGAAATAAGCAACTGGAATGAGAATGTGCGATATATATGTGGGGTATTTGCATTTATGTATATAATAATGCATGTATGTGATGTATATGTGAATTTGCATTTATGTATATAACAATGCATGTGTGTGAAATATGTGATATATTGCTGAATTTTGAGAATGAGTCATATAAATATATCTGTATGTTCATTGGGCTGTTGTAAAGAAATACACTAGGCTGTTGTAAAGAAATACACACTGTAAGGTCTTATTACAGTGCCTGCTAGTTGGTGTAGGTAATAACTCCTATGCGTGGGAAGGAAAGGCTTATTACAGATGGTTCTATTTTAGAACCGTCTGTGATATCTTTATCACAAACGGTTCTATTTTAGAACCGTCTGTGATAATAAATATCATAGATGGTTTTTAACTAAAAATGTCTGTGATATTTATATATCACAGATGGTTCTTAACTAAAAACAGTCTGTGATATTTAAATATTTCAGATGGTTCTATTTTAAGAATCGTCTGTGATATTTATATCATAGATAGTTCTTAACTAAAAACCATATGTAATAAGCCTTTATATATATACTCCAGCTAGGGTTTTGCACGTACAGCAGTTATTAGCTACCAACTCCGCGCCCATTCAAACAGTCCAAACGTATCCATCTATTCAAGCCGTCTGATCTTTTCCAATGGTCGGGATGTGCCATTCTGTTCGGACGGTGCGAACGTCTCCGTACTTCCGCATCCGTCCGATCGGCGTTGGACCGTCCGATCTTCATCACCATCGGACAGTCCGGACGTCCCCGTCTTCGCAGTTGTTAGATTATCGGGCAGTCCGATCGTTGTCGCTTTGCAGCCGCCCGATCATCTTCAACCAGATCGTTGCCTCCTCGTCCAAGTCAGCATGCCATATCAGTGCCACGTCAGCAAAACCCAATCCCAGTGCCACGTCAGCCCTAGCCTGCCACGTGTTAGTGCCATGTCAGCCACTGTACATGGTGGTGGTGCGGTCGAGGAGAGGAGAACTGTCTGTGATGTTTAAACATCACAGACGGTTTTTAGTTAAGAACCACCTGTGATAGTTATATATCACAGACAGTTCTTGTTTAGAATCGTTTGTGATATTTATATCACAGACGGTTCTTAATTAGAACCGTCTGTAATAAGCCTTTATATATAAACAACCAGCTAGGGTTTTGCGCGTACTGAGTTATTAGCTACACCAACCAGCCGATCGAGAGTACTCAAGACGACCTAACGCCGCCTCCGGTCCCCCAAGCCCGCTGGCGCCCTCCTCCCCTGCGAGCCCAGCACCCTCCTCTCCCAACTCTGGTGCCCTCCTCCCCCGCGAGCCCGGTGTGGTGCACTGCGCCCAAGAAGAAATCGTCCGCCCATGGTTGGAGCTGGTGAGTGGTGACCTCCATTATTCATTTGCTTTCTTTATCTCTTTGCTTTATCCCATGTTTCATGAAACCATTTGGGCGCACTCGCCATTTCTTTGCATCCTTTGCATCTTCCTCTCTCTCTCTCCAATTGCTATGATTGGCGGCCACATTGTGTGTTCTTGTGATTTCCAACGAGAAATTCATCTTAGTGTGCCGGTTCTAACTTCAGTGCTAGTTCTTGTTCACTGAATCGTGAAAGTTTTGATCACGTGCTAAGGTGTATGTGGGGAGAGGAAGTGCTATCTAGGGTTTCAGTTTCTAACTATTGAACCCATCGATCTTGGTGGCTGTTGTGTATTGCAAAAGATCAGACCAAAACAACACGATTTTACTAGTTTAATAGTTAGATCCTCATCATGTTATCTTTTTAACGTGGTTTTTTTGTATTATTTGTAAAGATATAATAGTTTTTTATTTTTCTTTTTTAGTTAAAATGACTAAGCTAAAAACTAACGCCGTATCTATTTGATCGAAAGCCAATAAACATCATCAAAAGCCATCAGCATGCAGCAGCCTCCCTACTGCTTCTGCCAAATTTGATGGTGCTGTCGCTGCCACCGGTCCGAGAGGGCAGTGTAGAAATAAATGGGAAAAGGACCAAAAGCAGCTCACAGTCACGACGCTCTGCATGTACTAGTAGAGAGAGATAGGGGTCTTGTCTCGGCGCGCACATAAACATGGGTCTATTTTTTTATGTTGTTTATGATTTTTGTTTAAAATTTTTAAATTTTATTTATTTATGAGAGAAATTATGAAGAGAACATAGATCTATTTAAAATTTTAAACATGGGTCTATTTATGGTTCAATATGATTTTAGTCAATTTAGATGATGTCACTACAATGTCTAATATAATCACTTTAGATCTTATCTTAGAAAAACACTTGATTTAAAAGTTAACTACTGTAGAAATGCTAGAACCTGAAAAGAATAGACCTAACACACGTTCATAGATCATTTCTACTCTAGCAGTCTTCTCTGAAAGGAAAGGAACTGTGTGTGCATACATACATCATGTAGTAGGAGGAGTAAGCAACTACAGCTATAAGCCGAAGAAGAGCAATGAAATGAATAGTAGAAAAGGGGCAGGGCAAGCAGCGTATAGGCTAGGTACTAGTAGTAGTAGTGAAACTGCGACGTCCCACCTCAACTTTCTCCTTTGGGCAATTGCCAATCATTTGGGCGCACTCGTCATTTCTTTGCATCATTTGGGTGCACTCGTCACTCCATTGGCCAGCTCTGCGACGCCTAGCTAGGCTTGGGCTTCCTCCTATCTCTCCAATCTCAATTCAATGGACGCAATGATACTTAGCTTATTAGAACATTTGATACTTGGTTTTTCATATATATATATATATATATATATATATATATATATATATATATACACATATATGGGAGCATATCTAGTGCAAAAGCTTATTTGAGTGCTAAAGTGCAAAAACTGCTCCACAACCACCGGATCTGCACTGTATGGTTGAGATCGTGGAGGGTGGGATCCTCCCGCCTCACTTAAGCATTCTTTCACAAAACCCCCTACACAAATCTTGTTTTTGTTTTCATGCCCTTATCTCTGGTCAGATCTCATCCGCCTCAACTCCCCTCCCTCATCCGCCTCCTCCGCCGCTCCTCCCTTATCTCCTCCGCCGCTTCGACTCCCCCCGGACCATCGACGCCGCTCCTCGGCCGCCCTGACGCCTGCCCCCGGCCCCCGACGCCGCTCCCCGGCCTCCCTCGATGCCACCTTGGCCTGCCCCCCGGCGCCGCTCCCCGGCCTGCCCCGATGCCACCTCGGCCTGCCCCCGCGGCCCTCGGCGCCGCTCCCCGGCCTCCCCCGACACCGCTCCCCGGCCTCCCCCGATGCCACCTCGGCCTGCCCCGATGGAATTGTGAATTGTAGCAGTATCCATGTTAATAAAACACTGGGATCTCTTAGCATTTCTTAGTTGTTAACCTCCCTTGGCAATTCTCAATTGTTTGAAGATGCCATACATAAGAGAGAGCTCAAATAGGAAACATGTTCACTTAGCATTTCTGATACATTTCTGGAATGGAAGTATTGTTTTGTTCACTTAGCCATACATTCTGATACATTTCTGGAATGGAAATATTGTTATGTTCACTTAGCCATACAATTGTTATGTTATGCTCAAACTGGAATGGAAGTATTTGCACAAATTCAACTAGCTCGCCCATGCTACATTTCTTTACCAATTCTAGTTGGGCCAAAATGTTGAAATAAAAACTTCCATCGTGTGTGGAGTACCTGGTGTCCTGGATTCTCATTCTGATTTGAATTTCCTGTTATGACCATCCAACCGTGTTTGAAGCATTGTCTGACCGGAAGCATGGACGGGAAAATAAGTCTGGTATTGATAACAGTGGCAAATCCAGGCACTCTACAAAGGTGCCATGTTAATGCTCTATTAGTTTGCTCATCTCAAAACATTATCAAACTGTCTTCCTTTTGAGCTTCCACAAACTGAAATCTGACTTTGAGCCTGAGATTACACAACCGAGAGTAGTACTCTTCTTGTGAGTTGTGCCTGGCATGTTCTTGTATTAAACAACAGGAGTGACTCTGAATCATCGATACAATTATGCTATGCCTTAGTCCAGTGGTCTTCATCAACCTTGCATCAGATTGGTCTGCAACAGTTGATATGTATGTTTGAGACAAAAAGAAACTGATACTATTCATTAAACATTCTCAAAGTTACAGACAACATGGACATCACAAAACATAATCACAAGTTGCAAGTTACCGAGAAAATGGACACCACTGATCAACCTTGAACAATCAAAACAATTTCAAGTTTAGCACTGAATAATTCATTGAATACACTCATTCACAAATTCATTCAACAAATTCATTTATGCACAACCCAAAAATTCTTACAAGTCATTTCCATGCAGTTTGCAGGCCTGATACATTTAGAAGAGAATACACAAACATTCATAATCTCAGTATACATCCTTTTCACATACATGCAACTTCCACAACAGAAATTGGTTTAACAAATACGATTGAAATCGGCAATTCATGGAACACCACAGAACTTTGATTCGGGGTGATCGGAGGGTGTTGGCACTCGGTGAGCAGACCAGGTCGGAGGGCGGCGGCGGTGCTCAGGGAGGAGGCCGGCTCGGAGGGCTCGGCGCTCAGGGAGGAGGCAGCGTCGGGGCAGGCCGGGGAGCGGCGTCGGGGGAGGTCGGGGAACGACGTCGAGGGCCGCGGGGCCAGGCCGAGGTGGCATCGGGGTAGGCCGGGGAGCGGCGCCGTGGGCCGGGGAGCAGGCCGGGGAGCGGCGTCGGGGGAGGCCGGGGAGCGGCGCCGGGGGCAGGCGTCAGGGCGGCCGAGGAGCGGCGCCGATGGTCCGGGGGGAGTCGAGGCGCGGAGGAGATAAGGGAGGAGGGCGGAGGCGGCGGATGAGGGAGGGGAGTTGAGGCGGATGAGATCTGACTAGAGATAAGGGCATGAAAACAAAAAACAAGATTTATGTAGGGGGTTTTGTGAAAGAATGCTTAAGTGAGGCAGGAGGATCCCACCCTCCACAATCTCAGCCATACAGTGCAGATCCGATGGTTGTGGAGCAGTTTTTGCACTTTAGCACTCAAATAGGCTTTTGCACTTTAGCACTCAAATACACACACATACTTGGCTTATTAGAACACTTGATAACTCTTGAAGCTTCAAGTATGCATTGTCTGAATATATGTTTCTGTATATGTTACTTATAAATATATATACTTATGAATATATGTTAAATCTTACTTTTCATATATTAGAAGGCCAACATGTTATCCACGCATTCTTCAACATCATCGCCGGATACGTCTGCTCCAAAATCAAAACGCCAAGGAAGAGGACTATCGAAAAAGCCTGAGAGCCGATTTACCATCACAGAGGTCGATGGATCTGGGACCCCTCTCCTTCCTCGCCGAGCAGCGTCCACATTTCGAAGAATGGTCAGAATAGTTGCACAAGAACAAATCGAGATCACATTCGATTTGTGGAAGGCTGTGACTGAGACTCGAAAACGTGAGCTGCTGACAGAACTTTTTGTATCATTCGAGATCCCAGAAGAACACCACGACTCCGTGCAATGACATGCCTTACTAGCGGCGTGCAAAGCATGGAAGAACTTCAAGAGCGTGCTTGTCAAGCAGTATGTGAAGAAGGATCTAACGCTCTTTCATAAGTACCCATTTCTTAAACCACAATGGGAAGAGTTTAAGGCGATGAAGATGATCGAAGATTTCAGAAATGTAAGTACGCACACACAAGGCCCTCCAGGTAAAACACACACACACCCCACAGACTCGGCACAACTGGGTATGCGGGTAAAATCCCGCAGTGGAGGTAGGAGGATGAACAAGTAATCCTGCGGGATACCGCCCCGCAATTTACCACGATCCTAGATGAGTGCGCTCAAAATTAGATTAGAGCGAGGTCATCTACCACGTCGTCGGGGGACATCTCCTTCCGGAACTCTACAGACTAGGAAGTGTCTCACCGCCTGGTAAGATATCGAATTACATAGCTTGTAATTACTCCACAATTTCGTAGGAAGTGAAATAACATGTCGGGCTCTTGCAGGATGCACTGAGTGTAGAATCTTCCCAGGGTTCATTCCAGTCAACTAGGGAGAAAGATATACTCTCCGCGGCATTAGGAAACAAGAAGCACCCGGGTCGTACGAGAGGCCTTGGGTTTTATGTTCTTTGGAAATATGGTTTCTCAGATAACTCCGAATTGTATTGGAGTAGGAAGAGAAATAAAGCCGAGCATGAGGCACGGCTACGAGAGGAGATCAAGACATCTCTTAGAGAGGAGCTTGCTGATTACGTTAGAGATGAGATGCAAAGATGTACAGACAATCAGCAGGCCACCACCGCCGCTCCTGTGCTAGCCAGCCCCCCAACCGTCGGAGTAGCTGCGCGTCCAATCCTACGACAGAAAGTGAGGTCAGATTTCCTATGGACGATATTCTGGTAATAATTATTATCTCTGGAATGCTCGATTCATTGATAGGCCTATTATAGTAGCTAATTTTGTATCGTTATGTAGGAGCCTATGAAGTACAAGCTCCAAGTGAGATATACCTCCATTTTCTTGTGCGCTGCTTGGGGCCAGGCATATCCGTCTACTGCTGGGGTCATGGTGTACCATGCACTTTTAGCACCAGGCTTCGAAAAAGTTTATGTGGATGGTGTGCATGTCAAAGTGAGATATACCTCCATTTCCTTGTGCGCTGCTTGGGGCCAGGCATATCCGTCTACTGCTGGGGTCATGGTGTACCATGCACTTTTAGCACCAGGCTTCGAAAAAGTTTATGTGGATGGTGTGCATGTCAATTTCGAGGTTGTCCCGCTACCAAAACCCTCCAACGACGAGCTCGTGACTCTAGGCCAAGCCATTGGAACATTCATCCAGTGGCCCAAAAGCAACATCTGTCTAGAGGCTTCTTCACCGGTGGCAGATCCACAATGGCAATCCGAACCAGAGCAACATGCACTGGTGTCATCTCCGCAAGGCCTATCTCCACCACCGCTACCTGCACCGGTTGCATGTCCACAGTTGCTATTCCTAGTGGAGCAACTTGCACCGGTGCTACCTTTACAGTCGACTTCCATGAAGTCCACCTACAGTCGAGGCAGTAGGGGTAAATCAAAGAAGACCGATGATGATATCCCGTACCTACCATTGCTCCGTAAATTCATGCTAGGCGAGCCGCTGATCATCCCGGCAGAGCGCCTCCTAACCCTAGGACTTAGTTGCCAAAATTACACTCTTGGTATATGGAACAGGCCAATAAGCCACAGGAGAATGACGCTCAGGTATCACTGTCAAATTCAAGCTGGATCATTTACAGCACAATATTCGTGATTGTGTCTTCGCGGTGATCTTTGAGGATTTATTTGATCTTTGCATGCTCAACGCTCTCGATGCCTCACTCATTTGATGTTGGACGCTGTAAGTATGTACAATCACAGTCTCCGTTCATGTCATACCGATAAATATCATATATAATTTGTTGCATTCGTGTGTATATATATAGATACATGGTGACTGAAGCTAGATCATCCAAATCATCAATTAGTTTTCTGGACCTACACTTGGTCGCTATGCATACCATCACCGAGAATGCATCCTTCATCGAGAGGTACATTACAATATCACTGTTGGCTTACCGTAATAAGGAATACGTACTTATGCCCTACAATCAGGAGTTCCACTGGATTTTAATAGTAATTGTACCAAAATAGAACAAGGCAATATATCTTGATTCTCTAAGTAAGAATAAAACAAACTACATAGTTATCAGCCAATTACTCGATAGGTAAGTATATTTTTTTCATACATTACTATATTGTACTTTTTTTCCTTCCGAATGATTAAGGTTAACTTTATCGAATCACGTAGGTCGTTCGCCCTGTACGTTGGAAAGGTAGGTCTCTCAATGCAAGGGACCAACGACCTGAAATATGTTAAAAAATTTTTGGTATTCGCTAGTACACATTAATTATTCCTATGCAACAATTGGTAGTAATGTCTATTGAATTAACAAATTCTATTTTTTGTAGTGCCACCAGCAACCGCCGGGCAACACGTGTGGATTCTACGTTTGCCACCATATGAGACTATTCTTCGATTCCTCGAAGATCACCAATTCAAAGATTTGTCAATCTTTCTATAACTATTTTATACTTATTAGGTTATATATATACACACATTGATATTCCTATCGACATGTTAAGTCCATCCCGACAACTGCATTGCAACAGACTAACCTTGCACAAATTCGAGGAGAGTGCGCATACTTTTTGGTGGCTAACGTCATGAGATCAGATGGAGAGTTCCATAACGTAAAATAATTTTTTATTGCTCTATCACTCCGGAATCGAGGTCTCACGAAAGGAATAATCCATAATCAACGATTTGTCAAGCTACACAAGTAATACTTGGATGACAATCATGCATCAACCAAGTATTGCTTGTGCAACCTGACAAGTTCGTTGATTATAGATCTGTTCCTTTCGCGAGACCTCGATTCCGGAGTGATAGAGCAATAAAAAAAATGCAATGTTACCATCTAAGTGAAAATGCAATGTAGATCTTTTGTAATTGTATATTTGTTAATGGATATTTTATTTTATTTCAATTAATTGATTTACGAAATGGATGTTTTATGTTTGTGAAATGAATTGAAATGTGAATTGGATGTTTTATGTTTGTGAAATGAATTGAGATGTGAATTGGATGTTTTATGTTTGTGAAATGAATTGAGATGTGAATTGTATATTTTATATTTGTGAAATGAATTGAGATGTGAATTGTATGTATACATGTACATGTTGATCTGCTTGTTTCAGAGGGCATGGCTAGCATTTCCTGATGTTAGCCAATAAACAGAAATGGATTTAGGGGTAGAAAAGAATATCACAGACGATTTTTAGTTAAAACCGTCTGTGATATTTATATATCACAGACGGTTTTTAGTTCAAAGCCGTCTGTGATTATCAGCTATCACAGATGGTTTTTAGTTAAAAATCGTCTATAATATTTACACCACAGACGGTTCGAAAGCCGTCTGTGATGATCTCGTATTATCATTGACCCATAAATTCAGACGGTTCAGAAAACCGTCTATGATGACGTTTGTGAACCGTTTGTGATGATGATTTCTGTAATAGTGTGTCTTTGTGTTTGTTTGGCATCTTGACACCGACCTCAGTTCTGTGATCATCTGTGAGGTACTCGACCGGTTACTCCAGTGTGCTTGTGCAGCATTCCCTTACCTCGACTTCGTTTACGTGTGAACACACTCCAGTGAAGGGGGCACTGTATCTCCGACAACCACAGTTCTCCGACGCGGTCCTACGGAGGAGTGCTAGGTTTTCTGGGTGAGTACCTTTAGGTGCGCCTTGCCTGGGTTCACCGGCCAGTCTTCTTGCCGCCGGCGTAGTTGCTTCTGGGCAGCTTTGAGTGCCGTCTGTTTTGTGAGTATATCGGTTACTTGTATTTGCAATCTCTGTGGGCTGTGCTAGGTTGTTAATCTTTTATACATTATCTGGCACTGGGAGATATAGATTGCTTGTGGGCTCGGATTGTTGCTCTATGATGATATAAGTCATATACTGAGATTGGTTAATTCAGTCTTTGAGCTTTAGTTGACTTTGTTTCTGTCATTGCTATTAACTTTGCAAGTTGATATATTGGTCATATAGCATTCGGGTTATGTAGTCATTAGATCATGTCAATTTTTTACATATATATTTCATGGCTGTTGGAAATCAGACTTGGTAATTTGACCTTGATTCATATTGAGAAGAACAATAGTGTGCATGTGATAAGGGTGGATCTAATTGAGTCATTTTTTGGACTGCTGTGTTGTTGCCCGAATTGCATATATGCTAGATTTACATATTTGAACTTACGATTCCAGAATTTAAATTCAGAGCTCAAAGATTGAATATTAATTTGGCATAACCAATTGATGAAGAGTATAAGACTTTAGTAGCGGGACGGCCAAGATTTGATTTTGTGTAACCCTACTCTTGAGAGCACAAAATATCAATTAAAACTTGAGCTTCTTGCTAGTCTTAATTGGTACATGTTTTATACATCAACTTACATGTTCACATTTAGAAGATTATTGCTTCCATTAATGAATATGTGTTATATTCCGAATGATATGGCCAAATTATATAATTACATTCATGTTACATCATTTGTATTTGCATTAATATCATACTTGTGTTTACATAACTATACTGGAATTATATTTCTATCCATGCTTATACCGCATTATATACAACATATACATATGATATGTGATATGAGTATAATATATGTAAGTGTACATATTTCGTTGTAATATCAAAAAACCATCAAAAGAATTAACCAATTTGTCTTTGTAGTCTCAAAAAAACCATCAAAAGAATTAACATATAAAAACATCTTCGTACATCTGATGGTTTGGAAACGTGCATTTGTTTTTTTACTGGTCTTGTTTTGAAGATTTTGCTTTTATGAGTTCTACACGCATATATCCCGTAAGCAACTCGCTTCTTTTCAGCTACGATTTATGATTGTACCTTATAATTTTTAACTATAGTGTAAATGTTTGTGTGAATAAATTGAATGCCGATAAGTTAATTAGATACTTTGAAAAGTCTGTCCCGATAATCTATTTTGAAAAAGCGGCGAAGAAACCGTCTCTTTTATTTGTTTAAGAAAAACTATAAATTATAAGCCATACGCCTAAAAGAATTAGGACATAAGCCGATGTGGGTGCTTTTAAGTTGTGATTTATGGTTTTTGAATTCTGACTATTTATGAGAGAGACAGTCACATATGATTTTAGTCAGTATAACTAAAGTCGGTGTGATGTGTATTACAATCGATTAATAGACTATATTTTTAAAAATACATCGTTTAAAAGATAATTACTATAGCAAAAGACAAAAACCAAAAACCACCGAGCCTAACCGAGCGATACATGAAGATGCTAAATTATTGCAGAGTAATTCGGTCGTTGGTCCATGTTCAACAAATAGAACCAATAAGGTGATGGGAAACATGAACTGTGAGCTTCAAACCCGTCCGTGCGAGAGGGAGACTCGTGCGATTGGGGTTTGACCAAATGTAGTGCTAGCTTTCCGTAACTACGGTGATCATCGATTTGGCGTGTAAGTCAGAAAAACTTATGTGGCATGTGAAGGCATCCATGCACACGCTAAAGCAAGGCATTCGCATCTAGCTTGCTGAATTTTGGTACAAAGACCAAATAGCACGTAAGATCTGGAGCTGGAGCTTGTGGGGATAGGGACTTGAGAGTTGGTATGTATGGATTGGTTCTTTTTTTCCTATAGTTTTGGTTTTTGATTTATAATCTTCGAATTCTAACTGTTTATGAGAGAAAATATTTATAATCTTCGAATTCTAACTGTTTATGAGAGAAAATATAAAGAAAAAAAGTCACATATAAATTTAATTAATACAGCTAAATTCGGTACAATATGTACTATAATCTATTTATAAATCTTTTCTTAAAGAAACATCCCAAGTAAAAATTAATTAATATAACAAAAAAAATCAAAAAGCATCGAACCCATTCATGTCACTGCGAGTCGTAATAAAAAATCAGCCTAAATGAGCTGAAGCTAGAAGCTGAAGCTTTTAGAAGTCGAAATGAGTACCCTAAGAGTTGGCTTGGTCACTGCGAATCTTTCTGCCTTTAATATATCTACGGGATCTGCGGGATGCTTCGCCGAAGTTGCATACCTCTTTTTTTCTCGTTGATATTGTGAGTCGTCGTCCACGTAAGCGCTCCCAAGCGGATTCTCAGCATTAAAAGCAGCAGGCAGGCAGTCTCCCTGCGCAACTCACAAACCTGCCCTGCGCACCAGCCACCAACTACGGGATCCGCGGGATGCTTCGCGGAAGTTTTGTGCACTCGACTTTTCTGCATTACTTGCCGAGTCGTCGTCCGAGCATCCACTCCACCCACCCCTGGCTGTGTCATCCTCGTTAATGGCGTAGCTGTTGCCTATTACTCCCGCTCCTACACGGATTCTCAGCATTAAAAGAAACAAGCAAGCAGGGAGACCCACACCAGCCACTAAGCGAACATCCAAGCCAGCTAGCCATGGAGATCGCCACAGGAGCGATGAGCGCTCTGCTTCCCAAGCTGGTCACCCTTCTCACCGACGAATACAATCTGCTAAAAGGGGTGAGGAGCGATATCAAATACCTCAAGGCGGAGCTGGAGAGCATACATGCTGCCCTTGAGGAGGTGTCGCGGGTGCCGGCTGACCAGCTGGACAAGCTGGCCAAGATCTGGGCGAGGCAAGTTAGGGAGCTATCCTACGACATCGAGGATAGCATCGACGCTTTCATGGTGCGCGTCGATGCTGGTCAGCCCACCGATGTACGCTTCTTTAGGCGTTTGATTGATAAGATACCAGGCTGGCTAAGAAAGGCCAAGGCTGGCCGCCAGATTGCCAAGGATACCATGGACTTCAAAAGTCTTGCCCAGGAGGTGGCTGAGCGGCATGAAAGGTACAAGAAGCTTCGCAATGACAATCTTCTTCCAGGAGCTAGCAGCATTACATTTGTTGATCATCGCATCCCAGGTATGTATAGAGAGGCGGCGGAGCTTGTTGGCATCGATGGTCCAACAGAGGACCTAGAGGAGTTATTAATGGAGGAGGATAGCGCGCCGAAGGTGATCGCCATTGTTGGAGTTGGCGGCTTAGGCAAGACCACGCTTGCCTATTCACTCCGTCGGAAGCTTGAAGGAAAATTTCATTGCAAGGCTTTCGTTGCAGTGTCACAAAAGCTTGACCAAAAGAATATTTTAGCTAGCATTCTCCGGCAAGTAAGTGGACAAGAGTATCCCAATGCTGACTCATGGCCTATCACAGAGATCATTGATAAAATCAGAAAATTCCTTCAAGATAAGAGGTACATTAATTCTCTTACTGGCTCTCCATAACCTTATGAAAAGTTACTTTAATTTGCTTTTTAGCTGCCTTATATTCTACTAGTTACACTACGACTATAAATAAACGTACTTTATTTTGCAATTCATTAAATGGGTGTTACAAGTTAGAATTATACATATGAACTTGTTATAGTGCGACGCTCCGTTCTGCTTGATTCTTTATATGGAAGTGCCACTACTATAGAAATCATCATCACAAATGGTTCAAAAACGTCATCACAAATGGTTTTCTAAATCATCTGAATTTATGGGTCAGTGATAATCGAAGGTTATCACAAACGGTTTATGAGCCGCCTGTGATAAATACAATACAGACAGTTTTATAACTAGAACCGTTTGTGAAAAACACTATCACAGACGGTTCTAATCAAAAACCGTCTGTGATACTCACACATCATAGACGGTTCAAGTTACAAACCGTCTGTAATGGGTGTATATCATAGACGGTTGGAATATAGAATTATCTGTGATGTGTGAGTATCATAGACCGTTTTTGTTTCGAACCATCTGTGATAGTGAATCACATACGGTTTATACTACAAAACCGTCTATAATAGTTTATTTTATATCTAATTTTTTTTTCTATTTTTAATTAGCCTCAGGAAATGTTAGCTATGCCTTTTGAAAATAAACAAATACAATATCAAACATAACAGAGAATATTTTATTTCCATTACAATCCACCATTACAACATCACAAGATTACAATCTACCATTACAATATCACAAGAAAATATAGCAGCCCTAAACCCCACAAAATAGCGGCCACCTCACTGTAAGCTCCCGGATAGCTCTAAACACTACAAAATAGCAACAGAATCATCGTAGTGACAGAACCAAATACTAGAAGAAACAATGGAGGGATGTGCTGGTTGACTGACCTAGTATGCGACCTTCAAATCATCTGCACTCGCTTCCATCAGGTCGATCGAGGAGGAGGATAATAAGGAGCCTGGAGAGATTTTGAGTATATAAAGGGTACATAGGGGATGGGTTCAGGTGAGTATTTATAGGAGAGGGAGAGGTGGGACGATTTGTGGGGTGTTGGTTGGTCAGTTTCTATTGGCTGGAATTGGGTTGGGTAGGATTGACGGGCCCAGCGATCAGAGACCAATTTATCACATACGGTTCATGATACGAACCGTCTGTGATATTATTGGCTATATATATACCGATACAATATAAATAACTAGTCTTAAAATATGAAATAACAAAGTTCTATATGGCTTATATGTACTCATTTGAAAGATTTTGATGAGATCTATAACTTTGCAGTTGAGACGAACCCCAAATTTTGAAGGGAAGATCAAAAATTTTGGCAAAAACAGAAATAAAAAACTTGCGATACACATCTGAGGATAAAGATGACCGATTTTGGGGGTCTTAGAGGGCGACTAGCACAAGCAGATCAAATTTCTTTTGATCAGGCTCGTTGTTAGCTTTTCAACGAGTACAAGAACATCAAAAATAGACACCGTAAGCAAAAGTTATGCCTGTTTTACTGAAGGTATGTCGAAACGAAATCCTACTCGAACTCAGGCGGGAAATTATGAAATTTTAGGGATGTACGAGATAGAAAACATATCACAGACGATTTGTATTATAAACCGTCTGTAAAGTATCACAAACGTTTCTTACGAAGAACCGTCTGTGAAATATCATAGGCGATTTTTACTAAAAACTATCTGTGATTGCATTTAACACTAGCGGTTTTTATAAACCGTCTGTGATAAGGCGTCTAATATAAACTTTTTTGTAGTAGTGTGTTAAACAACACTTGACTGTTTTTTGTGATTTAGAGCAATCATATTTCTGACCTTTAGATGTACATAAAGATTCGTGCCAACTCTCCCCTAAAAAAATTCTCCCTTAAAAAAGGGTTGTTGGATCCTTCATCTAACAGCTTAAAATTTGACTAATTTTACTCTAAAAAACAGTAGTATATTTTATACACACTCCCTTCTTTATATACAACTAGTTGGGTGACCCACGCCATTCGCTCAGCTAAATAAGTTCATTAATATAGTATTTCTCTAGCAAACTATACCATCTTTGTAAGCAAGTTTCATTTTCAAAATAAGAACGCATGATATATAACATAACAAAAATTTAAGAGGATTATCCGCTCGGACTGCACTAAGGCTCGATCTCGGTCTGCACTGAGAGCGTGAAATATTTACAGTAATCACACAATTTTATAGAATAAAGAACCAAAGGTTACATAGGCCATGCTAGGCAGGTAAGGAGGTAAGTGTGAAACCATGCCAAACGTGAAATCATGCTAGGCTGGTGTGTGAAATCATACCATACCTTAAATATAGATCAAAAATCGAGACATCTAACATGTAAACCGAGATGTTTAACATGCACTATAGTTTGGAGTCATACTTCCCTCTTATCTGTTTACAACATTTCCGCTATACTGTGTAAATCAATGAGCCAACAAATATAAAATAAAATTTTGATGAACCAACCACGGACGTGCATGCTTCCTTGTGATCTATTTCTTAAAATTCATTTTCAGCAGCATATTCTATCTTCAAATTTGGGATGTCGGTATAAGCCTTGCAATATGTGTCCTCATCCAGCCAACTTGCATTGTTCGAGTCAGACCTTTTTTTGTTCGAGTTCCCATTCCGGCTTTGGTTCTCTTTGGCCGTAATCAACTTATCCTCTAAAATATGTTGACTTGGGACCATTATGCCGACACGTCCCCTTAAATTTGTCCAATCCCCTTTTGACCCTTACCTTCTCCAAAAGCAATTGTCTATGTTGTTCCTCATGCGAAAAAATTTAGGGAAATGTTAAATAACACTTGAGTGTTTTTTGAAGTTAGAAGCACTCAGATTTTGATATGTTAGATCTCCATCCAATGGATCCCTCCATACTCCCACCCCTCCAAAAAAATATAAGTGCTCTAAATCTAAAGCGTTGGATGGAGATCCAATGCTTAAAAAATCTGAGTGTTCTCAACCCAAAAGACACTGAAGTGCTCTCAATCCAACAATTGATTTGAAGCGCCATCATTAAAAATAACAAATATATTCTATATATCTGAAATTCGAAGTTGCATCGAGAGGGGTGAATTGAAACTTGATGTAAAATAAAAGATCAAGAAAGCAAATCAGATAAACACATGCACCTAATTTTTCCGGGGTCTGGAGCTCGCATCCTACTCTCCGACCAAGTATCTGAACAAATATGTTCTATATATCTGAAATTCATTTGCAACTTTGGAAATCAGCTCAGCTATAGCACCCATTCGGTTGGCAGTACTGATCCCGATCAGAGCATTAGATGATGAGCGCTCGGGTTAGAGCAATAAAAAATTTCCCTCACAGAGATTACAACATGCATGGGGAATACCTTTGGATCTTCTTTGTTTGTGTAATTTTTCTTCACCGTCAAGCTCTTCGGCATCCTATAGAATATGCTAATTTTCCTCTCTGCTGCTCTCCCACCTGAAGCATGATGGCTTTGCTTTTTATTGATTGGTCTCTACGTGTCCTGCTTTAAGATGGCATTGTATTCGTCTTAATCCGATTTCCCTCGACTCGAACTCGGCAGCTTTCCAAAACGACACAGCCGCTTTGGACTCGATTGCAGCCTATATTGGTTGCGCCACATGTACCTACGTATCCTGGATTTCTTTATCGAGTCCATATACTTCTCATGCCCATCTTTAATCACACTTTCTGTTAATCCCTTTGTTTGACTCGTGTGCTGCTTGGCCGTGTCTCTATACATGCAGCTTTGGACTTAGTTTTGCTACCTTCTTGGTCTTCCATCTTTATATGCATGTCCTTCTACAACAAATCTCCACTTCTTTCCATCTCCGTGTGATCACATCAATCACAGATGATGCCGTGTGACCGTGTCTAAGCATGTGTAAATCGAGCTGTAATCGCTCTCGATTAATATCTGCCGTTATAAACTAGATTCACCACAATCGACAGTGTAGATCATTTTCTTTTTTCACTGATTAACATGGTAATTTCTAGCTTTGAGAGTCAACGTGATGATTTCTTTTTCTTTTGTTTTAATAAGATAATAGACTCAGAAGCTTCACTATTTATCTAGTGTTTTTTAAGAAAACACTATAGAACCGATGAATATATAGCAAAAACTTGAAATATTCTCTACATTTTAAGAATGTTAAGAAATCTTTCCAAATATGACTAGGTGGCTAGTTATTTAAGAATAATATAAAATAACAATACATGGTCTTTTTGTCTCTCGAAAATGAAATATCATAACAAACAACTTGTGGTTATGTTTGCTGTGGCACGTCCCATTTGAGAGCTGAAATTATCCTAGATTTCTGTGGGAACTGAATTGATTTTTTTTTAAAAAAATTACTTAATTCCATATATTCCTAAGGTCCCTGCTTAGAACGCGGAAAGTTTCCTTGATTCTTATGAAAATTGAACTGTTGCTGCGAAAAATGTCTGCATTCAAAATAGGCCCTAAATATCGGAAAACTTTTGTATACCCATTTATAAGGGATTTATTGATCATATACCCTCCACTTAGATGAAAATTGAGGATTTACTCTCCTGGCTCACGTGTCAGTGACCTATGATGACCCTACATGTCATTGAGTGGGGAGGGTAAATCCTCAATTTCCCAACTAAGGGAAGGGTATATGATCTAAACCCCCTTTATAAGTCACTTTTTTCTCACTGACCTATCAAATTAACTTAAGTTGGTTAATTGACACTCCCTGGGTGAAGATCTTACTCTGGTTAATTGACAATACTAAGTGAAAAGTTGTTGATGTAGACAATACAGCCGCTTCTGTCGTCTGAGTGGATACTTTTTTCTATCAATTAACATGTACATTTTTTACTTTTTCTATCAAATATACAAGTTAGGAGTTGTGAATTTTTAGGACCTATTTGGAATGCACCAATTTCACAGGAATTTCGCATGATTTTCAATGACGAAATTTTCCTATTTGTTGTGTATAAAGATCCAACGACCTAATTGAATGATCAACAGCACGAGGACATACCACATTACTCCATATTATGATAAATACGTTTTTACAAAAAAAAAGTTTCAGTACCCATGTCAGTGTCCATCACAATTTTAAAAAGTGTATGATGCATTGTTTAAAAAATATCCAAAAAGTTCATGGATGTATATAGTACAGTCATCGTTATGTACAACTGAAAAAATCAATTTCAAAATGGTCTATCCTTTTTAGTAAAAAAGTTGTCCATCAAGCACTATTCATATGTATCACATGCACTACTTATCTTTTCTTTTTTCTCCTTCACAAGGATGATTTTGTTATTGTGCTAGTGTACATAATACTATTTGTACTATATTCATGAACTTTTTTAGAGATTTTTTTAGTATTTCATGATGCACTTTTTGCAAAGGGGAGCACGCAGCCACGTTGGCACCACAATAGAATTCATACATTTTATGTTGACTACTACTACCTGTACAACCTAACACTCCTCTAAAACCACAGGTACTTCATCATAGTGGATGACATATGGGATCCAGAATCCTGGGACCTAATCAGTTGTGCTTTCACAAAGAACAATTGTAGTAGCAGAGTAATTGTGACAACCCGGAAAGTTGATGTTGGCAAATTATGTCGCCTTGATGCTGACGGTACTACCATTTACGAACTACCACCTCTTTCTGCTGATGACTCCAATAAATTGTTCCATACAAGGATATTTGACAACGAGGATAGATGTCCACCTGAACTGAAAGACATATCTAAGAGAATATTAAAGAAATGTGGTGGGCTACCATTAGCTATCATAACTATAGCTAGTCTATTGGCTAGTAAAAAGACATATTCTCAATGGTGTGATGTACACAACTCTATTGGCTCTGGACTTGAAACAAGGTATGCTGTGGATAGCATACGGAGTATATTATCACTTAGTTACTACGATATGCCTTCCTGTCTCAAGTCCTGCCTTTTATATCTAAGTATGTTCCCAGAGGATTATAAGATTTACAGAGAGGACCTGATACTTAATTGGATAGGTGAAGGTTTTGTGCGCGGAAGACAAGATGATGATGACTTGTATGAAGTGGGAGAGACATACTTCACTGAGCTCATTAATAGAAGCATGATTATGCCAGTAGACGTGGACTACAATGGTAGGGCCAGAGCTTGCCGTGTGCATGACATGCTGCTTGATCTCATCACCTCCTTATCAGCCGAAGAAAATTTTGTTACTATATTAGGCAGTGAGCAGTCCTCAACTCTACCGGATAAGATTCGCAGGTTGTCTCTCCAGAGTGGTGAGAGTGCAAAGGTCAAACAACAGGCAGCAAAGAGCTTGTCCCACGCAAGGTCTCTTACAATATTCCATGATGATGGTATTGATTCCGTGTCACCCCTTTCAAGTCTACAATTTCTACGTGTATTAGATGTACATGCATGGGCCACGCAAGGTATCGAGGATGTCGAGAAGTTGCTTCACTTGAGGCACTTGAGATTAAGAAGTTATTGTATTATTGAGCTTCCTAAAGATATAGGGAATCTGCGGTTCTTGCAGACCCTAGACATAAGGAACACTGAAGTGACTGAATTGCCATCATCCATAGCTCAGCTGAGGCAACTGGTGCGTTTATTTGTTGATAGAGAGGTGAAACTGCCAAAGGGGATCGGGAGTATAAAATCTCTACAGGAGTTATCAAATGTTGATGCAGGTATGTCTCCAGACCTTCTGGGTGAGCTAGGCAATCTTACCAATATGAGAGTGCTTGAAATACATGCTCGGGGGTGGGATGGGAGTCATGAGAAAGTTCTTGCCCAATGCATATCCTATATGCGCAAGCTCAGGGTTCTACATGCGGACATCTGGCTCTTTCCTCCTCCTGGGTCTCTTTCCTACCTCTCCTCCTTAAAAATCCTCCTAAAAACGTTAAGATTGCAGGATGTCAAAATGCTTGGAGAGTTATCTTCTCTTCGGTTTCTACATCTGGCCATGTACGAAGCCCCTAAAGAAAGATTGGTCATCGGAACTGGCGCGTTCCAGTGTCTAACAGAGTTGATCCTCTACGCTTTCCATGCAACGGGACTGATGTTCACACCTGGATCTGCGCAAAGGCTTCAACGGCTTGAGCTGACTCACTTTGCAGTGCGGGACACAATAGACAAATTCGGTGCTGTTGATATTGGAATTGGAAACCTCACTTCCGTTAAGAGTGTAGATGTTTATATCGATTGTCGTAATGCCACGGCCGGGGAGGTGAAAGATACAGAAGCCATGATAAGGAACGCATGTGGCACTCTTCCCAACCGTCCCAGTCCTGAAATTACGAGATATGGTGAGGGGACTATGTGGACAAATGAAGAGCTAAAAGCCTACAAGGAAAAACAAAGAAGACGGCCGGGCTCAAGAAGAGGAGAGTGAAGAGGTATCCACACAAGCAAAAACGGTTTAATTCTCAACCTTCTTTTCTTTCTTTCTTTGTCTTGTATATTAAGTAATTCCTTTTTTATTTTGTAAATGCAGATGGAGAGCAAAGAGGTACTAATTCATCTACACGAGCAAAAATGTTGACTCCCAACACATTCATCCTTTCTTTGACTCGTATATTAACTCCCCCTTGTAATTCTGCAAGTTTGACAGATGAAGTTTGAGGCTGCTAGTATCAACAACATAGGATGCTTGGGGATAAACTGCTAGTGACAAAATCTAACCCCCGAAGCACTTAAGCACCGTACAGGTAATTTTCTCTCCACAGATAATCCTCCAACATAGTAATGGTTTCGCCCTGTTAGGTTAACTACACACTGTAGTAGTAAGATAGATAAAATGGTAGATCGGCAGAATGGAAGAAAAGCAACTCCAGGGGCGTTCGGAATAGCGATGACTTCTGGCTTTTGGTTGAAATTTTACTGTAACTGATTGATTTTTTATTGTATTGAGTTGGCTTATTGGACATAATTAAATTTTAAAAAATATAAAAATAAAAGTGACATGTTAACCTATCACAGACAATACAAAGGAATACGGAAAAAACACAAAAATACCAAAAAAAACAAAAAAAAAACACAAAGCAACAAAAAAGCTACAGGAACTCAAAAGCCGGGCGAACGCGAGAAGCTGTGGCTCGCAGCGACGCTGAGCGGAGCAAGAAAGAACACTAATGCAGGCAGCAGATTTTTTTTTTGTTCATTTGTTGAACGCACAGAAAAAAAATACTACAAAGAAAACGTTGCACAAAACTTCAATCTTCAGTTTCGTCACCTAAGAAAACTTTTCTTTTTAGTATGGTTTTGTTTTGGCGGGTGGTGGTCTGCATCTGTCACCAGATGGATTTTTTGTCTTATATTTTTTGAAACAAGATTTTTTTTGTCTTCTACACCAGAGGATTTGCTGATTTGGCACGTCAGAGGACATTGGGAGGAAACAGGCGTGAGAAACAACTCCGCAAATCCACGAGAATAAATTTTTCGCCTATCTAGATTGAACTGAAATTAATACCTTTCAGACTCTCGTGCTCTACCTCTTGATGATGTGTAACATTTGGTACGAAGTTTACTCACTGGAGTTAAACATCAAAGGACGAATTGGAATACACTTCCCTGCCTTCATGGTTGCCGCACTAGCTTCTCTTTTCATAGTTTATCTTACCTGAAGTACGATAACTCTAGATTGAACTGAAATTAATAGCTTTTAGAATCTCATGCTCTACCTCTTGATGATGTGTATAGAAAACCGAGCGGCTCTTAGTCTCTTACACTCTGCAATCGAAGGTGTTACCCTCCAGTAACCTCTGGAGAGGACTTTCATGCAAGCGTATATCCTGCATACGAGTATAAAATGCTAGAAAAAACAAATGATTCATGGCCTATTCTTGTCCAAATCTCTACCAAGTTGAACGGCTGAAAATTGAAAAACCATACTTATTAGCACAACTACTACTGATGTAATAGTTTTGTTCTATGATTTTGATTTATATAACTACATTAATAAATAACGGTAGCTGTTATTGCTCCAAACAAACAGCTATGCAAGACATGGAATGTATTTATAGGTGGAATAGAATCAAACATTGTGCGCACTTCCTAAATATAGCTAAATGCTACTATTTTTAGATACAACATAAGCACTTTGAAGAATCCTTTTATACTAAACCTTGACGAACTTGGATATGATGCACTTTACAAGAAAAGGATTACAGACATTTGTCAGTTTGCATGTGGTCATTCTATTTTGATTGAAAACCTACTGTCATGTGTGCAGTTATTATTCGCATGAACAATATGTGGTTACTGTTCATGTGAACAGTACACAATACTGATTTGATTGGATTAGTTTTTCCAATTTGATTGGATTAGTTTCATTACAAATAAGGTTACATTTGTTAGGATAATTTATTTCTATAATATTAGAGATAACTTTCTTAGAGGTTAAGCCATCCAATCTATATAAGAATAGGAGTGTATCTTATTTTATTAAGCAACAAGAAGAAAGTTATTCTAGTCTCTCCCTCAAATTCTTCTCCCTAGTCGATGATCTCCCCTTTCTCCTAAAGCACCTCCCTTCAGCCGTACCGTCCTGGCTATCTTCTGTACAGTATTTACCCCCATGAACTAAGGCTACACCTACGTATCTCTTATTTGATGATTCTATGTTAAAACTTGGAGACATGTAAGCCATTAGGTAACCCCATTGCGAGTTCACGGTGGTCTGCCTACTAAAACTTTTCATTACTATGTCCAAAGGTCAATTTCAATGGGCTGCATTCTTTCACAGATACAATTATTTCATGCCATGTGCATAATTGTCCCTATAGTTTTGCATTTTGCAGGGCATCCATGGATTGTGAGCCGTGGGGGAACTGCGGCGGTGGGCTAAAATCAACTAAGATGCTGCACACCATCTGTAGATAGATTTCTTCAGAGGAGACGACTCTTTCGCTGTTAATTTCTGCTTTATTTCCGGCAATTAATCGGCGATGGACAGAGTAGTGCCGGAGTTTAGTTAGTAGTATTAGTTCTAGTTCTGCATCGTTTAGCTGAAAAGAAGGGGGCCATTGTACTTTACAAGGAATTCATTGGTAATAAAACCTCCTACAGTAACCCTCGTTGTGACACATCAATCAACAAAGAATTACCTCAAAGCATGAAAATTCAACCTATGTTAATTGTGCATATGGTTAATATTTCATCTATATTACACTGTGTGCACTAGCGTAATCTTGATTAGTGCGGTATACACAGAGAGTCTGGATTTACATATTCGGATCTCGACAGAAAATACAAGGGAAGGAAGTTCAGTTCAGTCAACCACTTCTTCAGATGTCAAGGTCGAAGATCCCTACAGTCAATCTTCGATTGCAATTATGCTTATGTAGGAGGCAAATCTAAATAGATGCATTAGTTGCAAATCAAACAATCTGTCCAGTGTGCCTTTAAATGTTAAACAATGCATGTTCTTGGCCATATCTCCTTTTAAATTCTAGCAGCTTAGTTGAATGGTTACATGGTTACTGTAACAAATTTGAAGGACCCAACAAACAAGTGGCAATGTGTTGCTGTTTCACTACTAACAATATGCTTGTTCAGTATGATGCTTTGTTTTCTTTAGAAATGCTATGAGATTTATTGTGTTCAAGTAAAATCATTGCTGGGTTCATAATGTGATGTACTGCTCTTACCAGGCAATGATAAGTGTGAGGAGGCACTTACATGGTCCTGGAGTGGTTCCTATTAGAAAGCCATCTATTCATCCCTCTCCTATTGACCTGAAAGGGAGGCATATGCGTAAGTCATAGTTTATAGTTATAGACTATTAAATTTACCTCCATAAACACAAAACTGTATTTTTTATTTTAAGTGCATTACCAATAAGACTGAACACTCAAATGCTTGAATCACATTGAAGGATTTTACATCCAAATTTTATTATGTTCATTCCTCCTGCAAAATAATGAAAGATACACTGACATCAAAATTCTGGATGTCTGGTGGCTTAAGCAGCAAAACATAAAAAATCTTGATGTCTGGTGTCTTAAGCAAAAAAACATAACATCACACAATAATACGTTGATAAAGAAACTTAAATTTGCTTAATTTGAAATATCACCAAACATGCAACCACATCACTTTCTGTTAAAAGTTAAAACTACTGATCATTTCACAGTTACTCTGCACTTCATTCAGACAAGGTCAAGTATGAACTAATTTTTCTTCTTATATCATCTTGTGCATTTTTACTATATTGCATGCTAGATGAGATATTGATTCATACACCTCGAAGCAGGTGGGACAGAGCGAGTAGGAGTGGACGGAGAGCAAGTTTGTTGTGCTACGCGCCCTGGCCTAGGCCAATCGGTGCGGGGGGTAAAATTGCCTTTTCACCTCTCAAATAGACCTCAAAAAGTCTTTTCGCCTCTCGAATAGCCTTGACTTGAATGAATTCAGCTCAAACATTCAAAAAGTGGCATAAGAAATTCTAAGAGTGGCAACAAACTGCAGGGCACATAATCAATTAGGGCTTATTTGGATTTTTCCTTGTCGATGTTCTTGATGAGATCTGGATTTCTTCCTTGTACATACAGTTTATTGGCACAAAGGAATTTGATCCTACTAATTTAGGTTGGTGAAACTGATTTGATTGGTTCTGAATGTATGCTGGAGGACATTGACATTGACTAGGATGAACCATATGGATCAAAGCTGAAAATTTTAGAAAAAAAATGTTATTCAAATTCCAATCAGTTTCATTATCCTCCATGTTATTATTGCTGTACAATGTTTTGATAATTAACTCGCACATGCTGCAGAATTCTTCATTAGGATCCTTATGAGGATCTCAGTTTCATGGATTTGCTAGCACTTGACAAATGAGCATATAGGGGGAGTGATTTAGGATGAATAGGCAGAACATGATGATATTTGATATAAACTTTGCTTTTAGTTGCAACGCATGAACATAGAACTAGTATATTTATAAAACCGAAAGATGTCCTATACGAAGAAGGAAGCATTATCATCTGTTCGTGCTTCATTTCCTGGTCACAGAAGATACGTATTCACTAGAACCTGTCGGGCGTGGCCCATAACAAACCTATTGGCTGGCCCATGCATGTTAGCCATACATCGAATGAATAAGCAGCTATATATAGATGAATTAATCCGAACAGCCGTCCATTCATAAATATGCATGTACATATGGATGGATGAATTGCCGTGCGCGCTTGGCAGCTTTAGTGCGCTGTTCAGGCTACGTGGTGACTGACTGACTACTGACGAGGTACTACCAGCACAGCTGCGTGGTTTCGGAGGCGTGACATTGGTGTTGCTCTTCGGCCGTGACTTGTTCTTAAGTTCATTCCACAGCTTTGGTGACTTCAATCACCCGATCTGAATTATGCATTTGTCCAGTGAGCGAATTCTCAGTTTAAATTTTAGGATTAAGTTATTTTTGCTAATTCTCAGTGAGCGAATATTTGCTAATTTTGTTGCTCATAATTTTTTTTGTCAAAGAAAACGGAAGAAATAGATGAAGGACTCGACGGCTGGTTAATTAATTTGGATGATGTTTATGGTGTGCAAGCTGAAGTCACGGATGTATCTTTCTATTATGTAGAACAATCAAAGCAGATTGGAAAGTCCTACAGCGGATGGAAGAAATGAAAAGTCAACACGAGTGGTGGTTAACTGACGCTGTAAGCGATTTACATATTAGTCAGAAAAGATGAATTTTCTTTTAGTGCAATATTAGTTTTGACCATCCATATGTAAAATAGTATCAGATTGGTCACATGATATATAATTACAAGATTCGTTATGTAATACTGTAATTCGAGACTAGACAGGGTGTTGTGGTCCAAAGTGGCCATATAAGTCCGGATGAGACTACGTGGATCAAGTGAGGTACATAGAAAACAAGTATTGTAGAGAGGCGAGTTGAATGCTTTGGTGTGAGGTAAGGTTTTTGGGCTCATCAATTGGTTCAATTGATGATTTCATGCCTTCGGGTGCTGCCTGACGATTTGCTTGTTGTTATTGATTGTAGGACTTCGGAGTTAGGTTATGGTGAGATGGACGATACTTGACTAGGTGAGGGCGCTGAGGTGCGGGATCTAGACTAGGCTTAGGAGGAGCTGAGGTCTATACTAGGTTCAGGACGAGTTAATGTCCCATGGGATCAAAGAGCCGCTGGAAGATGACTAAGTCTTAGGTTTATGGAGAAGCTGGGGTCCTAAACAATCAATGAAGCTAGGTGCAGTTATGGTGAAGGTGAAGCACAGGGTTGCTTCAAGGAAAAGGAAGCGAGAAGCTTTGGAGAAGACAGTAGAGAGGCATTTTGGTAAATTATCCAATACCAGAAATGTTTGGTGTGCAAAACCATGATGGTTTAGGTCATGTTGTGCTAAAATTGTGAAATGGATCAAATTTCAATTTACTAACGGTTTAGTGGGTGTATGCGCTTTAAGAAATGTACATGTGTAAGTGTAAAACCCAATATGGTGTTGGCTTAACGGGTTGGCCCATGTAAATTGATAAAACCCAACTAGAGGGGTTGGTTATAATTTCTTGTGTGCCTCCACTATAAAAGGATGGAGAGGAGTGTCTTAGATTTAAGCCATCCATACCAAGTAAAGGCAAGTTAGTGTTCTTGGAGAGAACCTTGTGGGAGATGTGAGAGTCTTTTGTGTCTGAGCTTTTTATCATCCTTAGGCTTTGTATATGACTAGGGAGTGCTGTAAACATTCATCTTCAAGTATCAATAGAGATTAAAATTAATCCAAGTATTTCTCCTCTTTGCTCAAGTGATGAAATCTTGATTTGGTTTGGTTTTTGGTGCTTCCTCTTTCCTCTTGATCTTGTTGTGTACTAAGGATGTGTAAGTGATAAAAATATCTCTTAAAGACCAGATTTCATCCATCTAGGCATTGGTTATTTGCATGTCCTTAGGATTACCCAGTTTTGTTGATAAGGTGATTTTGGGGTTTTGACCTTGTAGACATTTTGGGACATATGAGAACCTATCCAAGGTCATCTATATCATCAAGGATTTATGAGAAATAGCAGATCAAGTTTCTCTCTTTTGCTCAGTTTTGGTGTTACCTTTCTTATTTTCAATAAAGGTAGGAATTTTGACATTAATCTTTATGATCTATGCATAGAATAAGTTTATGATATCCTAAAGAAAGTGCATACCAAGTTTCAGGTCATTTGGTGCCATGGATCAAAAGTTACACCAATTCTTGGTTTGAAATCATGCTGATTCTCAGCTTTCCCTTGATGGCGGTCTGACCAGCAGCAAGAGTGGTTTGATATATACACAGGAGTAGGCTGACTGATACGTATGTGTTGTCTGACCAGTTTCCATTAGCGGTTAGATTGGTGTGCATTGGAGGTTAGACCATTGGGGGTATGAAGGCTTGTTTGACTCAATTATCTTAGATCTTTCTTTGTGCGTAATTGATTTCTCATAGTTGTTAGAGTGAAGAGCTTTGCCTTTTTATGTGCTAAAGATTTGAAAAACCTTTTAATTGGGTTGGCTCCTATTAACCCTCGTCTAGTCATTGTTCTCGGTCCTATAAAAATACTACAATAATTTGTGGTAAAATTGTTGGAACAACTTCATTTCATTTTTGCCACAAAATGGTGGTGACATTACAGTTTGTCACAATAAGCATGACTAGTGACAAAACTATTGTCAATAATATAAACCAATTTGTTAATATATAAATTATCACTTTTACAAAATATAATTGTACCAATTCAAATGTTACAAATATATATGAAAACATGGGGAATATCAATTGTCAGTACAAGCATCATCAGTGATGAAATTGTCATCACTAATTTAAACCTCTCTAATGTACATATTAGTAGTGATACTTCTTTTCGTCACTGATAAACATAAATATTTGTGGGCAAAGAAAGCTTATATCTACTACTTAAAAGAACCCATTGATGATTAGTATATTCTTTCCCCTCCATCTCCCTCTCTAAAAATATGATTAACTATGGGCCTGTCCGCTTCGACTCCTCTATATCCCCCACCATCCTAGCGCATTTCGCACCCATGTTCTCTCTGACTCCCCCCAAACCCCTTCCTATGCTGCTCTCCACCCCCTTCCCATGCCACCACCTCTCGCATCGGCCCCCACCTCCATCTCACCCGCGCCCACCACCACCCCTCCCCGACTTCCTCCCCTCCCCACCTCACCCTCTTCTCCATCGGCCACCACAAGAGCTCATCCCCCACCGTGCCACTCACCGACTCTGATGATGAGGCCCCTGTGTGGCCTCTTCATGCTCACCCACGAACCCACACACCTACCATGGATTCTCATGGTGTAGCCATGCCTCTGGCCAGGCTTCCTCCTTGACTCCAAGCTCGCCAAGGCTCTCAACCACTCCAACTCCCTCGATGAGCCCCACGATTGCTTCAGAATCATCTCTGCTTCATTACATTTGTCTGACCAATCTGATTTGTTTGTCATGTTTGTAGACACGGAGGAGGGATCTTGTCGCTGTTCTTACACCAAGAGGGTTTAATCTAGATCCGATAGGGAAGTGGTCAAAGGTATGCTTTGATTCTATCTATTTCCTTTACACAAGTAATAAGTATATATATTGAAGCAACTCTCCCAGTGTCAAAAATGGTAGGTAGGATTAGTTGTATACAACTCCTAATGAGGACATCACTATTATGAAGGCTTCATCTACACAATCATTACATCCATCATCAAATTCAATCAACAATGACAATGATAAGACTAGTGTTGGTCCAATGGCTGAAGCTTTGCAACAATTATACAAATTAAGGACCAAGAACTTGAGCAAGAAAACTCACTAAATAGGTGAATCTAATCGTAAGTTCCTTTTATTTTACTATTAAGAACATCTTGCTACCTAATGCTTCCACTTTATGTATTTTCAAAGCATTAGGTGAGCAAAAACTAGGTGCTACCAAGCGGGAGGTGAGGGAGGTTGACACACCAAGAGAAGGTCCAAAAGGAGACGATGACACTTCACACAATGGAAAAGGCCACCAAGATACTGGAATCAAGTTTTCAAGCTTCAAATTAAAAATTGGAAAAGACTACGCTTTGGAAGCTCATTTGTGTCCAGTTTTTAATTCTGAGTTCGTTTGAGTTTTTGGCCAAGCTCTATGTGACATGGGCTTGTTTGTATCCATAATAAGACATATTAAGGGTGTTTTAAGTTTTAGTATTTATTTTGGTTTAGTTTTGAGGTGATGGCGATGCCGAAGCTTCAAACGGAGTAAAAACAAATATTTGGGCTACAAAGGAAGTTGGGCTGCTATTAAGGAAGTTGTGCGCCACCCTCATGGGCCAGCCACCACATGGGGCCCACCTCATGGGCACACAAACCAAGACAACCAGCTAAGCACTTCTTATTGCTTTCGATTTAAATTAGGAATTAGAATCAGATTCAAGTTATTTCCCTACTTTGAGTGTAGCTAGGCTTGTACGAGGGTATAAAGCCTTGGTCATCATCCCCTGTAACCCTCAAATGTTAATTTTGAGTCAAAGCAATTTCTTGTTCTTTGGTTAAGGCCTTGCACTGCCAGACAACCAGCTAAGCACTTCTTATTGCTTTCGGTTTAAATTAGGAATTAGAATCGGATTCAAGTTGTTTCCCTACTTTGAGTGTAGCTAGGCTTGTACGAGGGTATAAAGTGGTCATCATCCCCTGTAACCCTCAAATGTTAATTTTGAGTCAAAGCAATTTCTTGTTCTTTGGTTAAGGCCTTGCACTGCCATGGGAGTTGAGAAGCCGACTAATTAGCATTTCATCAAATTATCGATTACTGGTGTTCTTATTATTCCTTACAGACCAACACAATCGTCCATCGTCTATCTTGGTGTGGTGAGAAGATGGAAATTCAAAGCTTGTTGCAAATTGAATTCTGGTACATGGGAGTCTGTAATCAAACAGATAATCATGTGCTTCCGTTCATCAAAATTCACGGGATTTTAAGTTAGCCACATTTACCTTTCAAGTGAGATCCTATGTCATGAAGATCAGGCACCCCCGTATCAACTCCACTATTTCTTTTGGCGCCATGGTTGAATATATGACTGGGCATTACATGGTATCTTCTTTCTTCCCCCTATCATTTTCTTAAGAACTTAATATTTGTGTCATTTACTCTCCTTCCATTAACATTTGCACTAATTTAAAAAATTGTGATTACAGAAACAAGGTGCAAGTTCTTTCTTACCAGTGATGGCTCTTGCTCCTCAGGAGAAGGAGCAAGTTGTTGATATAGCGTAAGATGTTTTCCCTTTTCTCTCATACTCTTTGGGGAAAAATAACTGCAATCCACTCACATTCATCAAATTTGATCCTTAATCCAGTAAGTTGTTCAAAACAAAACTAGCTTACCTCCATGGTGTTGACTTCATTTTCAAAGGTGATTTTGAAGCAGTTAGTACTGTGTTATCTCTTGTAGATGGAAATAACATATATGAACCCCATAATTGTTATGTTCTATCTGTGTAAGATTTATTTCCAAGTTATTTCTAATTATAATTTGGGTCTTTGGGCCTTTCAACTTTATGGATTTTTTCATTAAAAGTTTCTAGAATCCTGGTATTAGTATACTCAGTAAGAGCATCAATCACCTTGCACATTAGTACTGTTTTGCAGCAATTGCTGCTAGCTGCTATTGATTTGGTTGATGCCAACTCCAAAACTGGTGGTTACATTATTTATTCAACTTGTTCAATGATGATTCCAAAGGTAAGTAGATTGATCTTGTTTGCTCAATGATGTTTGAAGTTCAGTTCCTGAACCCCTCTTCAATCTTGCATAATGAGGCAGTTATCGACTATGCTCATAAAAAGAGAAACGTAAATATTGTGCCTTGTGGATTAGATTTTGAGCGTTCAGGGAATGTTAATCTTACTTCTCCCTGCATGAAGAATCTATTACCTTCTCTCTTACATTTTTCTGTTTGTCATACAGATTCATCTGGTATTGGGAGCATCAATTTCATACTTCTTTAGACAAAACAAGGAGGTTATATCCTCATGTCAACAACATGGATAGGTTTTGCATTGCTAAGGTACATTTGTGACATTTTATTATTTTCCAAGACAAGTGATAATAATTTTGTGATGCATAAGCTCACATGTTGACTTCTTGAATGTGTTTCTCTTCCTTAGGATGGTAGGATTGTTTATCCAGTGACTTAGCATTCGATCTGGGTGAAATATCCAACTTTGTTGGCAAATAGTTTGATAAGGACATATTTTTATTGGTGTTAAGGATATAGAGTTTGTATTCTATTCTTTATATACCTTACTTATCTCTATATGGCATATTCCTCTTGTACTTCCTATATATATTGCACATTGGGCCTCTTCAATATATACATACAATATTTATAACATAGTAGCAGACCTAAGGTAGAGTTAAGGTTTACCTTGCCCAGCTTCCACTCATCTCCACATCTGCTGCCCCCAGAAGGATATCTCTGCTCTCGAGCCGGCTACCTCTCTGGTCGTCGCTAGGCCAGCTACCATTGCCGTTGCACCTCTTCGGGCCGTCATCGTCGGCACAGATTCCCAGATCCATTGTGGCCACCTTCGGATCTGGATCCAGCTCACCATCATCGGGCTCTTCACGCCGGCGACCTCGAGCTCTTCCACTACACCTGCCGCCGGATCCAGATGCCCTTGTGTCGTCGTTCTTCCCCGACGACCTCCGCTTCTTCTCTGGATCCGTTGGCTCATGCACCGAATCTGGCTCGGCTAGGGCTTGACGTCTACTAGATCCGACCGGATCCAACCCGCCATGGTCGCCTCCTCCCACTAGTCGCCGTCACTGCAAGAGGCTCCTTGGCTGTCGGCTCTATCGGATCCAGCTAGATCAAGTCTGCCTTTGGGCAGACCTCCTAGCTTTACAATTAGCGATCTCAATTATTCATATTTTTTAGAAGCATAAAAAAATATGAACTATTGACATGCACAATTAAATATCTAAGAAACTTCCAAGCGATGCCACTTTGCTGACTAACATGCTTTAATAATATAAATATTTAATTAGCATATTATTTCCAGTTATACTCATAAGAATAAACCATGACCTTATGAACAAAATTTTGTCCACTAACAGTACTGGGCAGATATAATTCTCTAATGTACATGAAATTAAGAACATCTAATCCTTTAGTTTGTTCAGAGTTAACAAACAAAGAGTAGAACAATAATTCTGTGCTGATGCATGGCAAGAGTGCTACTAAATGTTAACTGGTGTACAAAATTTAATCCTTCGTAAACAAGTACAGAATATTGATATACAATGAGTATATTTGAATAAAGCACAGACATTTCGATCAAAGCTTAAAAGGTGAATCATTAACTAGAGAATAGATCGTTTCATTTAGTTTATGCAACAGAACATAACTTTCATGTTGCATTCATCTTTACTTGACAGAACAATAAATAGAGGGAATAAACTATTAGAAGAATGAACACACATAAACAACTTTGATGGTGAATCAATAGTGCTAAGTCTCACTCTGATACCAAATGTAAGCAAAAAAATTACGGAAGCTATAAGATCATTTAGCACAATTTGATTTAACCAAGAAGTAACCTTTATATGTGCTATAACACACAAACCCACCTTGTGACATGTTAACTCCTTGCATGTCGAGTTTTCTCACCTTTCTTCCTTTTACTAGAATAGTTCCCTTGATGGTTAAGGAACAATGATTAATTTCAAGTGTGTGTGCTATGTTCTCTGTTACTTGTTCAAGCTGTAGATGAGGCCTACATACATATAGCCAAGGACTTGAGGAGCAGGTGAGTCATATCCGCTTGACACCCATCCGTTTCGATAACAAATGAAATGACTCGTCAAATTTAAGTGATGTTGAAACGGATGGCTATTACTAAGCATCAATTCTCTACTACATGTTCTTCTTTAATACATGCACCCAAGAAATGCATGTAGGTGTGGCTTGAAACTGATAGCCATTACAAAGCATCAATTCTCTACTACATGCTCTGCTTTAATACATGCACGTAACCGGCCAAGAAATGCATGTAGATGTGGCTTGAAACTGATAGCCATTACTAAGCATCAATTCTCTACTACATGCTCTGCTTCAATACATGCGCGTAACCGACCAAGAAGTAATGCTTTGCTTAAATGCATGCAGGTGTGGCCAGAAATATTATATTGATGCTTAGCAGTAATTCCTCTTGTACCATTATGCTTAGTAACACTAATTTACAATTAGCACATAATTATATTTGGAAGTGTGAGGAGAGGGATTTTAATCACATGATTCTTACTCTTTAGTCTAGCAATCATCACACTAAGACCTTTTTATTATAAGAACCAATTCTATAATTTACATGGGTCACTTTCAGTTAAACTAATTTAACAAAAAAAGACAATAGACAAAAGTGTCACCATGTCCGTGGCAGCAAACTATATCATAGGACCTTTGGAATGCGGCGAGCGAGACAAGCGCCGAGAGGGGAGGCGTGGCATGAGGAGAAAGCTGTGCATTGAGACCCATCAACGCGAGGGACAACCAGGAACCCATGAGCGAGGAGAAGGACGGCATGGTGCTCCTTTGTTTTCCGCGATAGAAGAGGAGGAAGAAAATCATATAAAACTTCATCACCTTTGTACCCTTATTATACAAATCCTCATATCCTCTTATTAGACTCTTTCACGACATATGGCAGAATAAATCAACCACATTTTTTATGTGCACGTGTCATGATTTTAAAAGGGTTCAAACAAAGGTCTCATAGGATTTATTTCATAAAAGAGGAGGCCTCCCTTTTTTCTCCATCAAGTCCAAGTCTATGACCGGCATCAACTTAACAAGTGTGCTTCTCCAAGTTGTTACCCTTGGAGGTTGTTACCTGACGGTTTGGAGAAGTTGTGCAGGTGATCTTCTCACGAAGCTTGTGAGAAGGTCCAGTTGTTTGTGAGTGGCTTGGTGCTTGTCATTTCCGAAGAGGAGGAAGAGTAACCCTACTGGATTTGAGGTTTGGTTTAATTTGTAGAGTCGGTCCAATATGTTTTGACTTACCAAAATGTGGATTATGAGAGACCAGTAAATCTTTGAACACCATGATAAAAAGATCATTGTGCCAATGTGGTTTGCTCTCTTTTGCTCATTTACATTCTTACCATTTACATTTATAGAATCAAATTGCTTACTTATCACCTTATGATTGCAAATCTTAACTTAGTTGTTGGGTATAGGTACACTTATTCAAGACTAGTTCATTTAGACATTAACTGTGAAAAACCAATTTGATCTTCCCTTCTGCAAATAAAATCGGTTTTATCCAAAACAAATTTAAAACTATCTATTCACCTCACTTTAGTTGGCTCTTGTAACATCCCAAAAGTACGAATTATTGTATTTGCGAAAATAACAAAGTTTTTACTCTGTTTTTGGTGTATTTCAAAATTTCGCATTTATTTACGAAATTAATTTAAAGTTCCTATCGACAAGAGTTCAATTAAGCATGACAAATTCGCAAGATCAAGAATCAAGTCTTCAATCAAAATCCGAATTCCCAAAATTCATTGCAGGCCCTAAAATCCAAAATTTGAAAACTGAAAATTTAAAGACAAGATTTAAGTCTAAAGTCAAATTGAATATCAAAGTCTTTCCCCCATATAATTATCTTAACCAAGAAAATTGATTTGTGAAAAATTCTCAAAACTTTCTTTTTGACCTCGGCCTATTTTCCCCGGCCTCCGGTCCACCTGGCCCATCTGGCACCTCCTCCTTCTTCCCCTCATTCCCAATCTCTTCTCCCCTCTCGGTTTCTTTTCCCTTCTCTCCATTCCAGCGGCCGCCGCAACCAGCCCACTCAGCCGCCTCCCTCTACGCTCTTCCTCCTTCCTCTGTTCGCCTCCAGCCCACCCCGGCGTCCCTCGCTCCTCTCCCATCTCGCGCGCCGTGCTACCCTCGGCCCAGCTGTGCCCACCGGCCACCCTGCCCCCAATTTTGCCTCAACAGCCCTGTGCCTAGCACCGCCCCTACCACCGGCCTGCGCCGTGCCCGTACCCCTAGTGCCACCCTCGCACTGGCCTCGCTAGGATTCAATGCCGCATCGGCCTAGTACCACCCGGCGCCGCCCGCTGCTTCACTCTACTCCCTCTGCTAGCCCTGCGCTGGCCTCTCTCTATACCCATGCCTATCGCCTACGAGCGTTGTATGCTGTCCTGTCGATCGGCATTACTCCTCCGCGTGCGCTCTTCAATGGCGTCCAACGGCCAACTACTTTCTTCAGCTAGAAAAGGGAACCATGGGGCTCGCATCTCTGCCGCCATCCCCCTTTCTCCCCTGTCTTCCTCCCTGTGCGCTACTCAAACCGCCGATGTGCATTGTGTTAATCCCACCGCTCCGGCCATCGCTCCCACAAATCGTCTGCATCACGGCATGTTCCCCGACCTCCTCAACCTCTCCCCTTAATTAATTGAAGCATCATCACCAAAATTCACCGCACGGCCTTTCTTCCTCACCTCCGGCCAAAACAACCTCCATCGCCGCCCCTTCTTCCTCCGGCTGGCCTTGTTCTGATTCCCTGCTCCTATAGATCCACCAAGGCATCCCGAAGCTACGCTAACCACTAGTCGAATCCCTCGTCGGCCTTAGCTTGCTGCCCACGGGAGCCGACCCACGCCGCCCAAGGCCTCCATCGCCAGCCTGCCTCAACGCCTCTTTGGCCAAGCCGCACCACAGGTTTGTTTCCCTTGCCACCCTCCTGCTCATGCTTGCTTTAACTTCCCCTCTTCCCCCTCTCTGATCACCGCCGCCCCTGAGCCCCTCGCTCCAGCCGCCGAGAGCCGCTCTGAGTTGTTTTGCTCGGCCAAGAGCCGTGCTGACTCCGCCTCTAACTCCCTTGGCCTCCTAAGGTTCCATCCTGGTCACCACCGATGCCTCTCTCCGGTCATCCCTCGCCGGCAAACCCAACCGCCCCCGCACACCACCTAGCTCCCCTGCCTGGTTCCATTTCCCCCATCGGCCGAGCGCCTTTTTCCCTCCTGTTCTTGCCGGCCCTCTCCTTCTTCCCATGACAGGTGGCCCCCATTGGAAAAGGTGCTTGGCTGAGGATAGTCACTAGCAATCTTCCATGCATGGCAATTGTTTGAAATTCGAATCTGAAGATTATACCATGTAGCAATTAAATAAAGTATGTCTGATAAATAAGAATGTAATCATGCGTATGCAAATTAAATGAAAAATTTATCTTTGTGGAAATGATTTGCTAAAACAAGATCACACTTGACTAATTTTCCAATTGGCAAGTAGTTAACATCGTCTTATTAATTACTAATGTTAAAAGTTAATGGGAAATGCTAATTGAAGGAGGCTATAAACTAAAATGAACTGTGAAATTAGTCCTATTTTCACGCTAAGCAAGAAGTCGCAAAACAACTACCCAAGAATTTAAGTAAAACCAGAAACTAGAAGTACATGTCATCCTAGAGCTAAAGATTGGAGCTTTATAAAGATACTTTCAATATTCTCGATCTCCACTCTAAAAAATCTAAAACTAAAACCTAGACCTACCAAGAACTTAGATAATTTACATAACATCTATCGTATCTCTACCCCTAGATCTATATCCATGAATGCAAATCAAGTTTATTAAATTCAATCACATTTTAACGCATAAAATAATGATAATGGTTTACTCATCTTTAAAATCATGAAGAATCTCTTTATCTTATGCTTAGTTAATTATGGTAAAAATCTCCTGTATCTACCTGTAAAATACAAAGATGCGAGCCAAACACTTCTTTTCAGATTAAGACATTCCCACGCCTAACTAAGAAATCTTGCTAAAATTACAATCCTGCCTCAATAGTAACTATCCAACTACTACCTCATCATCTAATGGTTGAGAATAATTGATAACACGTAGTGCAACCTTGTCAAAAGAACCCTGTTAATCCATAACTCACATTTCCAGTAACCTGCAACCGCCGGTCATCTCTAATAAGATTATTAATCATCAAGTCAACCTTGCTCCTAATCATGATTGAATAAATAACCGACTCCATACTATACCTAAATTATAAAACCTAGGGATTTAGGTATCTGGCAATTACAGCTCTCGGGTAATCACACTAAGCTTTCCATAAATCCTGCTTAACTCATGGAATTTTCTTGATAAATATAAAATAATAGAGAGGGAGTTATAAATTAAAAGATCGAGCTTTAGCATTTCCCGATCGGCTAAGCCTAACCACCTTCCTCTTTCATAATAGAAAGTTCCTATGAGTATTCCTTTAATCTTAATCCTTCCTGATCCTAAAATTTTTCCTCACGGTAAAACTGCCTAGTCACCTCCTTCCTTCGCCCAATTCCTTTGACCATGTCACCCTAACTTCAACGTTCTCTTTACTCTCGACTTACAAAAATAAATAAGCTCAATTAAATTAAACTAGACTTTTGCCGCTATGTGGATTTATTTGGTTTTTCGTTCGTTCGCCGCATATTAGAAACTGCAGTCATGAAAGGCGATACTACTGACTGACTGGTTAATCCGGTTTTGAGCTAAACCACGACCGCGGTAAACAAGCAAGGCAAGTCATCACTTTGATCATGTTGATCCTACATTTTCATGAAAATTATGTTATTTTAAATTATCAAAGTGCATGCTCAATTTATTATGCAAATATATGTCACACATAAGGTAGTTACTTGCCTATGTATTGTTATAACTATTATCACAACACTCCTTATCACTTGAATTAACTAATCCTTGTCACTCTAGAAACTAATAATGGTTTTTACTAGCTAAGTCATACTTAATGCCAAGCAAGTTAGGTCCGGGGCATTAAATTGCTCTACTCATTACTCTTCAAACATGCGAAATTATTTTGGGCAGTCATTGGATGTACATGACTGATAATTTGTTACAGCTTATCTTGTGCTTCTCAAAATTCTAAAACTTGCTTTACCTGTCTGGGCGGTTGACAAGAGTGGTTGGTGTGGATGTAGCACGAGAACTTGTGGATTGTGGTAGGTACCGCCTGGACAAATTAAGAACTTAATTCTGTGTTGACCTCTCCATGTAAAACAGTACAAACCACAAACTGGAAAAGTGTAGGCTTGATTGAATAATTTACTAGACCCCCCAAAATCATCTCACAGGTAAGGGAAGGAAGGGAACTTGCAGGAGGACAGTGAAGGTCCAACCTGAATGGGACACCGAGTGAAGGGTGATGTTTTCTAGATAGAGTGGCGTTGCAGAGAGTGGAGTCTGGACTGCGCCAGCTGCTATGATGGGACATCCCGCATAACCTAGGGGACCCACCCATGTGGGAGCTGCCCTTAGGGGTGAGATGCTAATGGGGCGAGGTATTGTAAAGGCCTCGTGATGATATCTCGATCTACGTGACTAAGGAATCACGTAGGTCTGTCGGGCTGATTGTCTCTTGTGGGTAAAAATGTACAAACTCTGCAGAGTCTAAACTATTCAAATAGCCGTGCCCACGGTTAAAGGCAGACATGAGAACTTTCTCGAGTTAGTTCTATTTCAAAAACCTTTTCGGGCGGGATAAAAATCTATCAGAGGGAAGTACTCTGACTTTAACTTTTCCTGAAGGGACGTACTCCGATGGTAATAAAAACTAGCATTGATGGAGGTAACCATGCACTGTAAAAAGTGGATGTAACCTGCACTACTATTAATTGCATCCTCATAATCACTCTATAAAATTTGCTTTAGTTAAAACTGTTAAGTCTCAGGTGATTTCTTATATATTTTACTTTTCAAACAATACTTTAGTAACTAAAAGAATCCTCAAACCCTCCTTTCACAGCCTTGCATGGGTTATTATTGCATTCTGTATGGTAGCTTGTTGAGTACGATTGTACTCACTCTTGCTTAACTATCTCATCTAGTCAGACAAGCCAAAAAGATCAAGCCCTGCAATACCCCAAAAAGGGTCGACAGATCTTGTCGGAACCGGATTTAGAAATCCGAATTCCTCTGTGATTTCTGCACTGTTCCCTGGATCAGTAGCCAGTGCTCACAGTTACATCACTGTATATCAAAAACATATTAAACGGAAGCATAATTTATACAGTAATAACTTACATGGGTCGGTTAGGCCGAGAAAGCAGAGAATGCAGCAGCGGAAATCTTCACACAAGTGGAACCCTCACGACTTGCCCACAGGCAGCCAACTGGGGTTTCGCGACCTATGTTCATGGCCTTCTTGAATATCAGCTCTGTCGACCCTTCTGGAGCATTGCAAGGCATTCTTCTATTCTTGACTGACTGGAGGGTAATTAGCAACAGTGAGTACAAATTGTACTCAACAAGTCACCACGCAGAATGCAACGCTAATAACTATTACATGCAAGGCTGTGAAAGGAGGCTTGAGGTTATTTTATTTGCTAAAGCAGAATTTCCAATTATCATACATAAAATTCCTATGACTTAGTAGTTTTAACCAAATGCAAGTTGTAAAGAGAGAGTGCAATATTAATAGTAGCACAAGTTACATCCACCTTTTACAGTGCATGGTTACCTCCATAAATGCTAATTTTGATTACTGGGCTACGTCCACCCTAATTACCGCTGGAGTACATCTCTCCAGGAAAAATTCAACAAAGTAGAGTACATCTCTCTACTTAGTTTTCATCCCGCCCGAAAAATGATTTTTGAAATAGAACTAACTCGAGGATGTTCCTATGTTCGCTCTTAACAGTGAGCACGGCTATTCGAATAGTTTTAGACTCTACAGAGTTGTACATCTTTACCCAAAAGAGATAACCCAATTGTTATATTCCGCACATTTCCTTGGACGTGCAGATCAACCAGATTATCACATGACCTTTACAATGTATCTAGTAAAAGAATTCACTCGCTAAGGTTTCCGTCTACAGGAAGGCCCTTTGGGCGCCAGCTAGACCCCCTCTTGCGCCCACCTCTATCCAGTGACATGACCATCAAAGCGTCCAGCGAGAAAAATCATGCTTTCCCTCGAAATGCATTCATTTACTGGCGAGTACAAATTATTCAATCATGCATACACTTTGCCAGCTTGTGGTTGTACTGTTTTACATGGAGAGGTCAACACAGGATTAAGTCCTTAATTTGTCCGGACGGCTTCCATAGCCCAATGTTACATTCACCAACCACTCTTACCATCTGCCCAGATAGGTAAGCAAGTTTTAGGGTTTTGAGAAGCATAAGATAATCTGTACCAAAACTATCAGTCACCTACATCCAATGACTGCCTAAAATTAATTTGATTGTTTGAAGAATAATGATGAGCCGGACAATTTAATGCTCTAGCTTTGGACTCTTTTAGCAGTATATATGACTTAGCTAATGTTAATAGCATTATTATCTAGGGCAACAAGGATTAATTGAATCAAATGGTAAGAGATGTCATATTAATAATATTGGTAGCATAAAAGGGCAATATCTAACTTACATTTGATATAATTGCATAACAATGTAAGCATGCATTTTGATAATTTGAAAGAACATAACTTTTAAAAAATGTGGGATCAATATGGTCAAAGTGATGACTTGCCTCGATTATTACCGCAGCCTTGATTTAAAACAAAGCTTGCCTAACCAGTCAGTTATATTCTTGAATTCTCCCTCCACCGTAAGTTGAGTCCGCTTGAGCTTGTCGTCTTCGGATTGCAGCTTCTAATACGTGGCAACAAAGGGAAAACCAAATAAATCCAAATAGCGGCAAAATCTGGTTTAAATTAATTGAACCCTTTTAATGTTGTTTAAGAACTGAGAGTAGAGAGGGAGCGATTGGAATGGGTTTAATTGATAGGAAGGAGTCGATTGAGTAGCTTTACCGTGAGGAAAAATTTTAAGAAACTGGAAGAATTTAAGTAAAGGATTACTCGCATGATTTGTTTGCTGGGTTCAAGATACCGGGCTTTGATATCTTATTTATAGATTTCCTTTTATTGATTTATATTTATCAAAGAAGTTCCAAAAATTAAGTTGGGTTTATGTACTTTTTAGAAAGATTGCCAGATACTTGAATACATGTATTTTATGGTTGTAGATATAGGATGAAATGAGTATTTATCCAATTAAGATTTTGGAACAGGTTGACTAATTTTGATGATTATCAAATCTACTAGGGATGGTTGAGGATTTTATTTAGTGAATTGACAAGTTTGAGTTGATGAATTTGCACTCATTTAGTTATTCTTACATACTGGAGGGGGATTGGATTAATTGGGATGCAAAGTTGTGTTTTAGCAAGATTTCCTAAATAAGGTTATAATTTCTCATTAGTTATTATTTTACACAAGCTTCGGACTTTAGATTATAGAATCATTTTAAATGGTTAT
Source organism: Melocanna baccifera (assembly GCA_036346265.1). NCBI lineage: Eukaryota > Viridiplantae > Streptophyta > Magnoliopsida > Poales > Poaceae > Melocanna > Melocanna baccifera. The sequence goes on along the minus strand of CM070676.1, from coordinate 18,996,691 downwards.
ATGCAAGAGAGTCTTCGTGATGAAGAATGTGCAAACAACAATATGGGGCCTTTTTAATTTTGTTCTTGGTATTTTCAAGATAAACTTTTGAAGGCTATAGAATCTACTAGATATTAGAGATTAATTCCATGATTTCTAGAGAGGAGTAAACTTAGGACTATTTTTATGTGATGATACTTGCTTAATTAATTATCTTACATTCTTATATTTTAAATCTAACGGCACAGATGGAATTTATTAATTGGATGAGGGCTTGCCTTTCTGGACTTCCCAAATTGATGGGTCTAAAAGACAGGAACATGAGAATAGCAGGTATCCATAGCACTTAAGATTCTAATGCAAGATTTTAGAGTTTGGCATGGACTCCTTAAATATTTTTGCCTTGACTAAATCAAGGTTAACTGTCTTTGCATGAAGATTACTTTAACAACCCCTACTGGCCAAGGAAATATTCAAAATGAAACCCCTAGTAATTGCATAAGCTTTTAATTGGTTTTACAAGTGCATTCTCACTTCCCAGATGATTCACAGAACATGATTTATGCCTTTGCTTCATGGCATAACCTGCAGAGTTAGACTTCACCTTTTACAATTGTTTTCGGATTTCACTGGTTGGATACAAATGCATTGCCACAAACATACATGTAAATACAACAAGAATTCATTACTTCGCTAGCAGAGAGCTTGAGCCTTGCTGTCCAGACAGGCCCACAGGTATTGAAAAGGAGGGATCGCAAGAAAAGAACAGGCTGAGGAAGCTCTCGGCTGGAGAAGGGCCGGGCGGCGGTTTTGGCGAGGGATGGTCAGGGAGAAAAGAAGGGGAATGGCACTGACCGGTCAAGGCAAAATCCTTGGAGGAAGTAGGACACAGGGTGGTGGCGTCGGCGCTCAGGTGCAGTAGGTAGCTCGCCAGGAGCAGGGAGGAGCGACCGATGTCGAAAGCCAACTGGGACACTGGCGGCTGCAAGGGGGGAAGAAACGGCTAATTAATGCATACACGAGCATTGGGAGGACACAGGGAACACACCACGGTGGTTGTCGGGGCCGAGGAAGAACCGTAGTGGGCTGGTGACAAGCACCGACGGCGGCAAGGAACAGCTCACGTGGAGGGGTCACCTCGGTGAGGGAGAGTGCCGATCGCCTGGTTGGGAAGCTTCAGCGTGCCGAGGAGTTACTCCAGGGGCGGGGAATCGTAGTAGAATCCGGCCGTGGGGAGATGGCCGCAGCGGAGGCGACATCGTCCAAATCGGAGGGAAATGACCACCGCGGCGAGTGCTGTCAGCCGAACTTTGATTGGTCTTTGGGGGAGACACAGAGGGCACCCAGAGCGCGCGGTGAAGCAAATGGCTTGCTACGCCATGTGCTGGAGAGGTGAACTGACAGGGGTGGTCTGGTGGTGTTTCTACAAGGAAGGGGAGGGTGGAGAGACCTAGAGAGCTGCTGGGCACCATCATAGGTGATGAAGGGGAGTAGAGCCAGCAACGGGTGGTGCCGAGGGGATGATGCGAAGCTGACGGCAGGGCGAGACGTAGGCGAGGCCGGTGCCTAGCTTGGCGAAGTGACAGGCGGCCTTGAACAGTGAGGGGGAGTGGAGAAGAGGGATTAGGGGAGAAGGGGAAAAAGGAACCGGGTGGGCCAGGTGGGCTGGAAAAATGAGATGGGCAGGGCCCAAAAGAGAATTTTTTCGAATTTTGAGTTTTTAGCAGACTTTGAATCTTGGGTCAAATTTATTAGGTGAGAAACTTTAACAATTAACTTAAATCTCATTTTAAGTTCTTTGCTGAAATAATTAAGTGCCCAAGAATCTGATGATTAACATTGATTTCTAGTTTGAAGTAAATAATTAGGATTTGTTAAAATTTAGGGTTTACCAAAAGTTTCGATAGTTTGGATTTTAAATTTTTACATCTTGTTTCTCACTTTTGAAGTTTTGCTCTTTATTAAATAAATTTTGCCGCCTGAAACTCCAAATCAAGAGCTTAAATAGATGAAATTTTGAAATACGCAGAAGATCGAGAAAATATTTTCATTAAATCACAAATAAAATAATCTCGCAAATTTGGGATGTTACAGATCTGGTATCCAACAAGGCCAAGCTAGGTCGTGAAACCCCAGTTGGCTGCTTGTGAGCAAGTCCTGAGGGTCCCACCTGTGTGAAGTTTCTGCTGCTGCAGTCTTTATTTTTGGTCCATCGGCCTATGTGTAAGTTATTACTGTATAAACTACGCTTCCGCATAATATGTTTTTGATATACAATGATGTATCTATGAGCACTATCTACTGATCCAGAGAATAGTGCGGTGGAATCACAGAGGATCTGAGTTGCTAACCTGGGGTCCAACAGCTCTTCATCCTTACACCACTTGCCTACCACTACACTGGCAATCACCGTGCCCGTCGCGGCCATGCCTTGCCTGTCACTCACTTGCAGTCACCGCGACCACACCTACTTGTTGCTTGCCACTGCATGTCACATAAAGCAAGCACTACCATGGTGCCTCACTGCTATGTTTCGTTGAGTTGAGCACCTCTGCGGTCTCGTTACTGTGCGATTGAGTTCAACTCCACCGTGGCCTCGTAGCCATTCAGCGCTGACATGAAATTTTCAAAATTATCAAACAAAAAATTAAACAAAATATTCAAACATACAATTCAAATTCAAGGAATTCAAATATATTTGAAAATTGTTACCTCTGCCTCAGTTGCGCTGTCACTAAGACCCTTGTTAGTGCTGAACACGCCATCCACACCGCCTCCTACTCCCCTACTGAAGTTGTACTTGGTTGTTCCCTTGCCGATGGCCATATCCACACCACCCTGTCCCTTGTAGGTGCTGCCTTCTCATCCCCTGCTTGCACTGCCCGCATCCACGCCATCTCCCCCTCCCTTGCCAGCACTGCCTTCCCATCCCATGCCGGCATCACCCTCCCCTTCCATGCGCAGCATTGCAGCAGCCACCCGTCGCAATCCCCTCGTAGCCCGCAGCCAGCGCTACCTCAATCTAGATTGGTTGTGGATCGTTTGTGGGTTGGGGAATGAGAGTGAGACAATGGATTGTCTGTTAACTGTGGATCCGATGGAGATGGGCCGAAAAGGATGGCATAGCTTACCAAGTTGGGATCTCGCCTTAATACCGTCATATAATGATTGTTAGAATAAATCACGCCATGCAGGGATGGCCGAGAGGTGGCAATTGGTGGCAGTAGCGGAGGAAGGTGGAGACGGCCAGGTCGCCAGGAGAGCGCAGCGGAAGCGTGAAATCCGGCGGAGTTCGTTGCGTGGGCGCTGCGTCGCCGAGAGGCTATTAAAGACCATGTAATCTTTGTGTATGAGGCGCTGAGTCCATTTGAGCAATAAAACAGGCTGTGTGTGGCGGCTGCGACGTTCGTCGCTTATAAAGTCCATCGTTCTTCGCCTACCTCGCTCGCGCGCGTGTACGCTCGGGCAAAGCCAACATTTGGTATCAGAGCAGGCGAAACTCGACAACAAGCTGATGACCGGCGATCAGTCTCCCTCTCCTGAGAAGTCGAAGCTCAGCGACGGCAGTAGTGGCAGCAGGCCACGCGAGGTCGTGGGAGAGCGCGTCAAGGAGATGAGCTCGTCGCTTGTGTTCCCGATGCTGTCGCGCACCAATTATCACGAGTGGGCGCTTGTGATGCAGGTAAATTTGGAGGCGATGGGGTTGTGGGGTGCGGTGGAGTCGAGCAAGGTCGAGCGCCGCGAGGATCGGCTGGCATTGGCCACCATCCTTCGCGCTGTGCCGACGGATATGCACTCCGGCCTCGCCAACAAAAAGAGTGCGAAGGAGGCATGGGAGGCGGTGGAGAAGATGCGGCTCGGCGTCAAGCGCGTGAAGGAGGCGAACGCGCAGAAGCTGCTGAGGGAGTTCGAGCTCGTCGCATTCAAGGAGGGCGAATCGATCGACGACTTCGCCAATCGCCTGAACACCCTCGTCGCAAAATTGCGCGAGCTGGGGGAATCGATGGAGGACGTGCGCGTCGTCAAGAAGTTCCTGCGCGTCGTGCTGCCACGGTACCACCAGATCGCGGTGTCTATCAAGACGCTGCTTGATCTGGACACGATGTCGATCGAGGAACTCGTCGGGAGACTTCGTGCGGCGGAGGATCGAGCCGGCGTGGAGGAGATCGCGGACCGCACCGGGCAACTGCTGCTCACCGAAGAGCAGTGGGAGGTGCGCCGACGTCAGCGCCACGGGAAGGAGCGCGTGCGCAGCGGCGACGTGCGCCACGGCGACGGCGGCAGGAAGGGAGGCCGTAGCGGTGGCCATGAAGACGACGACGACGATGATGGGGGGATCAGCGTCAGTTCGGGCGCAAGCAGGCGCCGACGCAACTCCGGCAAGGGCAGGTGCTACAACTGTGGCGTCCGCGGCCACTTCTCGAGGGAGTGCACCAAGCCGAGGAAGGAGGAGGCGTTGCTCGCCGACGCCGACGAAGGGCCGGCGCTCCAGTAGGGCGGGACGCGCGGTAGTGTCGTGATTTAGGGGGAGTTTGTTAGAATAAATCACGCCATGCAGGGATGGCCGAGAGGTGGCAATTGGCGGCAGTAGCGGAGGAAGCTCAACAAAGCTCCGGATGCACTGGAGACCGGTTCTCACGGAGGAGTTCGTGGCTCAGAGCGTGGAGACGGCCAGTCGCCAGAGAGCGCAGCGAAGCGTGAAACCGGCGGAGTTCGTTGCGTGGCGCTGCTTCGCCGAGAGGCTATTAAAGACCATGTAATCCTTGTGTATGAGGCGCCGAGTCCATTTGAGCAATAAACAGCCGTGTGTGGCGGCGCGCGCTCATCGCTAGAAAGTCCATCGTTCTTCGTCTACCTCGCTCGCAAGGCGTGTGTACGCCTCTGGGCAAAGCCAACAATGATTAGAGCCTCCATTCTGGGAGTTGAGGTTGATAGCTGGGACGAGGTGCAAATTTGGATGAACTTGTCGCAGTGAAAGTTTCCGATAAAAATGGCCCTAATGTTGACCAGATTTCGGTGCGATTCTTGGGTAGAGGGGAGGTGTGGATCTGAGAAGAAGACTTTATTGGGGGAAGGAGGGTGGGATGTAAATCACTGGTGGGCTTACTAGGTTTAGGACTATGGGAAGCCCGAAATCAGCAAGCCAGATTAGACAAAATTAGCAATTAATGACACACTCCTTGTGGGAACAACACCGGCAAGGCGGGAAGAGGAAGAAGGCGACAAAGAAGAAATAGAAGGGGCAATACATTGATCAGAATCCCACGTTCACAGTACTATCCATGGCGATCTCGATTTGTATCCACATATTCTAATTTTTAAAAAGCAACTTTTGGATTTAGCAAAAAACCTTGATGATCAACTTAAATTTATGAAATGACCAATAGAGTGTGCGACTATAATAGAATTGCAGTATATTATATAATTTTCTGGCTACCAGTGAGTGGTTGCCGCGTCCTATTTTCTTGGTAGTCGCTTCCTCGCGCACACAATGTTGCCCGACTAGTGCTAATAGGTTGAACATAGATGTGCTAGTCATAGATGTGTCACCATAGCAGATTTTGGAGGAATCAATGGGAGAACATTGTTTTGGACTATCCAAGGGTAGGGACCAAACTTCCTCCACTGCGTTCTATCCAGATATTCTTGGCAGGGGGCAAAAGTATGCAGCGTGAAAGCCAGCCATCCTCCTCATCTGAAGCAAATTGTACGGCCCTTCTCCTACATGCTGCCACGTGGCCCTCTGAACACCTCAAGGAGCCATGTGGGTCATGACAGCATCTGGGGGAGGCCCTTCCCAACTGAATTTTTCCCCTCCTCATCCGTGCCACACAATTCACAGATCTAGTCAAAAACTTACTTCCAGGTGTACCTCTTGGTGGCAATAGCATTTTGGACTAGGTGCCAACCTAGCTAATACTATCAGGGCACTCTCAATGCATCATATATCAGCAATATCTATGACATAATTTGCCTGCCAAGTAGAATTGATGCTGAGGTAGAGAGGATATTAAAGAAGAGAGAGAGGGAAGCAGTGTCTCACACAAGACACTACTTGGACACAAAATCCAACACACAAGAAACAACAAAAACTTGCATTGGAAGGATATTACAAATTTATTGTTTGGGTCCACCGGTGAAAACTATGCACTGGAGTTGTAGTGTTTACATGACGTCCAAGTTATAGACATTATTGTGCTATGTCTACCACTGAAAATGCCCTCCCTGTACTTGTATTTGCTTGAGTTTTTGATTCTTGCTCTTTTCTTTTACAGGATTGCTAGACATCAAACATGCGGTATGGTATTACTACTAGACGTGCGCCACAGTATTAATACCAGACGATCAGGCGCAGCACAAATCTATGCAAGCTCCGAAACATTTTCTATGTGGAATGCAGCTTTATCCCAATTATCTTTGTGATTTTCGAGGTATCCTGTATGAACCTGCTATCATGCCATTACTCTTCCGCACCACTGTTGGTTATAGATCAAGAGCAATGCTTCCATGCTTTCCTCTCTAACAAGAGTAGCACTAATCTCAAAGTAAATGAAGAGGTAAGTAACATCTATCTACCATTCGTTATGTTTTAAAAATTGTGTAAATCACTATTGAAGAAAGCATTGAAACACCTCCCATAGATCAAATAGTAAAAAAGAAATGAAACTTCGGGTGCACCAAGCAAAGGGTGAGTACCCCGAAGGTTCTTGGAATGAAAAGTAGTATTAAATGTGAGAGGAAATGTCTTCTTTGCTATACTGAGATCTCTTATCTCAAATTTACTGCTCAATTATATCTTCAATTTTAAAATTTCAAACTTTTCTTTTGCCATGATTAGCATATCATCGACATATAAGCAAATAGATAGCTGAACTGTGACAGTCTTCAAATAAACAAAGATATCATAGTCAGATCGCTTGAACTCTTGCGAGATTGAGGAGGGGAGTTCTTATCAAAGGAATTTAGCATAGTCTATGAGACAAAAGGCATTGCAAGATTTTTCATGGCTCCATACTTGCCTCAACAAAATGGAGTCGTGGAAAGGCGGAATAGGATTGTGATGGCTATGGCACGTAGTCTGTTGAAGAGAAAGTTTCTACCTAGAAGGTTTTGGGCTAAGGCAATAAGGCACGCTGTCTATATACTCAACCGTTCCACCACAAAAACGTTGAAAGGAGTCATGCCATATGAGGTTTGGACAGGGAGGAAACCGAACATCATGCATCTAAAGGTGTTCAGTTGTCTTGCGTACATGAAGCTGAACACATATTTAAAGAAACTAGATGGCAGGAGCAAACCAATGATCTACCTAGGTTCTGAACCCGAGAGTAAAGCCCATCGGATGTATGATCTGGAGGATGGGAGAGTACATGTCAACGGGACGTTGTATTTCAAGAAGACAAGCACAGGGTGTGGAAAGAACACCAAGTTATTAAGAGTAATATGAAAAAGTGGTTCACGTCTGTTGTAGATCAAACAAATGCACAAGCGGTCGGAGACAACGGCGTGGAGGCCTTGGACACAAGCGCTTCCCCAACCGTGCCCACGTCGAGCATGAACACCCTAGCAGTTGTTGGCATTTCTCCAACCATGCCCACATTCGGCATGAACTCTCCAGCAGCAGCTGACACTCACACAGGCTCACACAGTGGATCGATGCTGAGTTCAAGCTGGGATGAAACCAATGACTCTCCAGGAGGCCAGACACAAAAGATGAGAAGCATTGATGATATATATGCCTAGAGCAAACCCATACAGGAAGAGGAGATGGTCTTCTTTGTGGCAGTTGATGAACCAAGCACATATGAGGAGGCAAAGCATGATAAGCATTGGCAATTAGCAATGCAGGAGGAGTTGAGGTCAATTGAGGAGAATGATACATGGAAACTTGCTAACCTGCCAAAAGGCCATTGAGCCATTGGGTTAAAGTGGGTATATAAGGTGAAAAAGGATTCACAGGGCGCTATTGTGAAGTACAAGGCACGACTCGTATCTAAAGACTATGTGCAAAATCATGGGGTAGACTACGAGGAGGTATTCGCACCAGTGGCTTGTATGAAGACAATCCATGTACTCATTTTGTTGGTAGCCCATGGAGGATGGGATGTCCACCACATGGATGTGAAATCAGCTTTTTTGAACAGTAAAATTAAAGAGGAGGTGTAAGTAGCCCAGCCACCAGGTTTTCAGAGCAAGACACAGGCTAAAATGGTGCCAAAACTGAACAAATCTTTGTATGGGCTTAAACAAGTGCCACGGGCATGGAATGTGAAGCTTGACAAAAGTCTCTCATCACTAGATTTCAAGTGAAGTCAGTCTAAACATGTTGTATATACAAGAGGTAATAAAAATACAAGGCTGATTGTAGGTGTATATGTGGATAATTTGATAATTACTGGAACTGATTAGGGAGAGATTGGGAAGTTTAAAGAAAAGATGATGAAGCTGTTCAAAATGACAGACTTGGGGCTCTTGAGTTACTACGTCGGCATTGAAGTGAAGCAATCCATAGCGGGCATCTCTCTCTGTTAGTCGGCATATGCTCTAAAAATTCTGGAGAAGTGCAGCATGGAGGCTTGTAATCCATATCAAATTCCAATGGAAAACCACCTGAAACTTAGCAAGACTAGTTCTAGTCCTGCAGCTGATGCCACACAATATAGAAGTGTTGTCGAAAGTCTGAGATACCTGGTTCATACTAGACTGGACATCGTGTTCGCAGTGGGTTATGCAAGTCGCTTCATGGAAAACCCCATATGAGAGCATATGACAACGGTTAAACATATACCGAGGTACGTCCATGGCACAATATACCTCGGCTGTCATTATGGTAGAGTTGGTGGTGATGCGCTTCAGTTGACGAGATACAGTGATAGCGACATGGCAGGGGATGTTGACGATCAAAAAAGCACAACGGGTGCAATGTATGTGCTTGGAGGAAGTGTGGTCAGCTGGTAGTCACAGAAATAAAAGGTTATGGCACTTTCTTCTTGCGAAGCCAAGTATATAGTAGCCACAACTCCTTCGTGCCAAGGAATTTGGTTGGCCCGGTTATTGGGAGAGTTCATGGAGGAGGAAGTCAAGAAGATCGTGCTTAAAATAGACAACATGTCAGCCATGTCATTGGGCAAGAACCCAGTTTTTCACGATCGAAGCAAGCATATAGATACACGATATCATTTTATCAAAGATTGTGTTGAAGAAGGAATAATTGCTATTGAGCATATTAACACAGATGTGTAGTTGGCCGACACACTGACAAAACCCCTTAAGCCGTATTAAGTTCATGGAGATGCGAAGGAAGCTTGGCATGGTTGAAATTACTCTTGTTCGGTGTGTTGGTTAGTTTCTGTTTTGAGTCCGATTTGTTTCCATGTGGAGATAAAAATCGGTTTGGTCTTGTTTCCCTGTTTTAGCAGACAGATTTCCTTGTTAGCAGCTAAGAAAATTTAGAAAGAGTTGGTTCGGTTCTGATCTTGTAATCAGTTTTCAGTTCCAGTGTTTTACATGAGAAGGGATCGAAAAACCCAGAAAAGGTGCATGGAGTTTTTGCACCGCAAACTCCGTTTCCCTTCCCCTGCTCGCATGTGTTTTCTGCTCTGCTAGTTGTTTTGCTCTCATGCTGTTTAGCAGTAGACAAGCTGATGTTAGGGTTTGGAACAGGCGCGATCCTGCCGGTTTGGCGAGTGAGAGGAAAGGCAGATCGGAGCGTGATGGCAGCGAGTGCGAGGTAGATTTATGAGCGCCGCCTGATTCCGAGACGCAAGTTATGTGAGGCCCCCACGTCATTATCCCTCAGGTAATCACGTGTGGTATATGGATTACTATTTGCCTAATCAGTAGAACACTGCTCCGGCAAATAATAAACCTTTACCAGAGTAGCGCAGCAGAACAATAATATAGATACTGACTTCTTTATTACATCAGTTGCCACAGGGCTTAAAGTCTAGTTTTACAAAAGTAGATAACAAAAGTATGATTAGTACCCCAGGGCACTCTCGCCCGCTCCGCTGGGTCTTCTACTCATCCCAGCCAAAGTATACGGGGTCCACCTTGTCAGGCTCCTCGCTGTCGTCATCCTCCTCTCCGGTTTGTTTTGCGGAACCTGTCCCCTCCTCATCCTGGTCGTAAAGCCTCCTCGAGTGGAACGGGGTCTAACAAAGGAATTTTAATAGCAAGGGTGAGTACCACAGTACTCAGCAAGCATAGCATTAGTAAGGTAGCACTGTATGCCTCTCATGTCCTTGATCCATATTCTAGTCTTTCTATTCCAAAAATACTCCTACTCAAAATAACTGGCATCTTTTAATTAACAAAACAACCTCTACTTTTCACCCGGTAAGGTACGATCTCTAGCGATCACCGTAGTCCACAATCCAGTGAACTGGCATGAATTCATGATTTTATTAGCACTGCGCAGGCTTTGTACCACTTTACCCAAAATTACTTTGAACCGTCTGAGCTAGGTTCTCCACATTGCCTTAGGCGTGGAATCAGGCTCAAAGCACATAACCTTTCTCCGGTTACGTTACTCCATCTACCAGCCCATCTATTTTCCATCGGTGTACCAAGTCGCTCGCTTGGGCTCCATCGATTTCCAATAGTGTTGGTTGGACCGGCTCCCGGCCCAACACTCTACCTCAATACTCTCCCAATGTGGTGGACTGGTTAACGTAACAGGATACTAATTTCCACCCATCCGAGATGGGAGATTGGTTGGCACGATATTTACGGTTCCTGATCCGAGTAAAACTTGAAGTCCTTACATTATAGCCATATGTAAAGATGTCCGCCTAGCCATTCTGCATCCTTGCCCTGAACCCCTTTACCCACCTCATGTATTTACACAAATATAAATATAAATATTTACATCTACTGGTGGACTCGCTGCTCTTCTCAGCGGTACCACGGCTACTAGCTCTCATCTTGCTCAATCGTACTCTGTCTCTTTCTTTTTCTCCTCTTTTCTCTTTTCTTTTCTTTAATTTCTTACCTAGTATCTTTACTCATGCAATTATCTTCTTTGTTCAAAAATAATTTTTCATGCATTTAAATATACATAGAGCAATTATTCAGAAAATATTGCACATGTTGACATAACTAGGTGCATGATCAAAGTAAAGCTTGCCTGAGTCGTAGTGTGAACTGGAATCAATAAAAAGGGGTTTTGCTTCCTTGACACGCGTCAGCTCGGGCTCTGCAAAGCCGAAACTAGACTTAATAAAATAGGTATTTACTATAGTAATAGTTTTAAAAAATTTATTTCTCTACTCTAAACATACATGTACACATATACACGTATATACATATATATATACACACATGTATATATATATATATATATATATATATATATATATATGCATACACACGACTATATATATCTATATATATGCGTTCTCACACATATATATACATATATATACAACTTTACCATTCAAGAATTTAATTACTGAAATTTCATTAACTAAATTGAAATGCTTCTTGAAATAATTTGATTTGCAAGCATGAGAGAAATCTTGATAAATAGCATAACATAGGAATATCAGAAATAGAGCCACTGCTCCCCAATCTCTTCTGGCCCATGGCCCTCTGCGCTGGAGCGGCCCAACCGGCCCACCGCACCCTTGCCCTATTTCTCGACGCACCTCCCTCTGCCTCCTCACTCCTACGCCGCCTCCTACCTTCTTGCTTCCCTCTCTCTACTCTCCTACCTGTGCCTCCCCTCTCCGCCGAGGCTACTCCCGCCGCCTGCCCTGGCTCCCCTCTGCGCCGCTGCTCGGCCCTCCTGCCTCCGAGCTCCCTCTCCCCTCTCCTCTCTCCTCTCTCCTCTCTCCTCCCTCCTCTCTCCTCTTTCTGGTACCTGCGCCCCTTGGCACTGCTCTCTCTCTCTCGGCTCCCTCCCTGCTCCCTCACTTCTCTCCCCTGCGCGCCGCTCTCTCTCTCTCGGCTCCCTCTCTGCTCCCTCACTTCTCTCCCCTGCGCGCCGCCCCTACTCCTACCGGCCTACCCCCTCTCAGCTCTCCCTCTCTCTCTACCGAACTCCCTCTCTCTCTTGGCGGCTCGGATCCGAGCGGATCTGGCCCCTGGCTTACTCCCCTACACTGCGACAGTTGCTGCGGCCTCGGTTTCAACAGGGAGTTTAACTGCTGCTTGACTGCTATTTTCTCTAATTTACTATTTGAGAGTTGGACAGGGGAAAGGTGGTGGGGGACCTACTTGTTGCCGGGCTAGAAAAGGAAGGGTTGGGGTGGAAGGATCCTTTCACGTGGTTGCTATCGCGGGGAGGTCGTTGTTGCGGATCCTTGTCGGGGTCGGTTGGATGTGGTGGTCCCCTGATGCTCCTCTTGCTTGTGGTGTTGTCGGCTTTACTTCCCGTGGCTGCTTGACATCACCCCACCGTGGCTCCCTCTGGTTTCTTGTGGTGATGACGACGTTGAGGGTGACCTTTTCTTCTTCTTGCAGCTACGGCTCCGATCCTTACCTATAGACCTCCAGCTGGGGATGCATCTTGGGAGGAGGCTTGGGAATGTGGGGATGCTGGTGTAGTGTTGCTTGCTGTCTTTGGCTCTGGGAGTCTCTCGTGGCTGTGTTTGGTGTTGCTTGTGGATGCACAGGGAAGTGCCAAGGGAGGTGAACTGGGGAGAAGGGAGGTTGTATTCGGCCTCTCTCCCCCTGGGTTGGTCTTGCATGGTTGCAGCTGGCTTATCCTTGTGCTTATCTCCTTCTGTGTCTTGAGTTCCTGTGCTGAGTATCCTTCGGTCTGAAGGTAGGCTTGGTTACTGTTGCTATAGTGGGCTGGAAATGAGAAATAAATGTGGGCTTTTGGGGGCTGGACTTTTATGAATAGCAGTGGGCTCTGTGGCTTGGGAATGATTGTCTTTATTGCTTCCGCGGGTTGAAAATGAAAGGGGCTGGAATGAATGTGTGCTTGCCGGTTTTTGGGCTGAGGTAAGTTTGTGGGCTTCTCTTTTCAATTGCCGGATGATGATACCCACAGAGACGAGAGGTGCCGACCGGCCCGGGACGGTCTGGGAAGTCTCTGAGACAGTCTCGCACTGGCCCTCGCAGCCCAGGGGCAGTTGACGGCAATCCACTTCTTCATTCTTTTTATTCTCCCTTGGATTGCCAACTAATTAACTTTCTAATTGCTAAGAAAGAAATAGGATTAGTTTGGGTACTAATGGCCGTCTAATTGCAGGCAAAGGATGAAAGGCGCCACTCGGCTCGCTCCCCGAAACTACAAAGATACACCATTCCTACCTCCTTTTTGAAAATTATTTTTGTACATACTTTGTAATCAATATACTTGATGCAATTGCAAATATGGAATTCAATTGTAAACTTGTTTGTAAATATTTTTATGCAATGCATTGCAATATGTAATTTCATTTTGTATTTGAAATTGTAATATAGTTTGATAATTAAAATGCTATGCACTCATGTAGTTTTAATTTGTACCCAAAATTGCAATGGAATTGATGTGATGAATGACTACAATGATTAAATACTTAAATCAATAATTACTACTGCAGCTTACTTAATCAGGGTATTAGGGTTAGGGTTCTTTCAAGTTACAAGTCCAAGTTCGTACGTGCAGAGGAGTTAGCGAGTGCTGACTGCTGAGAATAAACGTGGAGTTAACCAGTGGGAAAGGGCCACATGGATTATCTTAGATGCAAAATTAGACGAGCCGATGTTAACAAGTTTTAATTCAGTAGAATTTCGATTTGTCACAACTCATCATCGAAGCATGTTTTGTTTGCTATTTTCATTGTAGCACTAGTACTTTAAAAGTCGAGAAGGTTGTAGCTTGCTTCGTGCTACCTATATATGCTCTCACTTCACGAAAAAGGATCTAAATGGTCATAAAAATTTCTGAAAAAGTTATCACCGCTGGCACAAAACCTACCTATGATGTATACCACTGCCACAGCCGGTTGGATCATGGATCATGATGCGGTTACAACAGTGAGAAAATGTGACTTATGGATAGGCAACTTGTAGCAAATTAATTCCGTGTTATCATTATATTAGTAAAGTCATAACAAATCTATTAAATGGATTAAACAAATTATTTACTCCAAAAAATGAAACAATTAATTAACTGATCGCAGGCTAACTAAGCAAACTATGGTTACGTGGCTCACTTTAATTAGACGACTCTATGTAATTTAGCCTGCGTGAGCCTTGATCACAACTCAAACTGCCGCGGCCGCCTCCATTCCACGAAATCCACGGCCAGATCGAGACGCCGCCGTCTCCACTAGCTGCAGACCACACCACTCCGCCTCTGTGCCGGCACCGGCGGCCACGACTACCTCCTTTGCCGCCTTTCCTAGCCCCTCCTCGTTCCTGCCGCCATGGGCCATCTTTCCACCCTGAAACATCTCGACGGCACTCGCGGCGGGCCCGAAGACGTCCACCTGCCACGAGGCGCGCTCCGCGCTGGCGTCCTTCACCTTGCGGACCTTCAGCGTGAGAACCATGGTGACGTCGAGGCGGCGGAGGCTCCAGCCGGGGATGTCGCGGAGCCGGTGGATCTTCTGCAGCTGGCTGCACGCCAGCCTGCACGTGTTCGCCTTGATCTCGTCGACGGCCTCTGCGAGGAGCCGCGCGCGCAGCTCGTCGTCTCCGTCCAGCGTCCCCGCGTCCTCCAGCCGGAAGTAGGTGTCCATCTCCGGCACGCCTATGGACCTCCGGATCCCCCGGCAGTAGTCCGCGTCCGCCCGGAAGAGTTCCCGTACCTCGCCGACGAGCCCTTGCTCCACCATGCAGTCAACGCGGTTGCAAACGTACCGGTGCAACACCGGCAGGTCGGCGTCCACCCAGAGGAAGCAGCAGTCGTAGCGCCGGCGGAAGCCCGGCTCGCCGTCCAGCAGCGCCTCGAGGTACCTGTTCGACCCGCCGGCGATGATCGGCAACCGGCCCCTCGCGATGACAGACTCCACGGCGCGCGTGGCGTCGCGGCGGAAGTCGGCTGCGGTGTAGTCAGCGTCGGGGTGCACCCCGCCGATGAGGTGGTGGGGCACGCCAGCGCTCTCGTCGGCGGTGACCTTGTTGGTGACGATTTCAAGGCCATCGTAGACCTGGATCTTGTCGGAGTTGACGACCTCGCCGCCGAACCGCAGCGCGAGGTCGATGGCCAGCTTGGACTTGCCGGTAGCCGTGGCGCCCATCACCACCACCACCTTGCCCTTGCCGCCGCTCGCTCTCGCACTAACGCCCTCCATGCATGCACAAGCCTCGGTGATACCTTTACTCGCTGCGTGCATGAAAGATGAAACGTTGAGATGCATAAACTAACGTGATACGCCTTTCTTCCATTTATAGCCTGAAGATTGTAGCTGCTAACTGTAACTGTCGTGAGAAGCTCTGCATCGCGTCGCGCGTGTGTTTTTTCTGATTGTTTTTCGTCACTCACTACGTTTGTTTAACAGTTGATTAATTCATCGGTGGAATAATCTCTACACCTACCTCGGACTTCAACTCACCACCTCTACTACCTAGGCTCAATGGTAACGTCGGGAGTGGGATCTGAACACTGGTCTTGATCAAAAACCTGACACGCTGACGATTAGAACGGTACAACTGGCATGAAAAACCTGACCCGTTGGGAATGTGTCAACTGTGACGTACGTTGGTTGGGTGTTTGCATTGTCTCCCAAATTGGTGAGCTACGACTGGGCTGCCGGTTGCCGGGAAACTTCGCTAGTCATTGAGAAATTATACTGGAGAAGATGATATTTGTTGCAGGGAGAATACTAGGTTGTTGCAGGGAGAATATGCATTGCAAATTGTCGTGTGTACTACATGGCCATATTTTTTTTTTAGAGGTACATGTTCGTATATAGGCCGGTTCCATCCGGCTTTTTGGGCAACTTCTGGTTTCTTGGCTGAGAAGCCAAAAGCCAAATCGAACAGATCAACTTTTGCACTGGCTTTTGAAAGCGGTTTCTTTGCCCGGCTTTTATCCCTACCCTCTCCCCAACATCACGTCAATCTAGCTCCAATCCACCCGCTTTTATCTGCTAGCTGTGTGGTTTCCTACCCCATCATTACTGCGCCTTGGAGAGTTGGCACTCCGTCGGATCTGGCTGCTGCCTCTCCTTTGGGCCTTCCCCCTAGCCAGATCCACCCTGATCTAGCTCAAGCTCGGCTGCCAGTCAACCACTCTTGCTATTCCCCCTCCTCCACGTCCTTCAAGTTTTGTGTGTCGCTCGGCGTGTACTTCAAACTAGCGCCTCCAACCGCCTCCGAATCCCCATCTGGGTGTGCCTCCTCTGTCAAATCTACATCGGCCATGGTCTCCAACTCTGTGTTGTCCTCGGTTGCCACCTCCACCCCCACGTCAAACTGTGCATCCAACCTTCCACCACTGTCAGATGCCGCCTCCCTAGCCGTGTGTGTCTCTGTTGCGCATTGACTCCCCTGGCATCGCTAAGGCAGTCTCCCCCGCTGTCGCTAAGACCATTGTGAACACCGCCAATTCAAGCCATACATGGCCCCGAGCAAATTGGCTCAATGCAACTCAACGTGATTATTAAATCAGCAAAAGGCTAAAAGCCCCAGTCCAAAAGAACACTACGGCTTCTACTTTTGTTGATACTATTCATCAATCATAGCCATAAGCCGATCAACCGTAGTCCCAAAAGAACAGGTCCATAGATGGGAACGCAAATGGTAGGGATCTAGTTGAGAACTAGGATTGAATGGATGGGCCTGTTGCCACTCAAGTAGTGTTTAGTCGCGGTTCTGGAGTTTTAGCTGTCTAGGAGCTAGGTCCTTGCATGGTTGGCCCATGTTCTGGGTCATGGACACAAGCGGCATAATATTAAGTTGTATATATGGAGTAATACATACAGCTTCATGTCATATTGTAATTGAGGACCACTAATGATTAGTATTTAATTCTATTTTATTTTCAAGAAAATATTTTTGACAATAAAAGAAAAGTAATATTTTTAATTAAGATAATAAATAAATAGATCGAGTATTTATGCAAGACATATTTGTAGTGCAAACTCTTTACAATATACTATCATGCATGCTAACCATTTGATTGTGGCTTCAAATCTAGTAAAAATTTTTGCAAAAGACATAATGAATATAATCCTCAATACAATATATCATCCTTTAAAATTTCAAGTCCAAAACTCCAAACTCAATGCCAAGAGATACAAGTAGGCTAGCTTTACTGTGAATTAATATAGCGGCCTTTGTTTTCCCAGTGCCTCCGCGGGGGAAGGCTTTTTTTCCTTTTCTTCTTTATTTATGAATTGTTAGAAATTTATTTGTTTTCCCTCAACACCAATGGATTTTGGATTTGAAATTATATATGGGTGGTATTACATATTTAGGAGTACCACTCTTTTATAATTTATTTAGTGTATGCTCTTACTAAAATGTTAAGCAGGATAGCATCCGATAGAGAGGATTTGCATCAAGTATACAAGTCCATATAATATTTGAAAAAAAAACTACTGAATGCGTAACAACCATGGTTTGTTATCCTCTAACCAAATAGCCCACATGATTTTAGTGATGTTTGGTCTATTGAGAGTAGTTTTTTTCCCTAGGTTTTGTGATATTGTATGCACAACACATTAACTTAATTATGTGCCACCTAAAATAGACATATATAATACGCCTCCGATAACATTTATTTATAAATAGATTTAAATGTTATTGCCCTATTTTTGTTGTCAGCATGCATGCTAGGTAGCACATCAAAATCATGTAGTAGCTGGTGCATTAACATCGAAAATGATGCGACGCAACGCAGAAGAGTCAATACACTTAGCGGAACAAACCAAAGCTGAGGGGACAATATTCAACCTACAAAAAGTATGCATTGCATGCCTGCACGGCTTGGGCAAAAGTTTTCTCAGAAAAATTTCTACACTTCTAGATTTCATATATAGCTCAAAAAAGTCACATGGACCCGTGTCCTGAATGACCATAATTAACAGGAAGCTAGCAGTCTAATGTAAAAACATATATGCATACATCTCTAATGCTTTAGTTGTTTCTATCTCTCAAATTAATGCCCTGACTAACTCTTCGTAGCTGAAAAAGGGGAAATACATAGGTAAAAAGACACAACGAAAATTCCAAATATGTAAATTGGGAGAATAATGAAATCCTTTGACTCACCTGGTACAAATGAGTGATGGAGAGTGATCTACTAAGTAGCTAGTTTGGTTTGGTTGCCCCCTGATCTATTGTGCTTCTGGCAGGAAAGAATGGCACTACTCCCCTTTTTATGGACCATGACATGCTGTTTTGCACCATCCACTAGCTCTTTGCAAAAAAAAAAAAAAAAAAAGCAACACAAATAGTAACTCAAGCAGATCGTGCTTACACTTGACAAGAATACGTGTCAAATTTAATAAACGGATTGGAGCCCTTCTTTGAAGTCGGAACCGGATGCTGACACTTTGGTCTAATGTTAAGTTGGGCCACCTTATCGGTGACGTAGAAATGGGAAAATCTTGGGCAGTTGGAGATCACGGGGTCAAATGAACTTTGCATGAGAAAGCCACCGTCGTTTGTATGTTGGGATAAAGGGTATAAGAAAGACAGACTATGCATACTAATACTACATTAAACAAAACTTTTATGAATACTCACTGACGACCAGATTTCCTCGGTTAAGCCTGCTTGTCAGTGATTTTTGATCCGTAAAAATACCGTAAGGACTACTATTCGTACACTATTGTGGGGATGGCCTCCACCTACATCCATTCAGCCTACTAGGCCAAAAGGCCAAATAAGACGTGTAAAAGACATGTATACCCTCGGAATAATACACCGGGATAGGGGTGTTATTGTAATGGGGCAAGTGGCCATGTATATATACTTCTTTAGGTTAACAAGGAAGCTGAGGATATAGGTCATTTTCTTACACACTTGGTTAGTCTCCAAGTTTACTGTTTAGCCCGTAGTCACAACAGTTGGCGCCGTCCGTGGGGATGATGAGTAAGCTGCGAACTTGGGGAAACCAATGGTGCCCAAGAAAGCGACGACAACAACCAAGCGGAAAAGAAGCGCACTAGCAATGACTGACGAGGCCAGGGCGCAGGGGCCAATGATCGAGGGCCCGCTCCCCTCGTGGCAACAGCACCTAGCCGTCATAGGCAGTGAGCGGTCAGCATCGACAAGGGGAACCGATTTGGACGGCAACGTCGACATGGCTGTCAGTCGCGACCCTAACGTTCATGCCGATGCGACAGTAGGCATTAGCGCCCACGTCGGCACATTCGTCGACCCCGATGCCGCCATCGACCCCGACCCCCGCACCAACATGACAATCAACCATGGTGCCCGTGCCAGCATGACGGCCCTCCTTGACGCTAGGGCTGGCATGTCCGTCAACCAAGATGTTCGCGCAAGCTCGATGATCAGCTTCGATGCCCGCGCCGACGTGTCTGTCGGCTTCGACGGTCGTTCCGACCCCATCGTTAGCAGTCCTCCCCACCATACCAGCACGTCTACCAACTCCGGAGCCTAAGCTATTATCGTCAACAACCTCGCAACAAGTATCCCCGTGCCAGTAAAGCCCGCTGCACGTACAGCGGAGGGTGCTTTGGTGGCGGTCCTCGGCATGCTGCAACGTGAGCTGACAGACCTTCAGGGCGCCATGCGAGAGATACAAGAGGCTCAGGGTCAACAAACGCCCCCGCCAATGATGAGGTCACAGCAAAGCGAGCGGACAACCGCAAAGCCCCTACTCCTGCCCGCACTATACTTCGAAGTGTGGACCCGTAGCCTCTGGTCCTCGGCACGCTGCAACGCAAGCTAGCAGAACTTCGGGGTGCCATGCGAGAGATACAAGAGGCTTGGAGTCAGCAAATGCCCATAGCTATGTAGCGGAGGTGGCGGCTGAGCGAGCGGATAGCCGCGAAGCCCCTACTCCCGCCCATGCTACACTCCAATGTGTGGACCCAGAGTCTCCACTCTCCGCTAGCCTGCAGTAGGCTATGTGCCTAGAGGATTTCAAATTCCCTACCATTGAACCACACAAGGGTGATACAGACCCTCGAAAGTTTGTCCGTGTGTACAAAACAGCCATCAAAGCGGCCGGCGGGGACGACTCCACCAAAGTGAAGGGATTGCCGCTCGCCCTTTAGGGGATAGCGCTCTCCTGGTTTTTCACCATTACGCCAAACTCCATATAAGTGCAGGAGCAGATCCAGGACCGTGTGTATAACAATTTTCAGGGCAACTACGTCAAGCGAGTCGATGCAGACCAACTCTTCGCCATCAAGCAAAGCCCACCAAAACAGTTGCCAAGCTCTTCAACAAGATGGAAGAGTATACGAGGACTGAAGAGGATGCGCAGCGATGTCCAGGTGACATCTCCAAGCCGAAGCAACCGCACGACTCTTCGAAAGAGGGCTCCGACCATAAGCAGTGGAGGGGTTAACGGCCCAAGTATGTCCTTGACATTGAGGGCGGCGGCGACACCAGCAATACTTCAACCAACCGTGGGCGTGGCAGGAGGGGCTGTGGCCACAGAAGGGGTTGCACCCATGATGACAGGGAGCATGGCCGAGAAGAAGTGCGACAGCATGGGCTGTGGTGCGAAGTGCATGGCTAAGGCGACCACCTCACGTGGCACTGCACAACCATCACGACCCTCCGTGAAAGCATTATCAGGGACAAAACCCTCGAAGGAAGAACCCTAGGACAGCCAGCTATTACAATCTACCCCCACCCCCGTGCGCGCGCAACGTATACATGCCCAAGACAGCGGATTGTGTCACGTAATCAACATCATCACAGGGGTTCATCATTAGAATTCTCATATGAATGATAGTGGAAGGTGTACACTAGTCGGTTACATCATGTCACTGCATACCCCGCCCAGATGTCTCCGACATGGGTGCAGGTCAGCATCACTTTTACAATGACCGATGCGATGGGGGTCGACTTCCCCCACAGGACCCCTTGGTGATTTAGGCCACATTGCGGGATGCAACATAAAGCGCATTCTGGTTGACAGGGGCAACCCCGTGGACATCCTGTTCGCTGGTGCATTTGACCAAATGGGCACCCCCCGGAGCAGACTCCAACCCCTAGGTATCCCACTCCAGGGCTTCAGAGGCCAATCCCTACGCACTCTAGGCCAGGTGCAACTCTAGATGTCCTTCAGGCAAGGCGGCCAAGCCCGAAGTGAAGAAATAACCTTCGATGTGTCAATCTTTAGTATCCATACAATGCCATCCTTGGGAGGGTAACGCTTAACACCTTTGGGGCGGTCCTGCATCATAACTTCCTATGTATGAAGCTTCCGGGACCTCAGGGGGCAATTACCGTGTTCGAAGACCAGAAGCTCGCTCACAGCATAGAGCTCGATGCGTGAGGACCCCTCCGTAAAATGCATGCAGTCAGCGAGACCCTCACCACACCTACACCCTCTTCGTTGTCAGCCCTAGGGTGGATGCCCAAGCCCAAGCTGGACAGCGAGGTCAAGATGGTTCCCCTACACGGCACGGACGCCTCTTGGAAAGTCTCCATCGGTGAAGGCCTCACCTTGGTAGCCGAGTAGGAACTTCTCTTGGTCCTTCGTACTAACGCAGACATCTTCACGTGGTCATCAGCCGACATCATGGGAGTAGGCTGCTCCATCATTGAACATCGTCTCGTTGTGCGCCCTGACGCCAAACCGATCAAGCAAAAACTCATACGCATGTCTCTCGAGCGCCAACAGGCCGCCAAGATGAAGGTTGCCAAGTTGTTACAATTTGGTGTCATTCGTGAGGTGCACCATCTAGAGTGGCTCGCCAACCCGGTGTTGGTCAAGAAGGCCAACAGCACGTGATGCATGTGTGTTGATTTCACAAATCTTAATAAGGCATGTCCAAAGGACAATTATCCTCTCCCATGAATCGACCAACTAGTGGATGCCATAGTAGGCTGTGAGCTGATGAGCTTTTTGGATGCTTACTCTGGCTATCACCAAATTCATATGGCCATGGAAGGTAAGTTAAAGACGAGCTTCATAATCCCAGGAGGAACATATTACTTTACCAAGATGCCCTTCAACCTAAAAATGTGGGGACCACATTCACCCGTATTGTTGCCCTCGCCCTTGCCGTCTAGTTAGGCAGGAACATTGAGGCATACGTTGACGATGTGGTGGTCTAAAGTAAGCAAGCAGGGTCTCATGGCGAAGACCTCCAAGAAACTTTCAGCAACCTTTGACGGGATGGCATCAAGCTCAATCTAGACAAATGCATCTTAGGGGTGCAAGTGGGGAAATTGCTTGGATTTTTGGCGTCTGGGTAAGGTATACAAGTGAACCCCAAAAAAGTTGACGTAATCCTCTCCATGGAGCCACCCAAGACGACAAGAGAGGGGTCCATTCAGTGGCCCGTCTACTTCGTATCAAAGGCCCTTCAAGGAGCTAAGACGTGATACACCAAGCTGGAGAAAGTAGCTTACACACTCCTCATGGCTTCGTGCAAGCTCTAGCACTACTTTCTGGCGCATCTGATCATATTGCCCTTGTCATTCCCACTAGCAGAGATGCTATAGAACAAGGAGGCTATAGGTTGTATCGGCAAATGGGCATTCGAACTGGCACCTTTCTTCTTGACCTACACTTCCAGCACGGCAATTAAATCGCAAATCCTGGCAAACTTCATCGCGAAGTGGACCCCGTCGGCCCACCACAGCCTCAGCCACCCACGGAGCCGGTCTGGAGCCTCCACACCAATGGAGCCTATGGGGCCTCCAGCGAAGGAGTTGGTGTGGTTATCACTACACCCGAGGGTCACCAACTGTTCTACCCCATGCGCCTTGACTTCCCTGTGACCAACAACATCACTGAGTATGAGCCCTCTTATTTGGCCTCGGAAAGCTCAAGGCCCTCGGCGCTTGGATGGTCTTGGTGCACACCGACTCACGACTGCTAGCAAGGTATGTCAACAAGTCCTACCAAGCCAAGTATGTTAACCTCACTAAGTATCTAGCCGTTGTACGAGCGCGAGAGCATCACTTTTTGGGCATCACGGTCAAGACCATTCCAAGAGCGGTCAATGAGGACGTTGATGCACTCGCCAAGATTGTGAGCCAACAACTCTAGCCACCCACGGGGGCATTTGTCGAGACCCTCACCACCGCAACCATTCAACATGACTAGCACAACCCTGCCATGATTCACCAAATTACTAGTGAAGGCAATTGGCGGGAGCTGATCTGCGCGTTCCTATAGGGGACATGCGAACCAGATGACCCCCTCCAGCTGTGGTGGTTATAGCATTGAGCGAGGACCTTTGACATCATCGATGGCATCCTCTACAAGCAAGGAGTGTGTGCCCTACTCCTCCGATGTCTCTCACACCTCGAAGGGTAGCAACTCCTCGTCAACGTTCACGCAGGGCTTTGTGGTCCCACATTGCTCGGAGGGCCCTCAACGATAAAGCATTCAGGCAAGGGTTCTACTGGCCCACTACGGCCTCTGAGGCCCACGACCTCATCAAGAGGTGTCAGGGCAGCCAGTGGATGGAGAGGATGGTTCACAAACCACCTACACAGCTCCAACCCATCCCACTGGTCTGGCCACTGGCGTGATAGGGACTCGATTTCATCAGTCCGCTACCACACGCCCTGGGGGACCTGCAATTTGTTGTGGTCACCCATGAGTACTTCTCCAAGTGGCCTGAGGTGATTGCTCTACCCAAGGTAACCTCAGCAGCGGTGCATGCATCCTTTGGCAGAACGTAATCTGCCGTTTCGGGGTCTCAAGGGAGATCACCATCGACAATAGCCTCCAATTTGACTTTGTAGCCTTTAGAGCGTTCTGTGAGCACATGGACATCAAACTCTACTATGCCTCTGTCAGACACCCATAGTCCAATGGAGCAATCAAGCAAGCCAATGACACCATATCTACAGGTGTCAAGAAGCACCTTGTTGTCCCCTGAAAGGCCAATGGCCGCTTGAGTTGCCAAGTGTGCTCTGGTCTATCCGCACCATGGCAACGCACCCTATGGGGTTCACGTCATTCAAGCTCCTTTTCAGAGATGAGGAGGTGACGCTAGAGGAAATCAAGGCCAAATCGAGGAGGGTCCTCGCTCCAACTGTAGCAGACAAGCGAGCCGTCTCGTTGGACCTCCTAGATGGTGTGTGAATTAAAGCAACCGAGCGTGTCTCCATGTGTATGTGAGCGACGATGTAGTCCTACAACAAGCACATCTAGCGGCGTGATTTCAAGGTGGGGAACCTCATCTTGTGGAAGGTGTTGCATGCCGCAACAGTTGGCAAGCTCGAGTCCAAGTGGGAAAGCCCCTACCTCATAATGGCAGCCCTCCGACCGGGGGCTTATCGCCTCGCAACCCTCGAAGGCCATGACCTGAAGCACACCTAGAACTCGGACTGCGTGTGTCAGTACTATGCATAGTAGGGCCACAACATCTATGTCATGTACTGCATGCTTGCGCACCTGTAATAGCTTTACCCACACGAACGGGATTGTATAAATAAAGCCTCATTTCTAGGTGCCAACCGTTGTCCCCAGCCACTACATGTGCACTCTACAAAGTATAAATAAGATGCGTGGAGTCCACGGCCTCTACGTACAATCTGCGGAGTAAAGCATCGGGAACTTAGCCGTCTCGGGTAACTCGACGGAGTATAAATAAGATGCGCGGAGTCCACAGCCTCCGCGCGCACTCCGTGGAGTATAAAGTGCCGGGAACTTAGACGTCTCAGCCAACTCTATGAAGTATAAACATGAATGGTTGTGCAGAGTCCATGGTCTTTGCGTGAGTGCAATGAATGGTTCACAGTGTGTTTTCAGGCTTTGTCCCACTGCTGACTTCGTCGATGCCCGTCCGAAGGGTGGGGGATGGAGCATGCTATTTTAGGCTTTGTCCCACCGTTGACTTCATTAACACCCATCCGAAGGGTGGGGGTGGAGCACACTTTTTCAGGCTTCGTCCTACCGTCGACTTCATCGACACCCGTCCGAAGGGTGGAGGACAGAGTGCGCTTTTTTAGCTTTCATCCTGCCACCGACTTCATCAATGCCTATCCAAAGGGTGGAGGATAGAGCGTGCTTTTTCAGCCTTCATCCCATCACCGACTTCATTGACAACCGTCTGAAGGGTGGAGGACAAAGTGTACTCTTTCAGCCTTCGTCCTACCGTTGACTTCACTTCATCGACGGCCGTTTGAAGGGTGGGGGACGGAGCATGCTTTTTCAGCCTTCATCCCACCACCAACTTCGTCAATGCCTGTCCGAAGGATGGGGAACAGAGCGCGTTTTTCAGCCTTCATCCCACCACTGACTTCGTCAACGCCCGTCCGAATGGTGGGGGACGAAGTGTGCTTTTTCATCCTTTTTCCCGCCATCGACTTCATCGACGTCCATCCAATGGTAGGGGACAGAGCTTGCTTTTTCAGGCTTCATCCTTCCACCAAATTTGTCGACGTCCGTTTGAAGGGTGGGGGACAGAGCGCGCTTTTTCAGGCTTTCACGACCGAATATGCTGAAGTCCACCCAAAGGGCTGTGTGGACGTGCAGGATGTACTCAGCATACCTATGCACGCCCATCTTCAGCTTATGACTATATGCGAGCCATTCTACTCGTCAACACTAAGAAGTGACTTGTGATGGCCCGAGGTCCCGCTACTTTGCTGTGTGTGATGGCATGATTGCCTTTGCGATTAACGTCCTACTCTCCCAAACCCGAGGAGCAGAGGGGGGTAGCCATATCACATAACACTTCAAACAATTGCTTTTATTAATTATTGCAACTGTACAGTGTTCCGTACCCAAAATAACAGAGGAAAAGTGCTCCTCTTACACTAATCCCTATCCGAAGGTTATACCTTTATGTACTCTTGGACTGAGGTGTCACTCCTAGTGGGCCGCTCCGTCCAGAACCACAATGACTCCTCCGCCCATCCCCAATGTTGCAGTCGACGTTGGACATGGTAGTTCAGAATGAGGAGGCGGTTACATCACCTGGACTCCCAGTGCCGTATATACAGAGGTGTGGATGGCCACACACATGCTACACAAGAGGGCGGAAGGCCTCAGCATCACACCTGCTGATCGGCTGGGACGTTCATCACAGGCTCGTTGTCTTCATTCTATTGGGGCAACTCACCCAGCCAAGTCCCGAGGTCCACCTTCATGCCCAGAGTACACCTCATAGCGACCTTTGCCATGGCTTCGCCAATGTACTCCCAAATCCGGTGGCGGAAGGTGCAGACGGGCCAACGTACAGTGTGGAATGCCTCGGACATTGTCTTGCTCCGCTCTAGCAAGTCCAAGCGGGGATTGGCTAGTTCGCCCACGTGTAAGCATCCCCAAAGGTGAAGTAGGTCGAGAAGCATCTGGCTGGTCACAAGCGAGCAATGATTTCCATATGTGCGCATGGCATTTAGAGCCAGTGACGAAGCCTCCCCAATCCTCCGAAGGCTACATAGTAGGTCCTCTGGTCCATGCGACTGAGGAAGGACTATGACCGCGAGGTCAGCTAGAGTATTCTCCAGTGACTCTAGCGACCTCTATGAGGACAAGGAGGCATCGCCTAGCATGCGGTCCCTCACCACTACTTCCGAGGTCAACTGGCCCTTCTCCCCTTCCAACTCAGAGATTTGCTGCAATAGCCCATCAAACTCCTCGGCGGTCGCCCGCCAGGCTAGCTCCACCAATGCACGCACATCGACGATGGCCTTCCTATCCTCCATCTCCAAGAAGAGGATGTGCTCGTCCTTCATCGCTGCGGCAGCAACCGCCTCCTCGATGGAACTGCTGGCTGATACGACCTTCACCTCCGCGGCAGCCAACCGCTCCTACAAACTGTTTCGCTCTTGATACCTCGCCACCTGGACAGCAAGAGCAAAAGCAAGGACCTGCATGCCATGCCGGTCTCAACAAACAAACCAGTAACATTATCAGCGTGTTGACTTACGCGTATCTTCATCTCCATGGCCTTGAGAGCGCTCTCCATGAGCTTCAGGCCACACGAAGCAAGCATGCGGCGGTCCAAGGCCACATATACATAGTTCGTGGCCCCCTAGAATGCCCTCAGTGCTTTCAGACGAGGCACGAAATATGCCACAGTGAGCCACCAAGACTCTGACCTGAGGGCCTCAGGGATGGTTGGACCCGCAGACACGTTTGTGGTGACAGCACCAGCCAGGCCGTGACCAGCTCTATCACTAGAGCCCTGTGCATGCCCCGAGGATCAAGGGCCCACTGATACCGAGGACCATGTTAGGGAGAAAATTGAGGAAAGCCTCACAAAGTCATGAGAGGAGAATGAGTTAGTCATACCTTCGGCTCGACTGGGAGAGGCCGGTCGGGAGGCGGTGGCACTGGCAGACTCCATAATTGGACTCGCAGAGGCAGCACCACCACCGTCGGCATTGAACCCTACTTCAGGACCACCAAGGTCCATGTCAAAGTCTGAATCCTCCACCAGGGCCGTCAACGCCACTTGGAAACCCAAGCCCACGGGTACGAGAGAAGATGCTCGAGCACGCTTCGCTGCTTTGGTCTCTGGGGACGCCTCGTGAATGGGTGAGGACGAAGCTACATCCTCTCAAGCACACTTTGGGGCTCGAGTGTCCAGAGACCCCTGGCAGACTGGGCTTTCTAGAGACACCTGGTGGATGGGCAACGATAGAGCTACACCCTCAAGGGCATTTGGGACATCGCGCCCCACAGTAGGCTCAAGGCCATCAACATCGTCGGCCCAAGGCCATCAACATCGTCGGCCCCATCACCAGGGACCTCTGTGGGGCTCACAACACCGACATCATCGATGCCACCTGCGAGATGCTCCAGCTCGGGCTCAAGGTCTAAGTTCACATAGTCAGCCGACTCTGAATCGGTACCTGCAACGGTCTTCTCAGGCTCAACTGATTTGTCCAGAGGAGGCACCGAGCGCAGCAGCTGTGCCGCGAGGGAAGAGCGAGCTCTTTGGCATGAGGGGGATGCATCTACCTTGTCACCCTCGTGGGCACAACCCATATAGCCTAAGGACCTCACCAATGAACATTGCCGTAGGAAAGCGGAGCCCAGCGTTGAAGTATGCGCCGAACACGACGGCCTCCGACTCCATCGGGTGGGGCTCGGTCTCACTGGCGGGGGGCAGATGGACCACCTCGTGACCCGAGATCTTCCCATCACGTACCAAAGATCGAATTAGATCTTCGGTCATCAAGCTTGGCCCCAGCACGTTTGTGCAGACACTATTCACCTCTTCGCCATATTCCACCGCTTGTTGGCTATCAATGAGTCACGCTCCTTCCAACTTGTACTCCACCTCCATTGCAGATGAGGTCCCACAGCCGGACGTGTCGCCGCGGCTAGATGAAGGGTTGGTGGCGTTGCGCCGAGAGCGTTGGCCATCGCCATGAGCCATCTCCGTGTGCAAGGAAGGACGACGGCGAGTGGCGCGCCTGTAGCCAAGGCACGGACAGCATGGTGGGAGCAACAGTGACAGCGGGGACAGTAGCTACAGCAAATGGCGGGGGCAATGGCACCGACCAGCGCACAAAGCAAGAGGAAGAAGAAGTGCAGTGGGAGCAGTGTCTCGCCGGGGGCGCCCGCTTTAAAGGCAAACGCCTTTTTTGGTCATCCCTTGGGAACCTACGCCATGAGACCAGATGGCGCACGACGCGTCCATCACAATGGCACACGTGCCATGCGCTACAGGAATATCGACCGCGGTCAACACAACGTATGGGCCAAATCCTTACTAGGCCGAAAGGACGGAGGGGGCCAAAAGACCTAGGTGATATAGTTTCGGCCCACTCAAGATAAAACCCTTTACCATAAGAGACTCCTATTGTGGTGATGACCCCCACCTACATCTATTCGGCCTATTAGGCCAAAAGGCCCAATAAGACATATAAAAGACATATGTATCCCCAGAATAGTATACCGGGATATGGGTGTTATTATAATAGGGCTTTGTGGCCATGTATATATACTTCCTTAGGTTAACAAGGGAGAGGATATAGCTTATTTCCTTACACACTCAATTAGTCCCCTAGTTTACTGTTTGGCCCATAGTAACAACATACACATATATAGAGCACCACTGGGAGAGTACTTTGTCGGTTTTGTTGCCTGAATAATTAAGCTAAGCACCAAAGTGGCTCCTAATGCAGTTATGATAATGATATATGACACTTGCATCGATATTCAATATACATATGTTAGTGAAGTTGAGATGAGAACATGTTCCATCATATGGGATGACATTCCATATGTGAAAAAGGCAGGGGCTTTCCAGCGTCCAGATTGCAAGAAAAAGAAAAAAACCGGGGGCAGCAACGTCGCAATCCTGGCACCGAAGTGATACACTCTCTGTGTAGCCATGTTTAGTTCGTTAATTGATGCTTTGTAGATTACAGCGAGGAGCTAGAACACAACGAGACGGTCGCTTTCTTTTTCTGGCCGACGTGCCTTTTTTTGGAAGGCAGGCTACTTAATGTGCCATGTATGTTCCTAATGTTACGTATGTGTGCCAGCTCTCTTGATGTCTACGTTTTTCTATTTTGGAGAGAGAAATTGATGATGTACGTGCTATGTCCGACGTTAGACAAGCTACAGGTATTTAAAACATACATAAGGATCACTTGTAGCACTAGTGTAGTGTAGAGGTTCACTCAGTGGCTTCGGTTATATCTTCTGGCTTTTTAATTATTTTTCTTTGCTTTTTAGGGTTTTTTTTGCTTTTTCTTTTTTCTCTTTATTACTTTGCATTGTATGTTATGATATAATATTTTTAAAAAATTTTAATTACTTAGAAAGACTAATAGCAGCTATAATACATTTTCAGCTGCTACAATGCAAAAAAAAACTCATAAGCAGCCACATTGAGCAGGGCTTCAGAGTCCATTTTCTTCTTGCCCCTTTTAAATTTTTGGAGTTTTTATTTTAGGACCTAATCGAAAGAAAATTTATTGTTTTTCCCTATACAAGCCATTTTTTAATTCTTATTGTAATCTTCCACCATTTTGGAGTTTTCGAATCTTCATCACTTTTGGAATCTCGACTATGTGGAAAGTTGGCATAAAGGCATAATGTATTCTATTATTCAAATAAAGAAAAAGTATTAGTTTACAGGATATCTAGAAAGAATACACTTATTTGATCCTAACTGTGTGGTCGTATTTCACGAGAACGGGGCATTTTCTAGAATGCTCATGAGTGTATCAGGAGCATGACATTTTAACGCTCCATTTAGCTATGGTTCGTTAGTAGTCTAGTATCAGTTGAGATTTCAAATAATATCTAATCATCAAAAGTTATGAATTCAAGATATAGTCCATTCATCAGCTGTAAAAAGATAAATATTATCATTCCAAGTGCAAGTTCAACCCATTTGAGACTTACACTAAAAAATTGGTATATTAATAGTATATCAGCATAATATCTTTGACATCTTTTTACTATTTGCTTTGGAATTGGTGGAGAATTGTTAGAAATAGGCCCATATGAGTGTGACCATTTTCTATAATTTCAAAGTAT
Organism: Melocanna baccifera; assembly: GCA_036346265.1. Taxonomy (NCBI): domain Eukaryota; kingdom Viridiplantae; phylum Streptophyta; class Magnoliopsida; order Poales; family Poaceae; genus Melocanna; species Melocanna baccifera. The sequence continues at coordinate 18,966,204 of CM070676.1, read as the reverse complement.
GTATAGTTTAATACCATATTGTTAAGGCAAGGTAAAGGAGACTAATTTATAAGATTGGATTCTTATTATTCCATAAAAGCTTAAGACACATGGCATGAGAGAACTTTGGCTAAACACACATGTGTGCATACACACGTGCATATTTATGTATTTTTGCGTGAAAAATCATATGACTTGTGACTTACGACACGCAACTATTTAATGAAGTGACACATCACTTGGTAGATCAAATCCATCTTATTTTTGCGGAACTGTGAATCTCTCCCTATGTTTGAATGCAAATTCAAGCTTCTAAATTAATTCGGTTAATGTGAATTCAAACATCTGAATTAATTCAGTTAATGGTGATTGCTACTGAATTAATTTGATATAATTGAATTAATAGCATCAGTTACTAGAAATATCTACAAAAGAGCTGAAGATGTTTAGGTAAGACTGTCTGAAATCCTTCTTCCTTTCTTTCTACTTTCTCCTCTTCTAATCCGTACTGGTGCGTTGTGCGACTGAACCTCACCGACCTTTCTTCTCAGTGTGCACTGAAAAGGAAGGAGAGTGGCTATCTCCGAGCTATTACCGCAAAGAGTACCTACACAAGGCGGCAATAAGGTTTCTAGGCAATGCAACACGCGTGACAGCTCCTGCTTTGCTTTATCTACGTTCTGCACTGCATCGAACTAGTAACATCCTATTCTTCATCAAGCCCAATGATAAGTCGTTCGTGCAATCGATCAATTTTATTATAATATTTTTCTTGTGTATTTCTTATATACAATGAATAGCCTGTTATTAGATTCGTTTGTTGTATCACTAGTTTTTTTACTATATTTATCTCTTAGTAAAATTTGAAATTAAAATATTACTTATATTTCCAACACTTCATCGGTTTTGTTGCCTAAATAATTAAGCTAATCACCAAAGTGGCTCCTAATGCGGTGATGATGATGATGGTGATAGTGGTACATGACATTTGCATCAATATTCAATATACATATGTCTGTGAATTTGAGATGAGAACATGTTCGATCATATGGGCTAACATTCCATATGTGAAAAAGGCACGGGCTTTCCCACCTCCAGACTGCAAGAAGAAATGAAAACCGTGGGCAGCAACGGGTGGCTCTCAGCACCGACGACGACCGTCCGCCGGAGCTAGCTTTCTTTCTTGCCGGTGTCGGCCGGCTTCCTCACCATGACCGACTGCAACTTACTAAAGAAACATTAAAAAAAATGCTCCGACATTCTCTTGTCAATTGCTAGTGCTATTTCTATTCTTTGTTGCAGTTAGGATATACCTGAGACGTGTTGACTGTGTTGCATATGTAGTCGCAATCCTGGCACCGAAGTGATACATTCTCTGTGTAGCCATGTTTAGTTCGTTAATTGATGCTTTGTAGATTACAGCGAGGAGCTAGAACACAACAAGACGGTCACTTTCTTTTCTGGCTACTTAATGTGCCATGTATGTTACTAAATACTAATGTTACGTATGTGTGCCAGCTCTCTTGATGATGTCTATGTTTATTTTTTTATTTTGGAGAGAGAAATTGATGCTGTATGTGTTGAGTCCGACGTTAGACAAGCTACAGGCATTTAACACATACCTAAGGATCAATTGTAGCTCTAGAGTAGTTTGGAGTCGATTTCCTTCTTGCCCCCTTTCAAATTTTTGCAGTTTTTATTTTAGGACCTAATCGAAAGAAAATTGATTGTTTTTTCCCAATACACGCTAATTTTTAATTCTTATTCTAATCTTCCACCATTTTGGTCTTCTAATCTTCATCACTTTTGGAATCTCATTTCATATACTTTCTTGCTTAGTGCTATAAAAGTAGTAAAGTACTTACCTTTTCCCTTCTACATCTTTCATTGGTACTTTCCAGTTATAAACTCCATCAAAATAATTTAGTAGCAAATTAGCAATACTACAGTCCTTCCTACATACTGTTTGCGACGGCAGTCGAGCTGGCCACCAATGGCAGATGCCCCCATAATTTTGTTTCTATGATGGTAAAGCTGCACATATTATTTGGAGGAACAAAAGCTGTTTGTTGGTAGGCAGTAATCCCTACAACACTGCAGTCAAGTCAGCCTTGCATTGTATTATGGCCAAAAATCCTATTTGTAAGGGCCTAAACCTTATGCATGTATATAATCCGCTAGCCTAGCACTAGAACACCTAGGGTTTGAGGGGGGTCGGGAGACTTACGGTCACCGATGAAGACCATCGAGTCGGTGAACGTCGGGGAAAGGTTGCGGTGTTCGGAGAGTCGTCGGAGCGGTGCAGAGGGTCGTCGCCGGCAAGTTCTGCAGTGGCGGCTCCGGCCTTCTCGTTGCTAGCAGCGCTTTGAAGATCGGATGTCTTAGGATTTGTGAGGGGTTTTGCTCTCACGAGAAAACCCCCTTTTATCTTACGCTGCGTAACGGGGAACCGTAACCAAAGTTGGTTAGGCACCCCCGATCAGGGCGCGTGAGAAAACGGACGAGTGAACGTGGGCATCACCCCACGTCTCCCTCTTTCAACGGTTTGGCCTAGATCAAAATCCAACACTATTCACATCAGGAACCTCACAAACAGAAGAAACAAGTGCAGCCACCGACGCGAAAACCTCATCCACAATTCAGTATTACACGTTTGTCTTCAGACAACAAGCATTCCAGTTTTATTTAGTGAATCATACATACATCTTCAATTTCAGCAGACTGCTGTTAAAGAGACTTGAAGAATCAAAACCATATTGCATAAAGTAAATGGGGAAAAAAAAAGGCAGTAGCATCGGTTACCTCGGTTCGTGGGAACAGATTACAGGGAAGACTGCTGTTACACTATCCATTCCAGTAGAGCTGATTCTGTGGACTACAAATTACACTAGCAGATTACAGCGTCAAGTAGGGAACTTCATATAAAAGGATGACTGGAATTCATACCGATTGCCATGGCCTTGCTTGATTCCTGGAGGAGATAACATGCAGTCAGGAAGCTATTGGCAGCGTATTCTCAACATACATGCCTGTAGGCCCTGTACACCTGCAGTTAGTTCTGCACAGATCATTACGCAAGTCTTCGTTCCTGCTCCACTGCACAATAACAGAAGCTTGGCATGTGAGATTGCTTCAATGGAGGTTGGAGCTCTGATAAACTATGAGTTGGGCATGAACATAACGAGCATGCCCAATAGCTTCAAGGAAATGATGAATAGAAGCGAGTCATGACTCATGAAACCCTTCGAGAGAGAGAAAAAAATGCAATGGTATCTTATAGGTAGATACATGCATTTCAAGAAAAAGTTGCTCAATTGAACATCAGAGGTAGTGAACTGACAGTGACTAAGGCGGAGAGTTGTGCAAGAACATTTGAGATGTGAACAAAGAAAGAGAAAAATCTAGCATTAGCAACTTTAATGAGGTTTCAGAACTTATTCAACGAGCCATGTGCTAGGAAAATGTTGTGCCAACAAATGCAAAACAGAGAAAATAATCCTAAACCATCTGCTACTGTGCAAAAGTATGGTAAGCCTATATGTGCAGCGTTGTTTGCTCCACTTCAATCAACGAAAATTTCACACTTGTACAAGTAGTGGCCTAACTTTTTTTAGTTAGGACATGAGGAATGCTAAAACAATCATTAAATATTTCGCACGTGCACATGCCCCACATAAAACCATTTAGAAGATAACAAGGTATCACCCAATCACTACTACAAAAGAGACTATACTGAATAACTACATCACCACTACTACAAAAAAGACTATACTGAATAACTACATCACAGATAGTTCATATGGAACTGTCTGTGCTGTAATTATCATAGACAGTTCATACAAATAACCGTCTATGATATTTACACAGACGGTTATTTATACAAACCATCCGTGATAATGTAAGTTATCACAGACGATTCCTATTAATACCCGTCTGTAATAATTCACAGATGGTTATTTATACAAATCGTCTGTGATAATGGCAGACATCAGAGACAGTTTGTATAAATAACCATATGTGATACTTCATAGATAATTATTAATACAAACCGTCTGTTATAGTTTCATATCACAAACGGTTGGTGGTTGGAACCGTCTGAAATACGTCACATTATTATTATATATCCAGCGTGGTCTCGACAGATTTATTTTCATCGTGCTGCATTGAAAGAGGTGGCCGGCTCTGAGGAGTTTGATGAAAACATACCGCTTATAGATCGATTTGCTCTTGGTGATTAGATATTAGTATTTGCTTCTAATAACTTATATGCCTTGTACATAATAGAGAGAGATGATAGCTAGGTTTGTAGATCTAACTACGTACATACCTAGCTAGGTTTAGAAAGAGATGGTAGCTTTACTCCAATTTAAGAATAGGTCAATAGTACTCCTAGTTTCCTTCAATATATTCTTACTTGATATATATATATATATATATATATATTACTTCATGAATACGTGGTTAGCTACTAAATTTAGATATAGACAATTTATTATAAGGTGAATAACAATTATGTGTGTAAGTAGCTAGGCTGGTTAGCTATAGTAGCATTAATAATCGAATTTGACACTAGCTAACTTGTTACATGTGTGTAGCATAGATGGACCGAAATTGGATGTACGTTGAGAACCATATGAGTGGGGAGTACATTAATGGCGTGTTAACTTTTAGAAGAGCAGCCGAGCGGAATATGATGAAGAAGGGGATAGAATATATATATTATCCATGTATTGATTGCGATAATCTGAAAATGTTTACCAACTCAGTGCAGATTAAAACTTACGTGATTCAAAGGGGTTTCAAAAAGAGGTATACATGTTAGACCAATCACGGTGAAGAGAAGGTTATACGGGAAGCTAGTTATAACATCGTCGAGAGAGACAATGATATGTCAGTTGTGGATTGTGCTTTCGATGAGTATAGGTCATAGGATGATAATCTGGATCAGATACTACACGATGCAGAAGGAAACTGTAGTGAAAGAGAGTTTAGTAAATTCGATGGCTTGATGGAGGACTCGGAGAAACCTTTGTTCCTGGGCTGCAAGCCACAATACACAAGGTTGTCATCTGTTCTTGAACTACTAAAATTGAAGACAAACAATAATTGATCCAACAAGAGTTTCACGATATTGTTAGGTCTTCTAACGAATATCCTTCCAGAGGGAAATATGTTGCCGAAAACTACCTACCAAGCTAACAAGGTTGTTTGTCTATTGGAAATGAAAGTAGAAAGAATATATGCATGTCCAAATGATTATATCCTCTATCATAAAGAGTATGCAAGTTTACACGTTTGTCCGATATGCAAAGCATCTCAATACAAGCGTAAAAGTGACTTTGATGACGGAGAGGGCATCGAGGTGAAGTAAGGACCTCCTTCTAAGATGTTACAGTATTTGCCTATAATTCCCCATTTGAAGCGTTTATTTGCATACCGAAATAATATAAGATTGCTACGTTGGCACTCGCAGTAGCGTAAGAAAGATGGAATAATAAGACACACTACTGATTCTTCCCAGTGGAGGAACATCGATAGGATGCTTGTAGATTTCAATGCGGAACCAAGGAATATAAGGTTTGGGTTGAATACAGATGAAATAAATCCTTTCGGTAACATGAGCAGTCGACATAGCATCTAGCCCGTGACTGTATACATGTATAACCTTCCTCCTTGGTTGTGTATGAAGTGAATGTACATTTTGATGTCATTACTTATCCAAGGGCCGAAACGACCTAGAAACGATATTGATATGTACCTAGCACCACTTGTGCAAGATCCTATGTTACTGTGGAACGAAGGGGTACAGGTATGGGTTGCGAATAGACGAGAGAACTTCACTCTGTGTATTATGTTATTCTGCACCATCAATGATTTTCATGCCCTTGGTAACTTGTCGGGTTGAGTACAAAAGATCCAAAATCTATCCGCACTGCTTAGATTATACCGAGAGTGTGTGGTTGAACAACTCGCGTAAAATTATGTACATGCGTTACCGTAGGTTCTTTCTAAGATATCATCCATATCGTAAGATGAAGAAACAATTTGACGAAAAAAAAGAGGATGACTAAGCACCAAAGCCTTTTAGTAGGAAAGAAGTCTACGATATGGTCAAGAATATCGATGTTGTGCTTGAAAAGGGATATAAGTTGAGAACCCGTCAGAAGAATATGTGGAAGAAGAGATCAATATTTTGGGATTTGCCTTATTGGAAGCACTTAGAAGTTTGTAATTGCATCAATGTCATACACGTAGAGAAGAATGTATGTGATAGCTTGATTGGTCTCTTACTGAACATTCATGACAAAACAAAGGATGATGTCAACACACGTCGTAACTTGGTCACTATGAACATTAAAACCGAGTTAGCACCGATAGAGACCGATAAAGACCAGACATACCTTCCCTCAGTGGTTGCATGGTGTGAAAGTTCCGTCCGGTCACTCCGCCAGCATGAAGAAACTTGTTTACATGGAATATTTAAAATTAATTGGCATGAAGTCTCATGATTGTCATGTGTTAATGATACAAATGCTTCTTGTTCCAAACAAGGTTCAAGTGACAATCATGAGGCTATGTTATTTCTTTAACATAATTGTTCAGAAGGTCATCGATCCCGATGGACTTGATGATCTGCAGACCGACGTGGTGATGACTCTATGTCATCTTAAGATGTATTTCTCTTCATCATTTTTCGATATCATGGTCTATCTCATTATCCACCTTGTGAAAGAGATAAAGATATGTGGCCCCATATTTCTACGTCATATGTACACGTTCGAGAGGTATATGGGAATTCCTAAGTCCTATATATGCAATCAATCTCAGCAGAAGGGCAGTATCATCGAAGGTTATGCAACCGAAGAGGTTATTGAATTCTACATCGATTACATGGTTTAGGTCGAACTGATAGATGTACCTCTATCTCATCACGAGGGGAGGCTAGAGGGTGTCGGGATCGTAGGAAGGAAAGCAATAACTTTGAATCTAGATACATATACTTAAGCCTATTTCATAGTCTTGCAACACATGACTGAAGTGTCTTCGTATATTGAAGAGCATAAGGACATGCTACGTCAAGAAAATATAGGCTAGTTAGAGGTTTGGATCATGAGACAACACAACCGTTAGTTCAACGAATGGTTAAAGGTGTGATTCAGTAGGAGGTCATCAAGTGCAACGCTGCAATGGTTCAAAAAATGGCCAAAATTTATAATTGTGACATGACATGGATACGATATTAATGGGTACATATTTTATACAATAGATCAAGATAGAAATAGCACAGTGGAGAACTTAGGTGTCCACATAAATACATTTCATACGCACTTCAGCACCACTGACCCAAACTTGTACTACGGGCTTTTGAGGAGATTTTGCTGGTTCACTATGTAAATTTTAAAATCCTTCTATTTCGGTGCCATTGAGTCCAACTCCCACAGGGTGTAAAGATCGACAAGTACAGTGTCACTAATGTAGACCTCGAACTTGTAGGATACAAAGATAAACCATTTGTACTCGTGAGGTAAGTTGTTCAAATGTTTTATATAACCGACCTAGCAAATAAGAAGCACCACGTAGTTCTTCATGAAAAAAGAATTGTCAGAGTTGAGAATATAGTGTATGAGGAAAAGTACAATTAATTTGACGAGTTACCTCCATTTAGAGATGGCATCAAGCTCAAGGAAGAACAAGGCGATGAAGTAAGCTATATACTTGTCGATCATCATAAATAGCTTTATTTAAAAGGAAATAGCCAAGTATAATCAATAATCCCACACGGCATATACCTATTTGGAAATTGTTGCAATATGATCGTAATTAAGAAACTTAACATGTAATTATAAAGCTATTCCATTATAATTGATTAAGTAATTAAGAAATAATTATATTTATGATTATGCTTGCCTTTTTTCATAAAGCATGGCTAGCATTTTCTATGCAAATAGGACTACCATAGGTGGTTTAGCGGCACAAATTGTCTGTGATAATGCTATCACAGATGGTTCTATAATGAAAATGTCTATGATATATGCATATTACAGACGGTTCTATAATGAAACCGCCTCTGATATTATTATCACAGACGGTTCTATAATGAAATCGTCTGTGATAGTGCCTCTATAAATAGGCCCTGCTAGGTTTACTCCCTCACTCTGCACTCACGCACTCCATCTCTGTCGCCCCTGCTAGGTTTTGCAAAATCTAGTACACCACCTCTACCTCTGACGCCTCCTCTCTCTCCGGACGCCCCCTCTCCCTCCGATGCCACCTCTTCCTCCGAACGCTGCCTCTCTCTCCCGACGCTGCCTCTCTCTCTAATGCTCTCCTCCTGACACCGCTTCTCTCTTCGATGTCGCCTCTCCCTCTAACGTCACCTCTCCTCCCTAAGGTATGAATACCAAATCTCACTTTTTTTGAGGTAGATCATGGTGAGTTTGGTAGATGAGAGATGTGGTCACTCTGCACATGAGGAGGGATACATGTGGTTTGTCGCTGATTGGAAATTACAAAGAGATATATGTGGGTTCGGATATTAGCTCGATGATGATACTGGTCTAATACTGAAATTGGATATTCAAGCTTGAACTCTATATTGTTACTATTACTGTCATTTGTCAATCTTGTGGTATCAAACTTGTAGTATCTTTAGTAGTTCATGATACATGCTTCACTTATTAGTTAATTTGGTTTTCTATCAAACTTGTTAAATCTGTGATTGTATTGTTGGGAGTGTATTAAGTTGAAGTGCTGTCCTACGATTACTAGCTTGGCCTTCCTACTGGCTGAAAGTTTAACTGATGAATTTAAGCTTAGTAGATAAGTAATTTGTTATTTAAGCATGCCATCACTAACTCTGCCTTTCTTGAGAATGCTCTGTATGCTCATTTCAGCAGTCATCATGCTTCCTACTTTATGTTTATGCTTTTAATGATATGGTAGAATTATAGCTTATATGTAATTTTTGTCATTTATGTATTATTGGAATGTGCTTTGATCATATTTAATTATGCTAGAATTAAATCTAAATATATGCTTATGCCTATATTGGCTATGTACAAGGCCGATTATCACATAGACCTTCAAAATGCATGAAGCAAATTACATGCTTATAGTTCACTGTAATTAGTTTTTTCTTGTAAGAGAAATAACGTCTGCATAGTCATCGTTGTTGCCATCGATGTCGCTGAATAGGTTTGACGCTTTGAAGACCGGGGTAACTAAGCGTGGTAGAGGAGTATCAAAAAGGCCAGAAAGCTGAATGACCATCATGGTGGTCTCTCCGGATGGGATGCCTCTGCAACCAAAGAAAGCAGCAGCAGCATTCCGTACTACTTGCGGGGTAATTAGAAGGCAACGGGTCCTCATCACCATAGCAAGATGAAAATATTTGACAAAGGTTCAGAAAAATCACTTGTGGGTGGAAATAACAGAGTCGTTCGAGATCCCAATAGAGGTCCAGGGACTCGTGCAACGGCAGGCGCTCCTCGCGATGGGAAAAACATGGAAGAACTTCAAGAGTACACGTCATTTGCTAGGATCACAAACGAGCGTGCCCGAAACTAGTTAAGAGCAAGGTCATCAACCACGTCTTCGGGTGTCTCGTCTTTCAAAAACCCGACAGATGAGGAAGTGTCCCAACGTCTGGTAAGATATATTAAACTACCTAGTTAATAGCTCTTGAACTTCATGGGGTTTAAAATAACATGATTGCCTCTTGCAGCAAGTATTGATTACCGAATCTTCCCAATGCTCCTTTGAAGAAGACAGGGAGGGGATATACTATCACATACCCTGGAAAACAAGGAGCACTTAGGTCGTACGCGAGGCCTGGGGTTTATGTACCTTGGAGGCACGGATTCCCAAATGACTCCAAGGCGTATAGGAATAAGAAGAGATCGAAGGCCTATCGCAATGAACAAATAAAACAAGAGCTTCATGCACAACTTGAGGAATAACTTCTGTCTCACTTTGAGAGAAGATAACTGTCTCACTTCGAGGAAAAATAGATTCATTGAGAGAAAAACTGAGATAAGTTTGCAACCAATTGCAACCCATCTCTATTAACGTGGTAGCCAGTCCTTATCAACGTCGGAGTAGCTACATGTCCATGCCAATTTCTGAACATAGTGACACTAACTTACCTATCGATGACATCCAGGTAATGTACCTCTCTAGAATGCTACATAGATAGACCTGGTGGATGCCTTAACTCATCATGTATCGTTATGTAGCAGCCCATGCCGTACATCATCAGAGTCAGGCTTGTTGACTCTATTCCCATTGACGCTAAGTGAGGGATGGTGTATACATGGCTGTTAGGGACACTGGTGCACGGTACCCAACTAGAGATTGATTTTGTGAAGGTTTAGGTGGACATGATTAATGATATTTTCAGAACCGTCCCTCTTTATAAGCCCCTAAGTGAAGAGATTATGACATTAGGAGATGTCGTCCACATATCCATCCAGTGTCCCAAGAGGGACATCACCCTAGACTTGTCTATGCCGCGATCTCCACATCTAGTGGTCTAAGAGGGACATCACCCTAGACCCGTCACATCGGCTCCTGTGGCTCCAACTTAAGCTCCGCTTCAGAAGCTCGTCGCATCGGCTCCCGTGGAGACGTCATCTAAAACCAAACCAAAGAAGATTGAGGCACCTCTTAGGCAATGGAAGTTCATTCTCGGAGTATCGTTGGTCCCTGAGTCACAATTACCTAGCCTTGGACTGGTTTGCAGGACTTTGCATACCTGGTACATGCAGAGATTCACCATGAAGCCAAACCGGCAAAGTAGATTCACCATGATACATGGAGGCGTATTTCCTCCAAAACTCGGGCTACTTCATTGAGACCTTTGAAAACTTATTCTTACTATTCAACCTCGACGAACTCAACGCATCATTTCTACGATGCTGGACACTGTAAGTGTACTATACAATCATATTCTACATTCATGTAATACCGATAAATATCATAACTCATTGCTTATGTATAGATCCATGATCCAACAAGTCCGACGACGACGAGAACCGATGGGTTTTCTCGACCCACACTTGATCTCTGAGCAATCCATCAACGCTAATGCATCCTTTGTCCAAGATTACATAGCAAGAGGATTGCTTGCTCACAATGATAAGGAGTATATCATGGTACCCTTCAACTCAGGGTAAGTGCTTCCTAGTTGCCACACAAGTTTCATTTATACTTTATACGCAACATGAACTTAGGATTAATACTATGATGATATACATGACTAGGTCTCACTGGATTCTAATTGTGATTGTACCAAAGTAGTGCAAAGTAATATACCTTGATTCCTTACTTACGAGCAACCACGACTTCATCCGTGTGCAATAAGAAATTGATAGGTAAACTCATTTCCTCCACATATATAACTCTGTTGTAGTCTTTTCTTCATTTGCAATGGCCGAGACTAAATTTTTAAAATTACGTAAGTCATTCAACGCTTATGTTGCCCAGGGAAGAAGACACAAGGAATCCAGTGCCACACTATGACACAAGACACGATTTTCAGTACCCACCACAACACAACAATCCGATATCACACTTCATTATAATGCTTCTAGAACTGATAATACCTATGTATGTAATTCTATTTTTGTAGTGTGACCAGCAATTACAGGGCAACACATGTGGATTCTACGTTTGCCGTCATATGGAGGAAATCATGGACGCTAAGTCGACGAATGATCCAGAGGTTTGTCAACCTGTCAATAATTATTTCGTGATTATAAATTTATATATATATATATATATATATATATGCTAATGATATAACACTATGATACGGGGTCGCCCGATCTTCTCGACGTAGGATGGATACTCGCGGGAGTCTTGATGAATCGTAGCTATCCTCCAATGCCAATGCAAGGGACAAACACTCTTTAATCCGCCAAAACACACTCGCGTCGATTTCGCCGACCACCAAGCGAAGATCTATCGTGCACCCAATTCCCAGCGGAAAGGCTGAACGATCTTGATTGAAGAACACTCCTAATTCCCTCACGGAATTTCAGCAGCAATGATAAACTCGAACAAACTTTAGTAGATTGATTATTCTCAAAGGTGGTCTGAGCCCTTAGGCTGCCAATACATGGCTTATATAGGACCTTGGGACGTCCATAGAGTCCACAAACCTAGTACAACTCAACCCTATATGGTTTTAGATACGAACTCTCTCAAAAAGGAAACTAGATTTTACAGCCGTCACATTGTTTTGGTCATAACTTTTGATCCGAGACGAATTTGATGCTGGGGCTAGATCCATTGCGTAGCCCTTGAAATTATCTTTCCAACGAGTACAAGAACTCCTGAATCGGACTCCGTTTGTGAAAGTTATGACCTTTTTAGTGACTGCCTATCAGGCTGTCCGAAACCGAGTCCGAATTGAATTCTGAGTTGAATCCGAGTTTGAATCCAATTGTGCTTGTGGGAGGTACGAATTTGGCTGAATAATCTTCTCCAAAACTTGTAGTTTAAGTCCTTGGTCTTCTCCCTTTTGCTCTCCCACTGAATGAGCTCTCTTCCTTCATGTCTTTGACACCTAATGTGGTTTTCCTCTTTATTTTGCGTCTCCATTGCTTTGCCATCGACAAACCTAAGAATGCACCATTTAATGACATGAGGTAGTATTCTATTCTTATGAATAACAACATTATATTTAGTTTGGAATGAGTTCACCTGGCAATGTTTGATGCGGCTCAATAACTCTTTCCAGTTGAATAATATATTTAACTGAAAAGTACATGACGCGTGCGTATCCGCATCATCCTCCCCTTCTTCAAGAAAAGCCGTCCTCGGCTTTTGATAGCCTGAAATTGTACTAAACAAAGAATACAACGTGTACGCATGGTATATATATTTATCGTCAACACTTCTTTGGCTTATCTCATCATTAATTTCAGAAGGTGTTATAAACGAAAAGAACAACACATATGCATGGTATATGTAAGAGTCAATTATTGTGGCATTCTTATTATTTTGCACAAACCGATCAATATAGTAGTGACCAAAAGGTGTATGCATCGTAATATTATTTGTCACATCATTCTCCCTCCCATAAAAGAAAGTCGTCCTCGACTTTTCTAAGGACATCGACAAATCATTAATGGGCAAAATCAGATTTATTTGTTCATACATAGGAAAGAAAATTTTGAGCGGTTTCCATGCTTCAACCGCACTACTCGATTATTTTTACATGATTGTACATTAAAGATCGAACAAGTAGACTTATGAAATCTTTCTAAACAGACGTGCTATTGTTCAAATTCATCTCATTGTGATCACAACATGGCATAAAAGATTGTTTATCCATAATATGCGATTTCATTCAGCAAGCTTATCACATGTAATGCAAATTCTGTGAACATAAAATTTTTCATCTACACCATAATCTCCAATCAAATTAAACTTATATGTGTAGGCATAGGTACTAACTAGTGATTTTAAACATGAAATTTCAGCAACATTATCAATTACACTAGATAGCTCTCTAGGATCATCAAACATGATATAGCACAAAGAATCATTAGGAGATATTCTAGTAAGAACTTCCTTATGAGTAATCAATTTCACATTATGTAAATTGAGCAAAGAAATTTCAGAACATGGAATTGTTGGTTAATCATATGAGTTCTCACAATTACTCACCTTTGCACAATTAAATTCAGCACCAATAGTGTTACCTTCATCGTCCTCCTCAAATGATGTGGGCGCTGGGTGTTTAAAATTATTAAGATGCACCCACGGGGCAGCAAGCACTTTATCCCTTCCTGTGGTTATCTCCTCCTCATTTGGCTTCAAAGGTGCCGGTTGTTGAATGTTCAATTCTTCATCTTTGATGTTAACCTGCACAATTTGAGAAACACTAGAAGTAGATATTAATGTGTTAGTTTCAGATGCATCCTCACTTTGTCTATCTTCTACTTCTCTCTTTTCTTTTGGTGTCTTTCTCACACTCTCAATTTGGATGCTCTCAACCTCACATATGGTGGAATCACACAGCTCAGTCTTTTTATCACCCTCACTCAATTTGGCTATGTGGCTCTCATCCTCACATGGGTTGTGGTGTATCTTAGGAGCTATATGTAGTTTTGGAATATTATATATCTCCTTGACCGAAGGGAAAGTCCCATGCTCGGTCATCTTCTCATGTGTCACACTAGTAGAGGCAGCAGAATTGAAGTATGGACTGGGAGAAAACTGTGGTGTATGTCTCTCCATAAGTCTCTTCTCCTCTTGAATAGCATAATTCACAAGATCTTGCACACTACCAAAATATTTATGTTGAAGTGTAGCGGCAATCTTAGAATTCAATCCTCTTTTGAAGTATGTCTTCTTTTGTTGTTCACTAATGACACCGGCCCGACGTAGTGCATCTTGTAGCTCAAAATAATATTCTTGAACAGTATTACTCCCTTGTGTGAAACTCTCCAAATAGCGAAGTAATCCCTGCGCATAATAGGATGGCACAAATTCTCTCCTCATGAGTGCCTTCAAATCTGACCAAGATTTAATGAATTCATTTCCAAATCGTTGATGCCACCAACTATAAGCATAATCTTCAAATTCTCTAGTGGCACGCATCACCTCTTGATTTTTGGGAAGTTTTTGAAATCTAAATAGTTTCTCCATGCGCCATTCCCACTCAAGATACTCTTCTGGGTCCTCACTTCCATAGAAAGGAATAAAGTTATCTTTTTCTTGTTGTGGATGAAGTACCCGCACAATATCATTCACAATGTTTGAGCATAACACTTTCATTTGATGATTGAATTCAATACGGTGATCTTGCATATCTGTCTTGAGCTGTCCATCCATTATAGCTGTGCTAGCTACAAATTCTTGTTTCATAGCACTTCTCATTGCCAAATGTTAGAAACGTCATCATCGTTATTTTCTTCGCCTGTCATGGTTAGATTGTGCAAAGCAACACGAAACAACACCAAGATATGTATAATATGTGGAATTCACTCAATCTCACTCTTTCCTCTCCCAAGTAAAGTTCTTACCTTTCCGAAGTGAATTGAGGCCAAAAAGAAACTTACACTTGGTGGTGGCTACAATAGCAAGTGATGATCAAGCGGATTTAAAAGTGACTCACAATTGCAGGCAAAGGATATTTAGTAGAGCTTGGTATGGAAGTGTTTATTCAACGCAATCTGAATTCACGATGTTGTAAAATTAAGTAATAATCCAAGCTAGAAAGTATTGCCTATGTGCCGATCCAAATGATATAAGTGAAGTATATGAACGCACACGCAATGATCAATGTGACTCAATGCAAACAAAAGGAATGAGCTAAAGGAAACAATCGGGAATATTAGCTCGTTTTGCACCAAGTACTAGGAGAGACGCTAGCCAATTGCAATAATATGAATTTGAGGGCACAAGATTGTCCAAAGAAATTAAATACACAATCTGAATTTATGGACTAAGATTAAGTCACCCAAATTCGGCCAATGCTTTCTTTTCTTTCTTTCTTTCTTTGTTTTTTTTTGCTCAAGCCGTGGCTCCTCCTTTTTTTTCAATCGGCTGCCTTCTCTTTTTTTTTGGCTCTTTTTTTATACTCAAGGCCGAACTAGATTTAATTGTTCGTAAGTCCAAAGTTGTTCAGCAATGTGTAGATAATTCTAGAACAGCCCTAAAGCAATTATCAAAGACTAGTCTCAAGGTTCAAAGGATTTAAGTGAAGATCTTAACAGACGCTAAGAATTCAAACCGCAACAAATTTCAGACGGTTTGAATGTGTCCAACTATGATTCTTGTGGCAGCTAGGGTTTCTTGTGGCCAAATCAATCAAGAAAAAAAGGAAACCCAATATATTCGGATGTGATATTTTTTTCAAGATGCACAAAGATCTTATGTGGACAGCAAGAACTAGATTTCAAAAAGTAAATTGAATCTACTTTTTTTTGGATGCTAATTGAAAGATCAACTAGCGGATTTTCAAGGGTTCAAATAACAACGATTAAGCAACGCAAAAGGACACTAAGATCAGCACGTAAACAAAATTTCTAATGGATCAAAACTTAATAAAACTCACGAAAATAACAGATACGAAACTAGGGTTTGGATTTTTTTTTGTTGCAATTTTCGGTTTAATGGACTATAGGACAGAAATAAATCAATCTAAAAGTAAAGGGATAAGATCCTACCGAGTAAACCGCGCTCTGATACCAGATGATACGGGGTCGCCCGATCTTCTCGACGTAGGATGGATACTCGCGGGAGTCTTGATGAATCGTAGCTATCCTCCAATGCCAATGCAAGGGACAAACACTCTTTAATCCGCCAAAACACACTCGCGTCGATTTCGCCGACCACCAAGCGAAGATCTATCGTGCACCCAATTCCCAGCGGAAAGGCTGAACGATCTTGATTGAAGAACACTCCTAATTCCCTCACGAATTTCGCAAAGAATGATAAACTCGAACAAACTTTATTAGATTGATTATTCTCAAAGGTGGTCTGAGCCCTTAGGCTGCCAATACATGGCTTATATAGGACCTTGGGACGTCCATAGAGTCCACAAACCTAGTACAACTCAACCCTATATGGTTTTAGATACGAACTCTCTCAAAAAGGAAACTAGATTTTACAGCCGTCACATTGTTTTGGTCATAACTTTTGATCCGAGACGAATTTGATGCTGGGGCTAGATCCATTGCGTAGCCCTTGAAATTATCTTTCCAACGAGTACAAGAACTCCTGAATCGGACTCCGTTTGTGAAAGTTATGACCTTTTTAGTGACTGCCTATCAGGCTGTCCGAAACCGAGTCCGAATTGAATTCTGAGTTGAATCCGAGTTTGAATCCAATTGTGCTTGTGGGAGGTACGAATTTGGCTGAATAATCTTCTCCAAAACTTGTAGTTTAAGTCCTTGGTCTTCTCCCTTTTGCTCTCCCACTGAATGAGCTCTCTTCCTTCATGTCTTTGACACCTAATGTGGTTTTCCTCTTTATTTTGCGTCTCCATTGCTTTGCCATCGACAAACCTAAGAATGCACCATTTAATGACATGAGGTAGTATTCTATTCTTATGAATAACAACATTATATTTAGTTTGGAATGAGTTCACCTGGCAATGTTTGATGCGGCTCAATAACTCTTTCCAGTTGAATAATATATTTAACTGAAAAGTACATGACGCGTGCGTATCCGCATCACACTACTAGTGAAAGCATGTGGAAATTGATGAAAGTGCAATAATCTTGATAAACTCACCGAAATTCGAGGAAAACTCTCCCAATTATTGATAGCAGAGGTCATAAATAACACTGGAGAGTTCCACCCCGGTGATGATAATTAAATATTGAAACATTGGATACAATTATAATCACTCAACTGTGTTTAATCAAACAATTCATTCAATAGTACTTCATTCAGTTGTTTAATTCATTTATAAGATCTGTGCAACGATTTCCATGTACTATATATGTAATCTGCTTACGTTGTTTATTTCATTTGTGAGATCTGTGTGATGATTGTCTTGTGCTATATATTTGTGAGATCTTCTGTTTACTTCAGAGGGCATGGCTAGTATTTCCAAAGCCTAGCCAAAAATAGAAAATAATATAATTTTTAAATAGCTATTACAAACGGTTCTGTAATATCTACATAACACAGACGGCTTTGGAAAACAACCGTCTATGATGTATATATATCACAGACAGTTTTTAAAATAAACCATCTGTGATATTTCTGCTACCACAGACGGTTTTAAAAAAAACCGTCTGTGATATATTCACTATCACAAATAGTTAATATAAAAAATTGTTTGTGATACCGACATGTCGCAGATGGTTGTGTTATGAAACCGTTTGTATTTTAACCTATCACAGATAGTTTGGGAGCTATCTGTGATAACCACGTATTATCACTGACACATAAATTCAGACGGTTCAGAAACCGTCTGTGATGATAGCTTTGAACCATCTGTAATGACCCTTTCTGTAGTAGTGTGTAATTCCTTACAGATCAAAGATTGCAATTCGGTCTTCTAGATTAGTTTACATCTGCCCTATCTTGGATTGCATCTAGTCGTTTCTTCGGAACTGATTTTTCATGTAAGCCACGATTATTTATCTACAAGTGCTGTTGCTGAGTTATTTGCTGTTCCAACGAGTAGATCAATCCTAGTATTGCTGTTTGGCTCGGTTGGAAGAAGACAGAAAGGAAATCATGGGATTGGGGCAACGTGCTACTACATTTAAGTACACTATTCGGTACTGAATTTTGGTGCTAACCAAGAGTGTTACGGCTGCTGATTATATCATGTACAGTGAAAGATTGGGCACTACTACAAGCATCAGCTAAGGTACTAGTTGATCCGTACCAACAACAGCAACCATCACAATGAAAAACCACATATAACACAGCAGAAATAGTCTAAATATAGATTGAACATTCTAAAGCAGAACTTTAGTTGCAAGAGTACATTGCTGTCTTTTCTAAGAAAACAATGGCTTGACTATGAAGCTATTATGCAAGAATCAACATCCAGAAAACCTATTGAAGGTTAAAATCTACTGTATATGTGCAGAACTTGTCTACTGTACCTACACAGTTAAATGAAGAGCACTGCATTGCACTTGATATGGGATAGCTTTGGCTATGGCTTTCGGTGGACGGAGAGTGGAGGAAAGAGATGGAATCAGGAGTCTGGATTAGATCGTAGAGGATAGCGGGGAAGATCGATGGTGCTCGCAAGAGATGACGGAAATTATTCCCGGCCAGCATAGAGGCTCTGAGACGCCTGTGATAAAAGAGATTGTTCTATTGCTTGCCTTCTCAAATTACAAACTTGGTCCTTTATATGTAGGACTGAACGATCTGATTTGACTAAAACTCCTAGCCTTTACTAATATCAAACTCTCTCTTATCTAATATCTTAATTCTGATATCCTAACCGATATAACCAATACTTTCCTAAACTAGTATCTTTTACCTAACCTGAACTCTAATTTATTTCGGCCAAACCGCTGTCAAACTGTAGCGCATCAAGTCTTGCCGATTGCTGCACTATTGTCGTCACAGCTTGTTAGGTAGAGCCTCTCCAGGTATAAAACTTTCCCTAAAAAGAGTCCACAACATTTCCCCCTTCTGCTGAAATAGCTCGTCCTCGAACTGAAAATCAGGGTAATGCTCTTGAAATTCCAGAAGAACCCACGTAGCTTCAGACGCGCACAATCCTTCCATTGCACCAACACTTTCCAACGACCATGATTGAGACGAGCACATTGTACCATCAAGGGTCTTGGAATAGCTAGGCCATGTAGTATATCAGGTAAAGATAGTATCTCAACTTGAGGATCACCAAGCTTTCAGTAATGCCACATGGAAAACATCATGACTCTTAGCACAAGGAGGCAGCTAAAGCTGATATTCCACTGAACCAACTCTGTTGATGATTTGAAAAGGCCCATAAATTTAGGAGCCAATTTATATGCAACACAGCCAATGATAGAAGAAGTTGAACGATGATGCAAACGCAACCAAACCCATTGACCCACCTCAAACTCAATAGCACAATAATTGCTACCATGTTGCGTCTTCATGACGTTTTGAGCTTGCAGCAGCCACTCATGTATTTCAGCCAAAAATTCATCACGATCCATCATTTGTTGTTCGACAGCAGCCACACTAGTAGCACTAGGCTCGCTTGTAGTAACTGAACCTTGAATTCAGCTTGGAATGACGCCCGGACCAGTGATGAACACACACAAACTCACTCACACGAGAAAAGAAGATGGAGCCTTTTGCTGCACTGAAACGATGCATACTTTTTCTATTTTCCTTTGCTATTTATACATGGTTTCAACCATCAGTTACGCTCAGCAGTTCCTCCGTCTTACACGGAAGCATCGCCATGTTTGCTTTACGCGGAAACGTTGCGACGTTTCGGCAACAGCGCATACGGTTATGTATACATGAATAGTACCGTATGTGTGAACAGTGCCATGCACGACTCTTTGTTACAAGCATGTGCACGCACGGGATTTATCATTTCACCCCCTAATCACGTGCCACTTCTACCACACCTAGCTGTTGTCGTAGCTCAATGTACTTGACTCTGCCTAGCGCCTTGGTCAGAATGTCCGCCAACTGCCCGACGGTACCGACGTGATCAATCTTCACCTTGCCATCTTCAACACATTCTCTCAGGAAATGAAATCGAGTGTCTATATGCTTATTGCGTTCATGATACACCGGGTTTCTGCTGAGTGCGATTGCCGACTTGTTATCCACCCATAGTCTGACTGCAGGTGCGTGCCGGCCTATCAGCTCGCCAAGGAGACGACTGAGCCATACACCCTGACACGCCGCGGCTGCTGCTGCAATATATTCAGCCTCACATGAAGAAAGAGCAATGACCTTCTGTTTTTGCGATGTCTAGGTGATCAAACTAGAGCCGAGGAAGAATACATAGCCACTGGTGCTCTTTCGATCGTCAACATCGCCGGTGTGGTCACTGTCACTAAACCCTACAAGCGCCGGCTCCATGATCTCTGTCTTCTTGTAATAGCACTCGAATCCAATAGTCCCTGCTAGATAGCGCAGAATCTACTTAAGTGCTGCCCAGTGCTGCACCGTAGGAGTTTCCATGTATCTGCTCATAATTCCAACTGAATAAGCAAGATCGGGACGAGTATGCACCAAATAGCGTAGGCTGCCAATTATGCTCCTGTATCTTGTGGCGTCAATAGGTGCTGTGCCATCCTTCTTGCTCAGCTTCAATCGGTTCTCTATTGGGGTGTGGCTCGGATTGCATCCCTTCATGCCAGCCACCTCAAGGATCTTGGCTACATAAGCACTCTGACACACAGTGATCTCACCATTGCCTTGCTTGACTTCAATGCCCAAGTAGTAGCTTAACAGACCAAGATCACTCATGTTGAAGCTCTTCATCATCTGTTCCTTGAATGCTGCAATAACCTCCCTGCCAGGGCCGGTGATGATCAAATCATCAACGTACACACCGACCAGTAACAGATCTGCACCACCACTACGCTTGTACACGGCGTGCTCCAGAGGATTGCGCTCAAAACCGAGCGCCAGCAGCTCCTTGTTGACGCGCGCGTTCTAGGCATGGGGTGCCTACTTCAGCCCGTATGTAAATTCAAACTCCATTATGTTGGTTTTGGTGATAATGACAAATACTATTGTGAGACTAATATGGTTATTAGTAATGATATGATTCAGTCTCATTTGGATGAAAATGTGAAATCAAAGAGGAATGCATTCGACACTTACATTACTATATCTTAGTGTATTCCTCGGATACAAAATATAGATTGAACTCCACCAAAAGTCTAAAATGAATATGTGCATATGATCTCATTATATATTCTTGTATGCACACATTTAGGGGTAGTTCACTCTATGTTTTGTGATTTCATAGTATTGATCCATGTTTCCTTTTCCACATACATTGGGATCTCTATTTTGAAATATACCATTTGAGTATATAAAACTTCTGTAGTTCATATATACTCACATTGAATCATATTGCTTTACACTCAATTAATTGTGTATGGGACTAATGTGATTGAAAGGTTTAGTCCCTCAAGTTGATTGAATATTTGGAGATGCATGCAAAGATTGATAAGAAGATCAATATGGCTCGAGACAAAGGTCAGCATGCATTTGAATTTAAAGTCTAAAATCAACTGTGCTCTCTCAGGAAAATCGGTAGCACCGCACCCACCTGCGGTATTACCGTAGTGCGATAGTACCGGCATGTAAACAGCGGTATTTGCGCAGTGCAGAAGTACCGATTTTGTGTGGTATATTTTTTTTCCGGAGAGCACCCTTGGTGGGACTTGGACTCACCGAAATCGGTAGTACCGGATTTTCCACGATGGAACTACCGTAGTGCGGTAATACCACACCGATCAGCGGAACTACCGATGATCGGTAGTACCGGTGTAACATCCTGATATTCAGAGCTTTTTAAAACCCTGAATTTAAAAACCAATTTCTGGAATTTTCCTGAATTTTAATCAAGGTTAAAATGAATTTTCAAAATTTTAAATAATTTAATGTGATTAAATTAAACCTCAACATTAGTTGAAAATATTTTAATTGAATTTCTTGTGTCACAAGAAATTTTCTGGAATTTTCTGAAATTAAATTAAGCTTCAAATGAATTTTTGAATTTTAAAATGAATTAATCTGAGTAAAATAAACATTAACATAAGTTAAAAATATTTTATTTGGATTCTTCAGGTCTCAAGGAATTTTCTGGTATTTTTGGTGAATTTTTTGGATTTATTTGCTATTTTCTAGAACTCCTGGAATTTTATTTGAATTTTCTGAAAAGAAATTAATTGGGGAAATTCCCTCAGCCGTCGGATCTCCTCCCGCGACACGCGTCGCCCATCCCCGGCCCCTCTCTCCCCCGCCTCTCGGGCCACTTCCCAGCCGCCCGATCCTCCCCCGCGCCACCTGTCTATAACATCATGTTTTTCTGCTATTTTTAAAGCCAGGATTTTAAAAATAAATTTTCTGGATTTTTTTGAATTTAATACAAGCTTCAAATGAATTTTTAGAATTTTAACTGATTTAACGTGATTAAAATAAATATTAACATAAGTTGGAAATATTTTATTTGGATTCTTCAGGTCTCGAGGAATTTTCTGGTATTTTTGGTGAATTTTTGGGATTTATTTGCTATTTTCTAGAGCTCCTGGAATTTTATTTGAACTTCTGAAAATTATTTATTCGGAGAATTCCCTCAGCCGTCCGATCCTTCCACCTCCTACGCGTCGGCCATCCGGCCCATCCCCGCGCGCCGCCGCCTTGCCCCTCTCCCCGCCGCCCGATCCACCTCTCCTCCACGTGGCGCCATCCCGGCCACCCACGCCACCCGGCCCACCCCTCGGCCCATCCCCCGCGCGCGCCCGCCTTCCAGCCGCCCGATGCGCCGCACGTCGCGCATCCGTAGCCGCCACGCGGCAACACCAGCTCGGCCCGCCCTCGCCTCCGCCTGCGTCGTCCGATCCGCCATCGCTCGATCCCGGCCGTCCGCCTCGCGCCCGCGCCCATAAACCCTAACCCTAACCGCCTCGCGCCCACGTTCGATCCCCGCCGTCGGATGCGCCCACGCGTCTTGATCCCGGCCGTCCAAATCGCGTCCGCGTTCGCTCCGAGCCGTCCCCGAATCGAACTCCTCGGTTCGCGTGATTTAAACGCCGCCGCTCCCTCGGTTCGCGTGCTCGTCGCCCGAACCCTCGCCGCCGCCCTCGCCTTCGCTCTCTCGCCTCGCGCCGTCGCCCCGGAGCCGTGCTGCCGCCGCCCGCGCCATCCCCATCATCGCCCGAAGTTGCCGGAGCATCAGCCGTCGTCGAACCCCGCCGGTGAGCCCCTCCGCACCGTCCCCGCCGCTGTGTCGCCTCCCGTCGCCTGAGTCGCCACCCCGTCGCCGGACCCGGCCGCTCCCCGCGTTGCCTCGGTCCCCGCGCCCGAACCCGCGCGTCGTCGATCCGTCCCCCGTGCCGGCCACGTGTCGCCACCGCCCGCGCTCCCGCCCGCGCCCGCGTGACGCGCCGCACCACACGTCAGCGATCCGCCCGTCCCCCGCGCCCGGCCGCCTCATCCTCGCTGCACGTTCAGATCTGGATCAAGGATCCAGATCGTGCCGCGCGTCACGACCGCAACCGTCGGATCCCGCCGCTGCGCCGCGCCGCATCAGCCCTCCCACGTGGCATGCCACGTCAGCCCAAGGGCCACGTGGCATGACACGTGGCAGCCACGTCAGCTGCCATGTTACCCCCGCGCCACGTGGCAGCATATGCGCGTGCCGCGTCAGCGCCCCTTCCCCCACGCGCACTATTTCGTGGACTGAGTCCACCGTGGACTTGGTTTCCCGTGCGCCCGGTCCACAGCATAGTAATCTTTTCAAATTATCCCGATTTAATTTCTGATTTATTTTCTGAGAACCCGTTCTCCTCCGTCCTAGCTCCGATTGACCCCGTTCTTTTTTCTAAATTCATCTAAAATCGAGCTCTAGCTGTTGGTTCTGGTTTTATGATTTTTGGAGTTCATTTTCTTATCATTTTATGTGTTTTATTTATTTCGGTCGCTTTCTCTCTCGTTAGATTCGGATTCCGGAGGAGCAGGTTCTACGCCTGAAGACCAGGAGTACCTCGCTGAGCATAACCAAGGCACGTCGGGTCGTTTGATCATGTTGAACCCAGTTTGCAATCTATTATTTATTTATTTTATTTTAAATTACATTGCATCGCCACTTTTATTCAAACCCTTGTATTGGTAGTTATCGACCCAATTGAGTTTATCCCTCCTTGATATTTTGGAATGTCATGATATCATTGTCACGATAGGTTGGAAAACATACTAGTAATGCTAGAGTATTCGTCACATGGGTTGGTACGATTAGACTGCTTAGCCTTGCTTCATTTTACGAATAGTCTCATCATCACATGTTAATTAATAATTTGACTTAATGATATATGGAACTGTGGTTGGTGCCACGTTTATTAAAATTTGTGCCACGTCATTGGTGTGTCGTTGGCTTTGTTATACAAATTGGTTTTACGCTCAGGCGAGTGACCGTGCAGTAAAGGGGGAAGTGCACATGCACTTCGGGGGATGTGGTAGCCTCGCCCGGGTAATGTTAAGGACTTAACTTTGTGCGCCATTGATCTGAACTTAATCGTGCAAACCACATGTCTAGTGTGGGATAGACCTGACTGAATAATTTGTAATATCTCAATTCAATTCTGCCATTGTGATGGACATGGTTGCTGATTTCCATGTGGCGCTAGGGGGGGTGCGATGCGAAACCCTAGCGGGCAGGATTGGGTTGAGGTGGAGCATTGTAAAGGCTTTGTTGTGATTTCCTGAGATCGAGGATTAATCACATCGTGTGGGTACAGTTGTGCAACCTCTGCAGAGTGTAAAACTATTCGAATAGCCGCGTCCTCGGTCATGGACAATGCTCGGTGATTTCACACGAGGGGTAGTGTTTTCATTTATAACTTGGTGGTTTATGTTGGAGGTGGACAGGTAGTTCACCGTTGGTTTAGCTTGTGGATAGGTGTTCACAAGTGGTTCATGTTTATCCCTTTGATTATTTATTATTATTTTCAGTTAAATTTCGCTTTCAATCTATCTATCATATTTACTATGAAATGCCTTTTATGCAAATTAACCTTTCAGCCTTCCATTGGTAAGCCTTGCATATTATATTGCATTCATTTGTTACAAACGACTTGACGAGTACCAATGTACTCACGGCTTTACGCCTATGTTGCTCAGTTGAGGGAGAGGAGTACTATCAGCAGGAGGTTCCAGAAGGAGAGTACTACGATGACTTCACGGATTAGACTTCGTTCTCCACTCGATAGCCTGTGGCCTTGTCGATTGGCTGCTACGCTTTACTTTGGATTTTCGCTGCTATTTTGTTAAGCCCTTCCGGCTAGAGATATTGTAAGCTTGGCCATAAGGTCGTACATTTGAGATTTATCGATATTTGAGTTTCCCCTTTATTATATCGTGTGTATGACTGTGATGACATCTATGTTTAACTGTGTGCACTAGCGTGATCCTGGACTAGTGCAATTCACACAGAGAGACCGAATTTGCATATTCGGATCTCGACAGAGATGGTATCAGAGCCAGGTTGACTGTAGGACGAAGCCCTAGTTAGAATGGTCGTTAGCCCAAAATTTTATTTTCTAAATCAAACCAACTAAATTTGATATTTAGTAATATCTCTATCTCCTTATCTTATTCTTAAGGATTCTTGTCTCTCGCCTCATTCTTGCAAAATTTGGTTTTCATAAAATTATAAACTGATCTTTCCTTTATAAATGTATTAGATGTCCTGAGCTTCTTACAGCCCGACAGGAGGATGGAGATCACTTCTACGTGTTCTGTTGCGAAGCCTCGGATTGAAGAGATTAACTGTCTACCTCACCAAGGATGAGAAGCATAAAGGTCAACGCATTGGAAGCATCAGCAGACTGTACTTCACCACACGAGTCGGCAAGCAAGTTATACATCACAGCTTTAAGAACGCCGGTGCCAGTGGAGAGATGTCAGCACAAGGAGTTGCGCACAAAGCAATTCGTCGCCTTTGCAAGCTATACAAGATCAACATGGCCAGACTCATCCAAAAGTTCAAGGAGCAGTACGGAGTCACCCCTAGACTACCCGAGCCAGTCAGGGAGGAGCCCCGACCGCAGTGGCCAATACCTCTACCGTTGCCTATGCCGCCGAGCCACGGACCGAGACGTCGTATCACTGGTGATCGTCGAGCATATCTTCGCCAATTCAACCCGGTTCCAGTTCCAGTCAGAGGGCAGTCACCGCCGGTCAACAACTCGTGGGTTGTCTACAGCGATTCAGAGGATGATTGTGTTGTACCCTATTTGTCCGGGCCCGAGTGGGAGCCTTCAGAGTAGATAGTGCGAGTAGACACGTTGGATTTTATTTGCAGTTGTGTGTGATGTGAGCTTCAAATATTGCCTTAAAAGCATTATATTGCGATCATGTCAATCTTTTAATGGAGTTATTTTTGCTCAGTTTTGTTGTTAACCTTTTTGGTTAAGTGTTTGTTTTAGTTCAGGTTTCCATTAGCAAAATCCCCCTTAGACGCATTTACCTCTTATCTATGCTTTTCTCTCGTCTTTTTGCCTTTGGTCAGTCAGCAGTTGTTTTCTTTTCAGCAGCAAGATGGTTGATACCAGGACTTCCTCAGGCTGCAGCCAGGCAAACCAGGATCCAGAGAGCAGTGCTGCGCAGCTAGTCCCACCGGTTTTGGACCCCGCCCCCAGTCAGTTTTTGGTGGCCCAGACTCAGATGATGCAGACGATGATACAGAATATGCAGGCTATGATGCAGAGACAGCACCAGGAGCCAGTACCACCACCAGCACCTCGTCAGCAGTCCAGCTATGCAGAGTTCATGAGGACGAGACCGCATGTCTTCTCCAGTTCGTCAGAGCCGTTGGAGGCCGACGATTGGATCCGTTCAGTTGAGAAGAAACTGAACTTGGCTCAGTGCACCGACAGAGAGAAGGTATTATATGCAGCATACCAGCTTGAGGGACCAGCAGCAGAGTGGTGGGAGAACTTCTGTGCTGCCCATGAGAACCAGAATAACATCACATGGAAGGAGTTTGCCAAAGCCTTTCATAACGCCCACGTCTTGGATGGTGTGGTCGATATGAAGAAGGAGGAGTTTCAGGAGTTCCAACAGAGGAACCTGTCAATGAGTGAATAGCTCCATAGATTCACTCAGTTGGCCCGCTACGCGCTAGAGGACGTAGCCACAGATGCAGCTCGCCAGAAGAGGTTCGAGAAGGGCTTGAACCCAGCTTTGAAGGTGCAAGTCGTAGACAACAACTATACCAGTTTTCAGCAGTTGGTGGATAAGGCTATTCTCATTGAGGAGAGTTGCCGCGAGCTCGAGGAGTCTCGCAAGAGGAGGATGATCCAGCGAGGATCACGATCGCACTGGATCTCGAGGCCCGCTTTGGTTCCTACCACCGCACGAGTACCTCAAAGAAGAATAGCGATGCGTCGGCTTTCAGACCCCATCTCGCACGCCACATCGGTTTGATCCAGGCGGCCCCGGTGGTTCCGATGGTCGCAGCAGCAGAAGAGCAATAATTCAGCAGCGTCTGTCACTTGCTTCAAGTGTCATGAGGTGAGACACTATGCTAGCAAGTGCCCCCAGAGGCAGGCCCCGACGCCAGTTTGCTTTGACTTGGGAGCCATGCCCGGTCGGACCCTACCCCAGAAGCAGGACGAGGAGCAACTCCGGCATCAGGACAGGCCAGTAGGATGCCGGTGGTGAGAGGTCAGGTGAACCACGTCACCGCAGAGGATGCCCAGGCAGCACCAGACGTTGTGATCAGTACGTTCCTAGTACATTCAGTTCCTACTACAGTTTTATTTGATTCTGGAGCTTCGCATTCGTTTGTTTCTCGGAGTTTTGCTTTAAAGCAACAATTGAAAACTGTTGCTCTTGGATCTGTTTTTTTAATCCAATCCCCTGGTTCCGAGTTGAGATCCAACCTAGATTGTCCCGGAGTTAGGATAACCATTCAGGGAGTTGAGTTCAGGGCCGACCTGATTTTGTTGGATATGCAGTCCCTAGATGTAATCTTGGGGATGGATTGGCCGTATAGCAGCGGTGTTAGGCGTAGGAGCAAAGCAGTAACCTTGACCAATTCAGAGGGGGTTAAGGTGCGATTCGCAGCCAGCGAGTGTCAGCCAGAGTCAGTCATGGTTTGCCAGAGCAAGGTGAACCAGTTGGAGGATGTACCAGTTGTTAGGGTGTACCCCGACGTATTTCCCGATGATCTTCCAGGTATGCCACCGGAGAGAGAAGTGGAGTTTTTGATAGAGCTTGTACCAGGTACCGCTCCGATTTCCAAGAGACCCTATCGGATGCCAGCTAATGATCTAGCGGAGTTAAAGAAGCAAATTCAGGAGCTTTTGGATAAGGGATACATCAGACCGAGCTCATCCCCGTCGGGAGCACCAGTGCTATTTGTCAAGAAGAAGGATGGTAGTCAGCGCATGTGTGTAGACTACAGAGTACTTAATGAGGTTACCATCAAGAATAAGTACCCTTTGCCCAGGATTGATGACCTGTTTGATCAACTTAAGGGAGCAGTAGTTTTCTCCAAGATTGACTTGAGGTCAGGATATCATCAGATGAGGATTCGAAAAGGGGACATACCCAAGACAGCTTTCTCAACTCGTTATGGTCTATACGAGTTCACAGTGATGTCTTTTGGTTTAACCAATGCCCTGGCTTATTTTATGTATCTAATGAATAAGGTGTTCATGGAGTATTTGGATAAGTTTGTCGTTGTGTTCATTGACGATATTTTGATTTACTCCAAGGATGAGAGAGCATGAGGAGCACTTGAGAATGGCATTGCAGAAATTGAGGGATAATCAGTTGTATGCTAAGTTCAGCAAATGTGAGTTTTGGATGAAGAAAGTCGCCTTCCTAGGGCATGTGTTGACAGCAGAAGGAGTCGCAGTTGACCCTGGAAAAGTTAGTGGTATGTTGGATTGGCAGTCGCCCACTTTGGTTACCCAGGTCAGGAGTTTTCTGGGTATGGCAGGATACTACCGTCGCTTCATTGAGGGATTCTCCAGTGTAGCCAGACCCCTCACGCAGCTGCTCAAGAAGGAAAAGAAATTCACTTGGACGCCAGAGTGTGAGAAAAGTTTTCAGAAACTTAAGGAGAGTTTGACCATAACCCCAGTGCTTGTGTTGCCTGATATAAATAAGGATTTTGAGATTTATTACAATACCTCTCGCAAAGGTTTGGGTTGTGTCTTGATGCAAGACAAGAGGGTGATAGCTTATACCTCACGCCAGTTGAGACCGCATGAGGAGAACTACCTTACTCATGATTTGGAGCTAGCAGCCGTAGTGCATGCTTTAAAGATTTAGCGTCATTATCTGATCGGTAATAGATGTGAGGTTTACACGGATCACAAAAGTCTGAAGTACATCTTTACCCAGTCCGAGCTTAACCTCAGGCAGAGGAGGTGGTTGGAACTGATCAAGGATTATAATGTTGGTATACATTATCATCCAGGGAAAGCCAATGTGGTTGCAGATGCCTTGAGCAGAAAGGTATATTGCAATTCAGTGATGGTTCGAGAGAGTCAGCCAGCGCTGCATGAGGAATTTCAGAAGCTTGGCCTTGAGTTGGTTGAGCCAGCATTTTTGGCAGCTATGGAGTTGCAGCCTACCTTGGATGGTCAGATTCACCAGGCTCAGTCAGATGATGAGGCTTTTCAGCGGATCAGGAAGAACTTAAGTGAAGGTAAAGAGTCAGGGTTTACATTGGATGACCAAGGAACCCTGTGGTTCAAGCAGCGGTTGTGTGTGCCCAACAAGCCAGAGTTAAAGGAGGTGTTGTTAAAGGAGGCTCATGAGTTATTGTATTCGATTCATCCAGGCAGTACCAAGATGTACCAGGACATCAAGGATAAGTATTGGTAGCCAAGCATGAAGTGTGAGATTATTGAGGATGTAGCCCTTTGTGATGTTTGTCAGAGAGTAAAGGCAGAGCATCAGAGACTAGCAGGCTTGCTGCAGCCGTTAAAAGTTCCCGAGTGGGAGTGGGAAGAAATTGGTATGGACTTCATAGTCGGTCTACCTAAGACCAAAGAGGGCTATGATTCGATTTGGGTCATCGTGGATCGATTGACAAAGGTTGTTCATTTCATTCCAGTTAAGACAACCAACAGAGCTATATATGATGAGGATTGTCAGTTTGCATGGTGTATCCAAGAAGATTGTGTCAGATCGTGGATCGCAGTTCACCTCTCGGTTTTAGGGTAGTTTCCATAAGGCTATGGGAACTCACCTGAACTTCAGTACAGCATATCACCCTCAGACAGATGGTCAGACAGAGCGAGTAAATCAGATTTTGGAGGACATGTTGAGAGCATGTGTACTTGATTATGCATCCAAGTGGGACAGTTGTTTACCTTTTGCGGAGTTCTCATACAACAAAAGCTATCAAGCCAGTTTGCAGATGTCACCGTTTGAAGCATTGTATGGCAGGAAATGCAGGACCCCTCTCAATTGGAAAGAGACGGGGGAAGGCCAGGTTTTCGGTCCAGACTGTTTGAAAGAAGCTGAGAACAAGGTCCGTTTGATACAGGAAAGGTTGAAAACTGTCCAGGCTAGACAGAAGAGTTATGCAGATACCAGACGTTGAGAGCTGAGTTTTGAGCCAGATGATTTTGTGTATCTCAGGATCACACCATTCAAAGGTGTGAAGAGGTTTCAGTTAAAAGGGAAGCTTGCACCGAGATATGTTGGTCCGTTTAGGATTCTGAAACGCAGGGGAGAGGTCGCTTATAAGTTGGAGCTACATGCGTCCTTCAGTGGGGTACATGATGTCTTTCATGTGTCTCAGTTGAAGAAGTGTTTGCGTGTACCAGAGGAGGTTGTGCCAGTTGAGGCTGTTGATCTGCAGGAGGATCTATCGTACAAGGAACACCCAATCAAAATTCTGGAAGTGTCAGAGCGAGTCACTCGGAATAAAGTGGTCCGTTTTTGCAAGGTGCAGTGGAGCAACCATTCCGAGGAAGAAGCCACCTGGGCGCGCGAGGAGGACCTCAGAGCAGAGTTTCCGAACCTATTCTCTTAGTTGGCCCAGATCTCAGGGTCGAGATCTCGTTTAAGGGGGTAAGGTTTGTAACATCCTATTTTTCTGCTATTTTTAAAGCCAGAATTTTAACAATGAATTTTCTGGATTTTTCTGAATTTAATACAAGCTTCAAATGAATTTTTAGAATTTTAAATGAATTAATGTGATTAAAATAAATATTAACATAAGTTGGAAATATTTTATTTGGATTCTTCAGGTCTCAAGGAATTTTGTGGTATTTTTGGTGAATTTTTGGGATTTATTTGCTCTTTTCTAAAGCTCCTCGAATTTTATTTGAACTTCTGAAAATTATTTATTCGCGGAATTCCCTTAGCCATCCGATCCTTCCACCTCCCACGCGTCGGCCATCCGGCCCATCCCCGCGCGCCGCTCCCCACCGCCCGATACACCTCGACTCCACGTGGCGCCATCCCGGCCGCCCACGCCGCTCGGCCCGCCCCTCGGTCCATCCCCCGCGCGCGCCCGCCTTCCAGCCGCCCGATGCGCCGCGCGTCGCACATCCGTAGCCGCCACGCGGCAGCACCAGCTCGGCCCGCCCCCGCCTACGTCGTCTGATCCGCCATCGCTCGATCCCGGCCGTCCGCCTCACGCCCGCGCCCGCAAACCCTAACCCTAACTGCCTCGCGCCCGCGTCCGAGCCCCGCCGTCGGATGCGCCCACACGTCTTGATCCGGCCGTCCAAAGTGCGTCCGCGTTCGCTCCGAGCTGTACCCGAATCGAACTCCTTGGTTCGCGTGATTTAAACACCGCCGCTCCCTCGGTTCGCGTGCTCATCGCCCGAACCCTCGTCGCCGCCC
This sequence comes from Melocanna baccifera, assembly GCA_036346265.1. Classification (NCBI taxonomy): domain Eukaryota; kingdom Viridiplantae; phylum Streptophyta; class Magnoliopsida; order Poales; family Poaceae; genus Melocanna; species Melocanna baccifera. The sequence goes on along the minus strand of CM070676.1, from coordinate 18,934,221 downwards.
TCGCCTTCGCTCTCTTGCCTTGCACCGTCGCCCCGGAGCCGCGCTGCCGCCGCCCACGCCATCCCCGTCGTCGCCCGAAGTCGCGGAGCATCAGCCGTCATCGAACCCCGCCGGTGAGCCCCTCCGCACCGTCCCCGCCGCTGCGTCGCCTCCCGTCGCCCGAGTCGCCTCCCCATCGCTGGACCCGGCCGCTCCCCACGTTGCCTCGGTCCCCGCGCCCGAACCCTGTGACCCCGCGCGCTCGCGCCCGCGTGACGCTTCGCGCGGCGCACCCGGACACGCGTCGCCGATTCGTCCCCCGCACTGTAACAGCCCAGCTGTTTATTTCAAAATATTTGATTTAATTTAAATTAAAATATTTACTATTGGTTTCTTTAAGTTATTAAAAAAATTAATTGCCTGATTTTCGGCAAAAAAAAGGTTATGAAAAGGTGATTTAAGAAAAAAATAAAAACAAAAAAATAAATAAGGTATTAAATAAGTTAGTTTAAAGCAAAAATCAAAGTTATTTGGTTTCTTGAAATTTTAAATTTTTGAGCTAGCTTAATTTTCTGCTAAAAAGAAAAGAGAAGAAAAGAGCCTTTCTGTTAAACAAAAAAATATTTTATAAAGAAAAATATGAAAATTTGAGTTGGAATTTTTTTATAAGTTGGACCACACCGCGTTTGACCACACCGTTGGATACGCCTCGTCGCGTTCTACGCGGTGCTCATCTCGCCTTCGCCGGAACTTCGCTGGAGCACCGTCGCCACCATGGGCCAAATCGGGTCCGCTTTCGTCGCGTCGCCACCGGCCGACCGTGCATGTCTGACCAAAACCAAAGTGAGCATCACGATCGCAACGCTCTACTCTTCGATTCGCCGCAACTCTCGCATGTTAATTCCTTTCCGTTTGCCCGGAACGCCGATGTCAGCCTGTAGGCTACATAAAGTCTTGTCCACCGCATTTCGCTAGTCCGTTGGCCGAGCCGTCTACGGCGTTGAGTTCGTCTCGACGCGTTCTATGCCGTGCTCCCCTCCGTTCGTCCAAAAACCTTTCCTAAATATTTGCGCCCGACACCTTGCCATGGCCGTAAATGTCACTTCGTGTCCCCACCTGTCCGGGAATGCTTTCAACAATCCGTTCGCGTCAAAACGTGTCAAACCATCCCAGGAGGCTACGTTTCAGACGGTTTTGGATTCGCCTGACCGAGCGCGAAGATATTGAATTTTTCGTGTTTCGATACCGACGTCGTTCAAACGACGATTGCGTCGCCTCCGGTGAGTTTCGGCTTAGCCGATATTTTTTTCTAGACTCACCTTACCGCGTTCTACGCCGTGGTTACCTTGCTTCTCCATGTTCCATTCCTGAAAATTATTCTTCTCTCCACACCCTATGTCATTGTCACCGTAGACGTCGTCATCGTGCTCCGTTTGACGTGCCGTCAATTCTTACATGTGCCTCGGGTCATTAGCAACCCATTGGCTTCACCTCCCGTGCCTTTTCTCGCCGACGACACGGCCAAAAGCAGTGAACAGGGCTGCTGCCTGTTAGTGTTCATGCAGGAATATTCCCTCGGAATATTCCTGATTTTTCTTTTTCCAGAATTTTCTGATCCGCTAATCTTCCAATCGCTCGTTCTCCTTCGTCCGAACTCCGAATCAAGTGATTCAAGTTTGTAAATTCATCTAAATTCATAGTCTATTTTTCAGTATATATTTCATAATTTTTGAATTTTCTCGACCACCCTTGGTTGAGTCTCCTCACCGTCGGAACACCGTCGGCACCACTGCCCAAGTTGCGCCACCGCTTCACCTCGTCGCCAACCACCTTCCAGCCACTTCCATAATGCACAAGAATACCAATGCACTCCTCGCAATCTCCTCTCTCTTTTCTTCACCTCGCCACCCCTCCGCTAAGCAATCCTGCCGCCGGAGTGCCTCTTTCGCCGACACCGACGCCACCACCGTCAAATCTTCGACAGGACCGCGCGCACCTCCTTCACCATTTTCCCGAGCTAGAGCATGACCGGAGTACCCCATCGCCGGTAACCTTCCTCAGGCCCGCGCGAACCTTAGACGCTCCTTATCCGAGCAAGTCGTCGTTGGAGAGTCTCCGCTGTCGATAATCGTGTCTTGCCTTCGCTACACCCTCGCCGCCAGCCAACTTTGTGCAGCCCGAACCGTGCGCCAAAGTAAATCGGAACTCATACTCTTCTCCCTCTTTTGTACACCTCCCCGGTCTTCACTGCCGTTGGATCACTCGAATCTCGTCACGTGAAGCCATCTAACGTCTCTCAGCCATCCGATTCTTAGACTCCGACATTCGGAGGCTCATAAGACTCCGATGTCCGGAGGCTCTTTAGACTTCGTCGTCCAAAGGTTCTTTAGACTCCGCTGTTCGAAGGCTTTTTAGACTCCGACTGCCGGAGTCTTCGACTTTGACCTTCGGAGACTCCAATTTTGACTTTGATCTTCGGAGACTTTGACTCTAGCCCTTGGCCTTCGACATCGAAGACTTAGACTTCGATCTTCAATCTCGGAACCTTCGACTTCAACCTCCGCCTTCAAACCGATCATAGTTGGTTGACCGTTTTAACCTCCGTACCCTCCAACCCATTCGATTCTTTCGGTCACTCTGCATAAACTCCAATCCTTTCGACCACAATTGTTTTTCCGACTACAGTCACTCCCAACCACTGTCATCTCCGTCTACCTCCGACCATAGTCGCTTCCGACAACTGTCACTATTCGCTCTAAGTCTCCGAGTACCTTCGCTTTTTCAGCAAGGAGTAGTTGGAAGAATACTCGGTAGTCGAAGTCGTAGTCGAAGTCGTAGCCGACTCTGAGTACCTTCGCTTTCCACCACCGGCGTTCATTGTCGTCCCGACCACTTGACTCCGATTACCATTTGTTCTCGACTGTTATAGTGTTCTTCGACCACTATACAATTCCGACCAGGTCTTCGACCGAATCTTCGACTTCGACTGCACCCGTACTTGGAGTCTTTGCCTTCAAGTTAGACCTCCGCATCTTCAACCGTTGATTCGACTATGGTTTTGACCATGTCGTCGACTACGCCTTCGATCATAGTTTCAATCATACACAAATATTGTAGCTCCCGACTACTTTTCCTTCACAAAGAAAAGAATTCAAAGAATTCCTTTTATTCATTTCTTTAGAATTCAAACTTCCAGAAGCCGCTCTCCTTCACCCTAACTCCGACTAGACCCATCCAAATTTCTAAATTCATATTCTATCTCCCAGCATATATTTTATAATTTTTGGATTTTATTTGGATTTTATTTGAGTTTAGTTTGTTCTGGTTTTTCACGTGTAGACTACGACTATTCCGGAGAGTATAACTTCAACGAACCTCATCAAACTTCGAAGCAAGGCAAGTTACACCTTTGACCATGTTGAACCTAATATTTCAAATTTATTTATGTTGTTTTACTGTATATGCATGCGTACTTCTATCCAAAATTAATTTAAATTCAGTTTAAATGTTAGATATACCCATGATCCTTTGATTATAGCCCATTTGAAATCCCGAATTCATATACCTTGTCACCCTAGCTAAAAACTAGTTAGTACCATAGTATTAACTAGAAATTTTGTAGAAATGCTTAGCCCGGCTTAATATAACTTTAGGTGGGATCAACTATTTCACATGAAATGACAAACTTTGGAAATGAACTTTTGACTTCGGTGAGTCAGGATTGGTTTATGAAAACGAGCTAAAAATAAAAATAGAAACTTATGTTTTGGACTTAGGCTAATGGTTAGGTGGTGGGTGCTGGCATGCCTCGTGTTTGGTGACACCTGGTTGATTGTCAGGCACAAGGGGGTATGTGGTTGAGCCTAAGTCGGATTAAGGACCGTTTCTGTGATTCATTTTATGAAGTCACTTCGTACTACCACAAGTCCGGTATGGGACGGACCTGGCTAAGTAATTTGTGAAGTTCCAATTATAGTCTCGCTATAGGCTGAATGTGAGCGCGGCGTAGGCTGTGGGAAGTCTCACATGGCACCAGAGGGGGCTCCAACTCGTGGATTCGAGTTGTGGTGAAACCTTAGTGGCGCCGTGACTGTTTTGGCTATGGATCATTGTAACAGCCTTGTCATGATCTCCTCGCCGCACACCAAAGGAAGTGTGTTTATCCGGTGGCAATATGGGATGATCGTGTCTTGTGGGTAAAGCTGTACAACTCTGCAGAGTTTAAATCTATCCTGGATAGCCGTGTCCACGGTCATGGACATGCTGAGTAGGGTTGTCACAGATTAGACTTTGGTTTTTAAAATGGTTTATGAAAAAGCTTATGGATGGATGGAATCCATGACCAGGTGGGATACCTGTGAATAAGTTGGTGTTTGGTCGGAGCCTGCACTAACAAAATGAATCCATAAGAGATTTTGAAAAGCATATGGATAGCTGGAATCCATGTGAAATCTTTTGAAAAGATGGACCAGGTGGGATACCTGTGACTAGGTTAGTGTTTGGTTGGAGCCTGCACTAACGATATTATTTTGTTAAATCGTTATTTCTATCTACTGTATCAAATTCAGCTTTTGAATCTATTTAATGTATTTACCTTAATACTGCTTTTCGCACAAATAAACTTATAAGCCTTCCTTTGTTATCCCTATGCATGCACTCACTCTGTTAAAACTCTTGGTGTAACTTGCGTAAGTACTTTATGTGCTTACCTTGGGAGTACTTTATGTGCTCACCTTGCTAAAATCTGTTGCCGGAGGATGGCGTCAACAACCGGTGAGGATGGTGACGACTAGGCGCGTCTTACGATCATTCGCTGTGGGCAAAGTGGATGGGCTCTTTGCTTCATTGGTTTTCTTCCGCTGTTTATATTTATTTTTGGTTTACGAACCATTGATGTAACTTTTGGCCATCAGGCCCATATTTAGTTAATGAATAAATGTCATTGTGCATGATATGAATCTTTGTTATCCACTAGCTTGATCTCGACTGTGTGCACTAAGCTTGATCCTGGACTAGTGCGATCCGGATACAGAGGATCCCGCCGAGTCGTTGCTCGGGTCCGACACGTGGCCGCTACCACGCGCACGTGGCGGCATATGCGCGCCGTCAATCGAACCGCGTCAAGCACCCTCCGTCCTAGCTCCGATTAACCCCGTTCTTTTTTCTAAATTCATCTAAAATCGAGCTCTAGCTGTTGGTTCTAGTTTTATGATTTTTGGAGTTCATTTGCTTATAATTTTATATGTTTTCTTTGTTTTGGTCGCTTTCTCTCTCGTTAGATTCGGAGTCCGGAGGAGCAGATTCTACGCCCGATGACCAGGAGTACCTCGCTGAGCATAACCAAGGCAAGTCGTGTCCTTTGATCATGTTGAACCCAGTTTGCAATCTATTATTTATTTATTTTGTTTTAAATTACATTGCATCGCTACTTTTATTCAAACCCTTGTATTGGTAGTTATCGACCCAATTGAGTTTATCACTCCTTGATATTTTGGAATGTCATGATACCATTGTCACGATAGGTTGGAAAACATACTAGTAATGCTAGAGTATTCGTCACATGGGTTGGTACGATTAGACTGCTTAGCCTTGCTTCATTTTACGAATAGTCTCATCATCACATGTTAATTAATAATTTGACTTAATGATATATGGAACTGTGGTTGGTGCCACGTTTATTAAAATTTGTGCCACGTCATTGGTGTGTCGTTGGCTTGGTTATACAAATTGGTTTTACGCTCAGGCGAGTGATTGTGCAGTAAAGGGGGAAGTGCAGATGCACTTCGGGGGATGTGGTAGCCTCGCCTGGGTAATGTTAAGGACTTAACTTTGTGCGCCATTGATCTGAGCTTAATCGTGCAAACCACATGTCTAGTATGGGATAGACCTGGCTGATTAATTTGTAATATTCCAATTCAATTCTGCCATTGTGATGGACATGGTTGCTGATTTCCATGTGGTGCAAGAGGGGTGTGATGCAAAACCCTAGCGGGCAGAATTGGGTTGAGGTAGAGCATTGCAAAGGTCTTGTTGTTATTTCCTGAGATCGAGGCTAATCACATCGTGTGGGTACAGTTGTGCAACCTCTGCAGAGTGTAAAACTATTTGAATAGCCGCGTCCTCGGTCATGGACAATGCTCGATGATTTCACACGGAGGTGAGGTGGACAGGTAGTTCACCATTGGTTTAGCTTGTGGATAGGTGTTCAGAAGTGGTTCATGTTTATCCCTTTGATTATTTATTATTATTGTTTTCAGTTAAATTTCGCTTTCAATCTATTTATCATATTTACTGTGAAATGCTTTTTATGCAAATTAACCTTTCAGCCTTCCATTGGTAAGCCTTGCATATTATATTGCATTCATTTGTTACAAACGACTTGGTGAGTACCAATGTACTCACGGCTTTACGCCTATGTTGCTTAGTTGAGGGAGAGGAGTACTATCAGCAGGAGGTCCCAGAAGGAGAGTACTACGACGACTTCACGGATTAGGCTTCGTTCTCCACTCGATAACCTGTGGGCTTGTCGATTGGCCACTATGCTTTAATTTGGATTTTCGCTGCAATTTTTGTTAAGTCCTTCCAGCTAGAGATATTGTAAGCTTGGCCATAAGGTCATACCTTTGAGATTTATCGATATTTGAGGTTTCCCTTTATTACGTTGTGTGTATGACTGTGATGACATCTATGTTTGACTGTGTGCACTAGCGTGATCCTGAACTAGTACAATTTACACAGAGAGACCGAATTTGCATATTCGGGTCTCGACAGAGATGGTATCCGAGCTATATCGACTGTAGTACGAAGCCTTAGTTAGAATTGTCGTCTTAGCTACTTTCAAAATCTATTTTCTAAATCAAATCTACAAATGAATATTTAGTGATTCTCTATTCTTACCTTATTCTTAGGATTCTTAATCCTCGTCTCCTCTGCAAAAATTTATTTTTAAAGTTAATTTGACTTCTCATCCCTATAATATCTTTAGATGTTCGAGTGTTTAATAATCAAAGAGGAGGTCGACCCAGAATTCTTCGAGTTTTACAATGAAGATTGGATCAAGCAATCGGCCAGTTTGTTTCAAGAAAAGGTTGAAGATTATCGGGAAGATTAAGGAGCCGTCTGATTAAAACCTGTTATAGTTTAGCATCGCATAGATCGATTTGCTTTTTCTTGCGGTTTGCGCGATGTGAGCTGCAAATATTGCCTTCAAGAACAGTGCCACCACCAAGCACCTCCGCGCTATGCGAATTCATGAGGACGAGACCGCCCACCTACTCCAGTTCCTCAGAGCCTATGGAGGCCGACGATTGGGTCAGATCGATTGAAAAGAAGCTGAACTTGGCCCAATGTTCAGATAGAGAAAAAGTGCTATACACCACACACCAGCTTGAGGGACCAGCAGCAGAGTGGTGGGAGAACTACTGTGTCGCCCATGAGGACCAGAACAGCATCACATGGAAGGAGTTTGCCAAAGCCTTCCATAACGCCCACGTCATGGATGGAGTGGTCGAGATGAAGAAGGACGAGTTTCGTGAGTTGCAGCAGGGAAACATGTTAGCGAGTGAATACCTCAATAAGTTCACCGCTGCGTCGCAGGATAGCCACCATTCAGCTCGTCGAAAAGGTTCAGAAGGGTGCGAACCCAGCATTGTAAGCTTGGCCATAAGGTCGACTATTTCGTGGATATGCTAATAGAGCTTAATGAATATCTTGGGAAGGAAAATGCTAAGTATAAGATTTTGAAGAATGAACATGTCTCTCTTCAAAATGATTATAACAAGCTAAAAGGAGAACATGAAATTCTCCTTCTCAAGGAATATTCTAAGCCTAAGGTGGATATCGGCATTACATGTGATTTATTAGATGATATGCCATGTATAACTTCTATTCCTTGCATGTCATCTAAAGTTAGTGTATCCACCTCATGTGAGGATTTAATTGACATGCCTTGTAGTTCTCAATTAGATGCTTCTACTTCCTCTATATTTATTGAGACTAACCTTATAGAGAAAAATAATGAGCTTAAGGCCCAAGTCACAATATTAAAAAATGACTTGGAGAAATGCTATAAAGGGAAGGTCTCTTTTGATGACATCTTGAGCAAGCAACGAAGCTTGAATGACAAGAGAGGTATTGGCTTCATCTCCAAAAAGGAAAATAGCAAGACAAGTCATAATGCAAGACACACAAAAAATGTCAAATGTCTTGGCTGCAATGAGATGGGTCATTTCGCCTCTAAGTGCCCCAACAAGGTGGAAAATAAGAAAAATCTATCAATGAAGAGGCAAACCGGCAATGAGCAAGATAGGAAGATAAGAAAGGGTAACAAATGCCAAACTTGCTACAATTGCCGGGAGAAAGGACATTTAAGTAAGGATTGTCCCAAAGATATTATTCCTAAGCCATCTCTCTAGAATAAATGCTATTTGCTTAGGAAGGATAAATATGGCAATGTGTTTACTAAAAATGTTAGTTCACAAAATTTTAATGTTAGGACCATTTGGGTGCCTAAATCTATTGTGACTAACATTCATGGACCCAACCAAGTTTTGGGTACCAAAATGCGCTTAAACGATTAATAGGTACTTGGAGATGCATTAGAGGCTTGGCTTATTTATGAAGAGGTGAAATTCCACCATATGCAAAATGGGAGCCAAGTTTGAGGATAATCATTCCATATCAAGAACCAATGACATCTCAATAACAAGTATTTACATTTGAGATATATTTAGACATTGCTTTGTGTAGGTTGCATTACATGAAAATCCTTAAAAAGGGTGCTCTTGCTCTTGTTCTAAAAAGTTCATTCTTGTAATCATGAGCAAGATGTAAGTGGCACATTAAAGGGGAGTGCTAAATCATAATCATGTATCTCACATCCCTAAGTGCGCCCAAATTAATTAAGTGCTAATATTAATTTTGAAAAACTAAGCCATTTAGCCAAAAGTTAAAAACTTTGAAATTATTAGTATATCTTTGAAAAACTAATTCAAAAATGTATACAAATGCATTTTAAAGGTTTTTCAAAGGTTTTGGCTTTAGAAAAACTTATTTCAAGTAAAATTGAGTTTTCAACCCAAAACTCTCAATTTAGTATCTTGTTTTGGCTTTAAACTCAAAATTTGACTAAAATCAATTTTAAAAGGAATTTGAAAAAGTGTTCAATACCAAAAACCTAGAGTTGGCTATTTCAAACATTATTGGTATTCAAAAGTTTTTCAAAAAGCCAACCAATCAAAAGATATTTGGATTTGAAACTCGTCCAAAATCTTGAGTTGACCTAAGTGATGACAATCTAGCACTTAAGTGAGTTTTACCATTTGAGCTAAAACTATTGACATATATTAGCTCATAAGGGTATTTATAACTCATACATGAAACTAAATGCTTAAGATGCCCCCAAATGTTCATTTTTGCAATCTTGAAGAAATTTATTGAAAATGAGCTTGCTTTGGAAAATTGAAAGCTTAGTTTGCTAAAAACTATATTGAAAATAGTTTTAATCTTGGCATATAGTTGGAGATGCTCCATAAGAGGTTTATGTTTCTTTGTGAAAAACTTTGGAGCATGGCACAACACTATATCAAAGCTCTCCTCAAAATCCCAATCTCTTTGCATGCTTCCAGAAAAATCAAAACTACCGACAGTTAAACTGCGGTACTTCCGCCTTGCGGTAGTACCGGCAGTCAAACTACTGTACTACTGGATTTTCTGAAAAATGGACGATTTGTCCAAAATTTGTTGATTCCAAATCTCTCAGCCATTCATCTTGCTCCTCAAAGTCAAGATGATCCATTTTATCCATGATTAGCTACCCTCAAATATTTATTGACTTCATATGCAATTTAGCTCGCACCTTGATTCTTTTCCTTAAAATGGCAATCCCTAAAAGAGTGGTAAACTTTTAGTCATCTTGACATCGACGTGTATTTCATTCCTATCTTTTCAAGCGACATCATCCATTTCCTTCAAGTGGTATCCCTTAGTTGAGATAATTAGGTGGTATCCTTAATCTTCAAATTGATATCTTTTGGATTGATATCCTTCTCATCTTGGCAAGCAAATCTCTCTTAACCAAGCTCTCCACATATATGATATCATTGATTTCCATGTAATGCTATCTTACAAGTGGTATCCACCTTTACAAGTGGTGTATTCTCCAATGATATCATACTCCTTTTTCAAGTAATCTTTCAAGTGATATATTTTTATAAGTGGTATCTTTATGCAAATGGGATCAAGTTTCTACAATTGGAATTATTATACTTGGTATCATTTATGTTCACAAGTATTTTACAAGTGGTATCTTATGTCATCACAAGTGGTATAAAAGTTAAATTGGTATATGGTTTTCATGGAAAGGACAAGATAACCACAAAAATGATAGAGGCACCTATTATAGATAAAATATTTACAAGTGGTATCCTTGAGTTTTGGTGCTAGATGACATAAGGAGAAAAAGAGAAGAAACAAAAAATAGAGGAGAATCCTTTGCGTGTCAAAAAAAAAGAGAAAGAAGTGCCAAGTGGACCTTTGTGTACGGGGGAGTATAAAGGGGAGTTTTTCTTTATGAAAACTTATTTAATATTTTAGCTTACTAAAGCAAAAGTGGTAGAGTATTGCTATTGGAAAATATATTTTACCTACTATGCCAAAATATTTCATGGATCTTGAGAGTGAATGTGTTTCATTCTCATTTGCTTCATTTGGTATTTATGAAGTGAAAATCTAATAATATGCAAGTTTAGCCCTTTTCAATATGTCTCTTTAGTAAAAAGTCAATAATCTTGTTTAAAATGCCCAAATTTGTGAAAACTAAATAAAAGTACATAAATATGTATTTCAAGTGCTTTTCAATGCTTTTGAAGTAAAAAAATTCTATTTTAGAAACAAACTAGCAAATTTGGCCTCAAATGGATCATATATGATCTTCCTTTTGAATAAAAAGATATATTTTCATAAATCAAAATCTATTGAGTTTTTGAAAATGTTTTCAATACCAAACTCATAGAGTTGGTCATTTCAAATATTTCTCTAGTTCAAAGTTTTTACAAAAGTCCAACCGTTGAAAATTTATACTCATTTGAAACTCGCCGAAAATCAAGTCTTGACGTAAAATGACCTATTCTTGCATATTGTGAGTTTTGCTATTTGAGTCAGATTTCTTTGCATATGTTGGCTTGAAATAGTATTTCTAACTCATACAAAGCTAAGAAAGCAAGAAACTCCATGAATTTCAAATTGTATTGCATTTTGAGACTTCGGTGCAAAATCAATCTATTCTCATGCATACAAAACACATTTTGCAATATCTTTTGAAAGAAAATTCCTTTATCAAAAATTCCTTTTTGAAAATACTTTAATTAGTCCTAAGTTGAAATCTGGAAAGTTTCAAAAGATTTAGACTTCATTTGAAAGAATTTTGCATTTCTCCTCTCTTTTTTTTTCAAAAAGTTTATAAACAAAGATCAATTTAGCATAACTTTTGAATGAAGACTCCTTTTTCAAATATTCTTATCAGAAAAGGTCACCAATAGCATAAAGTTCATATCTGCAAAATTTGAAAATATTTTAAGTTACTTTGAAAAAGTTTTGACCTTTTCTCTCTTGGGCAAATTGCTAAAAATTCAGAAAAGGCATGACTTTAAGCAGATTTGTGATTTTCATATCTTTTAGTGTGCTCATAATCTGAGGTAGCTACAATTATGACTTTTGATCCTCAGATGTTGATATATCTTGACAAATTTTCTCAGAGTTATTGGATTTTTGTAAGTGAATGTTTCAGCTAACTTTTGAAGCTTAAATGAAATTTCAAAGTCTGAAAATCTGCAACCTCTATTGGAATTTCCAAGCCTTCAAGGATGCTATCAAGAGTAAGATTTTTGAATATGTTTCAAATATCTTTTCAAGTAAGTAATCAAACTGTAAAATTGGTTATATGTATTTATTTTCATACTTTTATGACCACATTAAGATGAATTAATTGATGCCAAGCTCCATGTGTTGGATAAATTGCCAAAAGAGGGAGAATATGCAATCTATTAAGTTAAATTATTTGATATCAAGCTCCATATGTTGAAAGCCTTCATTTTGGCAAAATTTGCTCTTTTCCTTACTTTTTGATGATAAATGCCAAAAGGGGGAGAAATATTGAATAATAGCATTGATATAAAGAGTGGGAGAATTGAATTGATAAAAGAAAAATGGGTAGAAATATACATCAAACTTGAACAATGCCAAAAGGGGATTTCACCAATAGTCCTTAATTTGCTGTCATATGCTCATCCAAATGCTATTATTGTTAATGGGTTTGTCATTCATCACCAAAAAGTGGGAGATTGTAAGTTCAAACTCCATTATATTGGTTTTGGTGATAATGACAAATACTATTATGAGACTAATATGGTTATTAGTAATGATATGATTCAGTCTCATTTGGATAAAAAGGTGAAATCAAAGAGGAATGCATTCGACACTTACATTACTATATCTTAGTGTATTCCTCGGATACAAAATATAGATTGAACTCCACCAAAAGTCTAAAATGAATATGTGCTGTATTCCTCGGATACAAAATATAGATTGAACTCCACCAAAAGTCTAAAATGAATATATGCATATGATCTCATTATATATTCTTGTATGCACACATTTCGGGGTAGTTCACTCTATGTTTTGTGATTTCATAGTGTTGATCCATGTTTCCTTTTCCACATACATTGGGATCTCTATTTTGAAATATATCATTTGAGTATATAAAACTTGTGTAGTTCATATATACTCACATTGAATCATATTGCTTTACACTCAATTAATTGTGTATGGGACTAATGTGATTATCAAGTGTTTGAAAGGTTTAGTCCTGGATGTTGATTGAATATTTGGATATGCATGCAAAGATTGATAATAAGATCAATATGGCTCGAGACAAAGGTCAGCATACATTTGAATTTAAAGTCTAAAGTCAACTGTGCTCTCTCAGGAAAATCGATAGCACCGCACCCACCTGCGGTTTTACCGTAGTGCGATAGTACCGGCATGTAAACAGCGGTATTTTTCGCAGTGCGGAAGTATCGATTTTGTGCGGTATATTTTTTTTCCAGAGAGCACCCTTGGTGGGACTTGAACTCACTGAAATCGGTAGTACCGGATTTTCCACGACGGAACTACCGTAGTGCGGTAATACCACACCGATCAGCGGAACTACCGATGATCGGTAGTACCGGCATCCTGAGCGGTACTACCGGAGAGCGGTAATACCGCATTTACAATGGCGGTAGTACCGCACTTTGAGTTTAAAATTTTATACTCAATTATTTGCAATTGTGGTGGTTATCATCAATTACCAAAGGGAAGATTGAAGAATCTAGACACACCATTATGCGTTAATGGTATGCTTTGATAATTAATGATAATCACATTATGAGACTAACATTTTTAATGAGTTGGATGAATATGTTATGTTCCAAGATGATGAATACTTTGGATAGCTTCATGTGTTGAAGATCATCAAGCAAAGGTTAAAGATGGAAATGACTTCATGAGTTGAAGGCCATCAAAAGATGATGCATCATGTGTTGATTCATTTCAAGATCTCGAAAATGAGATGATCATGAGTTGATCATCAAGTCAACAAAAGACAATGACCTAGACTTTAAGTGAAGATGATCATCATCAAGCTTCAAGGAAATGCTCCAGGCAAAGGTATGACTAGTTAGAGCTAAGGATGTGTTCTTAGTCTTTTACTAGTCTTGGTGTTTGGTTGAAAGACTGGATTGCTAGTATAAATTTACCGTACTATTAAGAGGGGTCTTGTCTAGTAGTTTGAGTCTCATCATGTGTTGATAGCTCAATCTTGCTTACGCTAGCTCTCTATGGCATGATGCTTGTTGTAGGAGTGGCCCCACCTAAACCCAGCTAGCCTGTTGAGAAGGTTATAAACCATGTACAATGACGTAGCTTGCCCTCGAAAGGAGACTCGGTGTAAGGTTACGATTGTAAAGACGCTCCTTACGAGGGAACGCATATATATCATACAGAGCCCTTGGGAAAGACCAAGAGGACATTGCTCACCTAAATCTTCACTACCATACACCTCTCTCTCTGTTTGGTCTTTAGCCACAACAGTTGGCGCCGTCCGTGGGGGCGACGAGAGCAAGCCTCAAGATCACAAGGATGGCACCGAAGAAAGCTTCACCGTCGGCAGCGAAGAAGAGGGGAGGGGTCGCAACGATGTCCCGCGTCAGCACCAGGTCTTCGGCATCGGCGGGCGCGGGGGAAAACGACGACGCTCATCGCGCGACAATCGACCCCGCCACTCTTGATGCGGCCTGCGGAGGTGACGGTCGACCCCGCCGCCACCGACACGACGGTCGACCCCACCCTACGCGTGACAACCCACCCAGCCGTCGGCGCGACAGCCAACCCCGACAGTACCGACCGGGTGCTAGGTAGTGGTAGTGTCGGCGCTCGTCAAGGCGCCCGCCAAGGCGTGACCACCGTTCCTACACCCGGTGCGGGAGCGCCAAGCGGTCCCGATGGCGACACGGGCCTCGCCATCGACGCTGGAGCCCACCGTGTTGACGTGACAAGCCACCCAAGGACACAAGCGGAGGTTACGGCTACCCCGGCAACGCGACCGGGTGCCCCCATCGCCTCGTCTATGCCGGCAGTGGAGAACACCCTGCTGGCGGCCCTCGGCATGCTCCAGCAGGAGTTAGCGGACCTTCGGGGGCCGTGTAGAGAATGCAAGAGGTTCGGAGCCAACAGGCCCCGCCGGTGGTCGCGCCGGAGCCCACGCCTGAGCGGGCGGATAGCCGTGACGCCCCCGTCGGCCAGCGCCGCTGCGGACGCGTGGACACGAGTCCCGCTATCGGCGGGCTCTGAGCGCAGTGCGGGCTGAGGATTTTAAATTTCCCAGCTCCGTCACGTCGTACAAGGGCGACACGGACCCCCGAGAGTTCGTGCGCATGTACGAGACCGCCATCAATGCGGCAGGCGGAGACGACACCATTAAGGCGAAGGGGCTCCCGCTCGCATTACAGAGAGTGGCGCTCTCTTGGTTCTTTACCATAGAGCCAAACTCCATCTACGCATGGGAGCAGATCCGCGACCGCCTCTACAACAACTTCCAGGGTAACTACGTCGAGCGTGTCGATGCAGATCAGCTCTTCGCAATCAAGCAAAAACCATCGAAAAGGCTCTACGAGTACTTCAAATGCTTCGCGAAGGTCCGCTGCTAGGTCAAAGATGTCAACGGGACAACAATCATCAACGCAGCGGTACAGGGTCTTCGCCCGGGGCCGCTAACCGAGTACAATGCGCGGAAGCCAATCAAAACAGTGGCGAAGCTCTTTGATAAGATGGAGGAGTACGCTCGAGCAGAGGAAGACACGAGGCGGCGTTAGGACAACAATGCCGATGCCAACCCAGCGGAAGGTGCGGCGAAGGGCGCCGACCCGTTGAAAGAAAGTTCCTTGCGGAGCAAGCGTAGGCAAAAGCCGTCGAAGGATGCCTCCCAGCACAAGGACGTGCTGGTCGACAAGCCTCAGCGCGGCCATCAGACGTCCCGGAGAGCCCGCTACGTCTTCGACATTGAGGGCGGCTCGGAAGACAACGCCCCCGCCGGTCGCGGGGCTAGAGCTTGCCGAAGTCGCGGGCGAGGCCGAGGCCGGGGCCGCAAGGGTTGGGCTCGCGTGGAGTACGGCGGCCAACACCGCCCACAGTGGTGCGAGGTGCACGGCCAAGGCAATCATGACACTCGCTCCTGCACCACTATCGCGGCACTTCGACAAAGTGTCGCCAGAGACAGGGATCTCGAGGTGTGTCCACCCGTTGTGGCACACGTCCAGCAGCCCCTCGATGGCCCCTTACAAATTCAGGACCAGGAGCTGCAGACTCAGGATGGCCTTCGCCGGATGCAAGCCCCGGTACAGCAGCCTCAAGAGAGCCCCCTACGGATCCACGCCCTCGAGGGCACCCCGCGTAGGGTCATAAACGTTATCTCCGGTGGCTCCACCCTGGAATTCGCTTCAACGCAATAGCGAAAGGCCTACATGCGGAGGCTGCACCACGTGGCAACGTACCTGGCGAATGCACCGCCGGATTGGGAGCAACATGCGATCACCTTCACGCCCGCCGACGCCGAAGGCGTGGAGTTCCCCCATCAAGATCCCCTGGTCATCCAGGTCGCGATTGCCGGGTGCGACGTCCGGCGTATCCTGGTCGATGGGGGAAGTTCCGTGAACATTTTGTTCGCACAGGCCTTCGACCAGATGACGATCCCTCGAAGCCGCCTAGGCCCCTCAAAAGTTTCGCTGTAGGGCTTCGGAGGTCAGTCGTTGCTAGTGCAGGGCCAAATATGTTTGCAGGTCTCCTTCGGCCAGGACGACAACGTGGTGAACGAGGGCGCCACCTTTGATGTCGTTGATATCCAGTACCCCTACAACGCCATTTTGGGGAGACCGACCCTCAATTCCTTTGGGGCCGTACCACACCATGGCTTCCTATGTGTGAAGCTTCTGGGCCCGCGAGGTATCATCACCGTCCTCGGCGACCAGCACATGGCTCGGCACATGAAGCATGGCACCCGAAGCCTGTACCCGGGAGTCCAGCGAGGCTCCTAGGTCAGGCACGCCCGTACACGCACTACGGCAGCCCAAGCACCAGAGGCTCCCTACCTCGCCGTCACAACAACGAGTCCAATGGTTAGTCCCCGACCTTTTGTACTCGCTCACCCGCGTAAATGAGAATTTAATAAAGTTCGCCGTTTGCGAAGCTATTCGTGCTCCCCACCAAAAACGTGCACGCACTCCCCGGAGTATAAAAAAGACGCGGACGTTTTCCCTACGCACTCTACTGAGTATAAACAAGACGCGGAGTTCCGCGCACGCGTCGGTGTCACTAGCACGCGTACTCTCTGGAGTATAAAGACGTGGTCGATGTTCCCACACACTCCATGAAGGTCCGCCTCCGCACACGCACTCCACGGAGGTCCGCCTCCGCACACACTCTACGGAGTATAAATAAGACGTAGCGTTGAGGTCCGCCTCCGCACGCACTCTACGGAGTATAAATAAGACGTAGCATAGAGGTCCGCCTCCGCACGCACTCTACGGAGTATAAATAAGATGTAGCGTCGAGGTCCGTCTCCACACGCACTCTACGGAGTATAAATAAGACGCAGCGGGGGGACGCCTCCACGCGCACTCTACGGAGTATAAAAAAACGCGGATATTTTCCCTACGCACTCTACTGAATATAAACAAGACGCGGATGTCCTGCGCGCGTGTTGATGTACCCTCTAGAGCTTAGGTAAGCCGTGGTCAATAGTCCCACGCATTCTCCAGAGTACAAACAAAGACGCGGATGTTTTTCCTACGCACTCTACTAAGTCTAAACAAGACGCGGATGTCCCACGCGTGCATTAGCGTACCCTCCGGAGCTTAAGTAAGCCATGGTTGATAGTCCCACGCATTCTCCGAAGTACAAACAAAGACGTTGATGTTTTCCCTGCGCACTCTACTGAGTCTAAACAAGACGCGGATGTCCCGTGCACACGCTGGTGTTATCACTGTGCGTACTCTTCGGAGTATAAATAAGACTTGGATGGCATTCCCATGCACTCGCGGGAGTCTACATACAACGGCGCACGGGCACCAGAGGCTCCCCGCGCGGTCGCAGCTTCCTCCTGGCGCCATAGCTCGGCCGCAGGGAGCGACGCACGAGCTAAATGGCCCACCATCCTGACGAAAAGTGGAGAGCCAAACGCGCTTGTCGAAGGCGTCCACACGGGCGCGGGCTCCCGACACGGGGAGGTGCCCCAGCAGACGCCCAGGACTGTGGGCATTCGAGCTCGTGTCACAGCATCGCCCCAATAAGGTGGCACGAGCTCGATATCAAGCCTCCATTATCAGCCAAGTCAAAGGAATGAGAGCGCCCACTCAGGGCACCCCCCAAGGGCGTGCCGCCCCGAGCTGGAGGAGTCGGAGCCCGTCCTTGGAGCAGCACGGCTCCTTGCAGCGCCGCAAGCAGCAAGACCCCTCACCCCCCAACGCACCACAGCTCGCCTCCAGCTTTCCGCCTGACGAGCTGGACTGCGGATCCGGGGAGGTGGGGCAGCACATGAGCTCAACAGCCCGCGCTTCTGCCGAGGCAATGACGACATAAACACACTCGTGGAAGCCCGCCCACGGCCTCGCTGGCGCGACGTAGAAGTCTACTCCCAAAGTTAGGAGTTTCCTTGCTGAATTACAAGTGAATTGCCCAACACCCCGCACCAGCCACAGCTCTTCGATGAACTGGCGAGGGGGAAACACATCACGGTGTCGCATCCACCTCATATGGGCGGGATGTCCGACCCCGCGATCATCCAGGCGGCATCAGCCGCGCTCTGGAACCCTCGGCGCTACTGGACGAAGCCGGGGCACGTTGGGGACGGCGATTTCGACAGGGGAAGTTGCAGGGACACGATGACTGGGAAGGTGAGTGCCGCTTCACTTGGCCACTCGCCCTTTTAAAGAGCTCCGGAAGCAAGACCGCATAAATCACGCCTCAAGAGCCCCATCGGCTACCCCAGGGACTTGTGATGCAATAGTGCCGCTACACTCCACGTGTCCCCCTATCCTGGGGGACCCGAAGCACTCGACGACGGGCGAGGGACACTTCCCTCGCAGCTGTAAAGCCACATGCGCAGTGCCTCATCGATCCCGCCTCAGTTATCCCGTCAGAGTCTGGAACTGCGGGGCAATAGTTGCGCCCGTGAGGCCCCCTATCGACCGCCGGGGACAGGGCCTATGGAGCTAGGGTCCTGTCATTCCTCAGGCCTACTTCATCTTATCCCGCCCAGCAGTAGGGGCGCCGCCACCTCGAGGGAGGCATGGGGACCGAGCGTTCGCACGTCTATTTTGCCTAGGCGCCAGCCCCGTGCCTACCTCGAGCATCTACCCCGACTAGCCAACAAACTTCACAAGAAAAGCACACACAGGAGATGTGCCCAAAAGCGACGGCGGGAACGATCGCTTCGGCTTATCTACCGCGCTGCTACAAAGTCATTACAAAGCCCACCAAGCCAACGCTACTCGTCCGGCTTCACCTGGACGGCCTCACACGCCGAAGCCTCACCCGTCGAGGGTCAATTCGCCCAGAAGTTCAGCGAGTCTTCAGCCCGCCACCAGCGCCGGGTCACGGCGTCAGAAATCAGTAGCCGGTCCCCATCGGGCAGCTGCTTGGAATAAAATGGCGCGGTTGGTCAAAGAAGGGAAGCAATCTTCACTTCATTCACAGCATGGAGTACATAGCTTACAACACACACCGGCGCACAAGAACCCTGGGGTCACACCTACCTCGAGACGTCGGTGCCATCATCGTCGCGCTGGGCATCTCTGTCTAGTCATTCACCAAGGTTCCCCTCGCTGTATATGTTCCGCCACAGCTCCACCTTTGCCGCGGCCTCCCCAATGTACTCCCAGATCCGTTCATGAAAAAACCAAACGGCGGGCCGAACAGCGCGCACGGCACCGGACATCGCTCCGGTCCCAGCAGGCATCTCCAGCTGCAGGTCACCCAATTCATCGACATGACGGCAGCCCCAGTACTGGAGAAGAGCACATGCCAGGCATGCGGTCACGTAGGAGCAGTGATTGCCAAAGGACGTCGCGGCGGCCTGAGCGAGATCGGCCGCTTCCCCAATCTGTCGAAGTGTTCGTGAAAGCTCTTCGAGTCCGAATGAGCGGGGTGGCACCTCGGCAACAAGGTTTTCAAGGGTGCCCTCCAGCGCCAGCATAGCCTCCCATGCTGTCGCCGAGGTGTCACCCAGTGCCTGGTCCCGCTCCCTCAGAGACGCAACAAGGCGGCCCTTCTCTTCCTCCAGCACAGCAATCTGCCGAAGCAGGCCGTCCCGCTCCTCCATGGCCGCCTGTCGAGCCGATGCCACAAGCCCCTCAGCATACGAGACGGCCCCCGCGTGTTCCGCTTCTAGGCACCGCATGCGGTCGGCCATAGCGGAACGCGCCTCCTCTGACGCGCGAAGGGCTCCTTCGGCGACGCGCAGTCAGTCCTCCAAGGCCTCCCATTCTCGGCCATGGGCCGCCTGCAGCGCCCAGCTAAGGGCGAAGGTCTACGCGATAAAGCAATCAGTACACCTCCCAAGGGCCGTGTGCTGCTCAGGGTCAGACACTTACCCTCATTTCGGAGACCTCTAGCACTCTCTCAAGCAGTCCCGACCCGCAAACCTGCAGCGTATCGCGGTCTAGGCTCATGGCCGCGCTATCCGCGACCCCCCGCCACGCTACCAGCACCTCTGCTCGAGGGATGAAGTCCGCTAGATGTCGGGCGGCATCTATGACGATAGCTTCGGCAGAGCCGGATGTCCTTTCCAAGCGAACGTCCTCGTGCTCCGAGGGCGGCCCACGTTCGGGGAACCATGTTGCCGCAAGGGGACATGGCGGTCAACCCTGCGAACGCATAGCGAGTGACACCAAGAAATGTAAGTTTACCTTCAGCCCCGCCCGAATCCGCAAGGATCTCAGCATCCCCGGCCACCCCGCCAGGCGGGGGGACCTCTGTGTCGGAGCTTAGCTCCACCAAAACCTCGCCCCCGGCAACTGCAGACCTGATCGGGGCCGTGGGGACACCGAGGCACTCGGTGTCTGAGTCGGAGTCCCATAGGGTTCCAACCTTGCTCGCTACAACGAACCCCCTCGACGAGCAAAGGGGCGATTGTGTGCGGGGCCGCTTTGCCCTCGGGGAATAAGAGGGCGACCCCGCCTCGGAAACCGCCGTAGGAGGAGGTTCCACCATGGCGGGAACGGACTTCGCCCCAGCGTCCTACGCGAGCGACGGCTCCGCCTCAACGCCGGCTGGCGGCGAAGCAAAACCCGCGCCTGCCTCCAATTCGGCATGCTTCGCCGAGCCGGAACCCGCGCCCGCTGGTACTCCCTCCCCTGTGGAATCGCAGAGAGGTGGGCTTGGGGCTGGAACAATGCGCTCTGGCGCCCTAATTCCCAAGGCTTCGCACACACGGTTCAGCCGCCCCAGACCTGTCTCCGCGGTGGTAGCTACACGCAGCGTGTGTTCCCTGGCCGTATACGATCCGAGGAACGCGCCCACCGCACGCTCCACATCTTCCAGGGAAGCACCTGCGAGTGGCACGGGGGCACGATGTAAAACAATGACCCCGCGGAACAGCACACGAAAGCTAAGCTCTAGCACAACTTACGCGGACCGGAAGGTCCCGGCAGCGAAGACACGGACGGCCGGACATTATCGCACCGAAGCTTCCCAGGAGTAACACGCCACTTCGCAGCAAATGGCACCACGCCATACATGACGAACTCCTCAGCGAGGTCACGCATGTTCAAGCGGGCGGTGATCCCCACAAGCCTCTGCGCTATTCGCTCATCCTCAGCACTATCGGCGCACCGGGTGTGGTGTTAACCGCCACCGGCTGCCCCAAACATTCAAGGCCGCTACCGCTCGCCACGCGGTGGCAGAACCATCGCCTCATCCAGTTCGGCTCCCACTCCGCCCGACTCGACTCCGCGGGAAAATCTTCTCGCACTGCGAACACAACACGAGGTCGACGCTGCCGAAGCCGGGCAACGCCCCGTCCCCCTGATCCTCCGACGCACACCGAACGTCGTGGAGAAACACGAACAGTGACGCGGTCGGCCAGCACGCCTCCGTGCGTAACGCCCAGCTGTACACGGCAAGACGGGCTATCACATTCGGCGTTATCTGCGCCAGCTCAAGCCCCAAAGTCCACAGGACGTCCCCGACAAGTCGGGCGGCCGGAATGCGCAACCCGACTTCGAAATAGGCGATAAACACGATCGCCTCCGACATTTCGGGATGCAGTTCGGTCTCGTCGATCGCGGGTAGTCGCACCTCCCGGCGGTCCGACAGTTTCCCTTCGCGCAGGAGGTCGCGAATCATCTCTTCCGTCACCAGCGTTGAGCCCAGCATGCGGGAGCACGGACCTTTTATCCACCCCGCCACCCACCATCCATTCGCCTGCGACGAGTCACGCCCCTCGAGTGTGTATCCCACCTTGAGCGGCGACAACCGCCGGAAGACGCCGTCGTTGCCGTCCGGCCGAGCGCGCCCTCCATCGTGCGCCATCGTCCTCCCAAGAGATAAGCGAAGACAGAGCAAGCAATGAAGACAGGAGATTGAGGGCATACGGTCAGACGCTGGAAGGTGAAGCGAGCTTAAAGCAGGTGGGGCGCAGCACGGGGTATTTAAAACCCTTGCATCCCCCACGCCACCGGTGAGTGTAACTGCCGAGAGGCGAACCGCCCGCCTCCCCACGATCGAGGTCGTAGCAGCACAACTACCCACGCGCGCCAAGCCCAGTCAAGCGATGGTCGCACCAGAAGGCCTGACAGCGCACGACGTGCCAATACCGCCCTGCCACGCGTCTACTCGGGAATCTGCGCAAGACAACTCCGGCTTCGCCTTCCACGGGACCCCTCGCCAAGGTGGGACGACTTCGGCTCCGCCCCTGACGCGGCCTTCGCCTCCGCAGGGCAACCCTAGGACCGCCTTTGGCTTCGACACTTTGACACGTACCCGCGCGCCCGCGCAGCACGCCTAAAGACGCCCCCCGCTTCGGTGGCCCAGGACAACCCTGGCACCTGCTGCACACCCTATCCCTTCATTCTTGGCAGAGGGAATTGTTTTCGCACCCTAATGTGGTCAACGTCTTTTCATGGATGCTAGGTCGCGGAGAGCGCTGGTGGGGCAGGTCCGTCGGAAGGAGTTCACACTGATCGATGCGAAGCTAGCCACCGAAAAGGCGCGCGCAACCACGGTCGTCCGACCGCTCCCAGCGCCGCGGCCACCATCACCTCGGGACATAACGCCTCTTCCTCGGCGCGGGGCACACATCTTTCTGCCAGCTCAAGAATGTACTTCTTCTATCCACAAGCATGCACAGAGCGCCCTAACTGACGCTAACCCTGTCGCATGCTCGTGAGCGGAAGAGGCACGTTCTTACGACAAGCTGTCCCAGCAATAATATAGCCATTCTCAGGAAGCGCAACTGGCGGGAGTCCAACCGACGCGGCCGACCACGCGCGCCCAACTGGGGGAGTCCAGCTGACGCAGCCGACCACACGGGTCCAACCGACGAGAGTCAAACCGGCGCGGCCGCTCATGCGTGTGCGACATCCCAACTTCTCGTGCTTGCCTGCTCATCCCGCATCGACAAGGTCTCTGCCTCCGCAGGGTAACTGCGACTCTGCCTATGACGTTGACTCCGCCTGCGATCCCGCGGCTCCGACTCCACGGAGCCACGAGGGGCTACATGCGCCAAGTCATCTTCGCCCACAATCACACAAGGTCACAGGCCGCAGGGACAGAGGGGGCAAAAGGGCTCGGCAGCATGTTTTTGGCCTGTGAAGCCCTTCATCATGAGAGGCTCCTGTTGTAGAGGTGGCCCCCACCTAAACCCAGCTAGCATGTTAAGAAGGTTACAAACCATGTACAATGACGTAGCTTGCCCTCGAAAGGAGACTCGGTGTAAGGTTACGATTGTAAAGACGCTCCTTACGAGGGAACGCATATATATCATACAGAGCTCTTGGGAAAGACCAAGAGGACATTGCTCACCTAACTCTCCACTACCATACACCTCTCTCTCTCTCTGTTTGGTCTGTAGCCACAATAATGCCATTATTTGCGAATGTGTTTTGCGAATAGTTGAGGCTTGTGCATCTAATCCTTGCAACATGTGACTATACTTTGCAAATGGTTGAAGTCCATGTACCTTTCCTTGTGGTAAGACCTAAATTTGCAAATGTGATTTGCAAGTTGTTGGAGGTCATACAATTTCCCTTGGCATGGTCTAATATTATTTTTCTCGGACTTAGACCGTGATAGTAACTCCTTGGATCTTTTGTATTTTTTGCATTGATCTAATGTGTTTGAGATCATACAAATAGATGGGTTGTGTATCTCTCTGAATAAGCTTTCTATAGAGTCCAAGATCACTCAATTTCGATATCGGAGTCAAAAGTTATGACCGTTTTCCCGAGTACTGTCTATGCTGAAAAACAGAGGTGCGGTAATACCGCAATTTTGCGGTAATACCGCACATAACTACGGTAATACCGCAAGTTACACTGCGGTAATACCGCAAATGCTGAGTAACTGTTATTTTTCTAGCCGTTAAAGTGGAGTGCGGTAATACCGCACTTATAACGGTGGTAGTACCGATTTCCCTGATTTTTTCAGAGATTTGGCTCCAACGGCTAGTTTTTGTGTGTGGGGTATAAATACTCACTTGTGGCCGGTTGGAGAGCAATCTTTGGCACCTCATTTCACTCTCTTGAGGTAGTGTAAGTCTCTCTACTCCATTGTGCATGTGTTGCACCTTGTGAGCAAAAGAGAGAGGTCTATAGTTACATGTGTTGCATTTAGAGATGGATTTAGCATCCACTTGAGCTTGTGCATTCGTTGCACGTGGTGAGAGTCAAGCGAGGGGCTTGGCTTATTACTCTTTGAGTTTGCCGACTCCTAGACGGCGTTGGAGGCGTCATATCCGGTGATCTTCTCAAAGAAGCTTGCGAGAAGGCCCGACGTGTTGTGAAGGTTGGAGCTCACCTACCCGGAGCGAGGAAGAGCTACCATTAGTGGAATTGAGGTGTTTGGCTTAATTCGTGGAGCCGGTCCAATTCGTTTGGGCTTACCTCAACGTGGATTAGGGGAGACTGGTAAGTCTCCGAACACCACGGTAAAAAGTAATCGTGTCAATTGTGGTTTGTTTACTTGTGCTCAATTTACCTTCAAGCAATTTACATTCATAGAATTAAATTGATTGCTTGTCACCCTAGGATTGCAAATATTTGACATAGGCATAGATTGTTGGTGCACTTAGGCGAACCTAGTTGATTTAGGCAATATTTGTGCTAAACCAATTTAAGTTAAGCTTTTGCATTATATACTTGGTTTAGACAAATAGATATTATTTTAATTGAAAGATAATTTTTTAAAACCGCCTATTCACCCTGCCTCTAGTCGGCCTCCTCGATCCTACACCGTATAAGGCCTTACGCAACCTGAGAACCTTGCTTTTGTCATTGTCGATAATGAATCTGGGGGGCTGATGCACATAAACTTCCTCGTCCAGGTCATCATTCAAGAAAGCAGATTTAACATCCATGTGATATACCTGCCAGGCGCCATGCGCAGCGAGAGCGAGTAGCAGACGCACCATCTCCAGCCGCGCCACTGGTGCGAAGACCTCATCGTATTCCACCCCATGTCACTGTGCGTAGCCCTTTTCTACTAGACGTGCCTTGTGCTTAATCACATTAGCGGCTGGATCCTTTTTTTACCTTGAAGACCC